>CM056561.1:16574134-17039134 GCA_029721515.1 Synanceia verrucosa | reverse complement strand
TGTGTGTTTGCAAGCACACAGCACCATAACGGATGTGCAGATTGTTGTCCCTGTGTTTCCAAGGCAGACAAAGACAAGCACAGATCTGATATTGCCTCCTACTTTCTCTGCTGTCTGAACACACTCACATACCCGCAGCTGACCTGAGGTAGGCCGAGCGTTGTCGGAGAGAACTGCAGCGCACTCTGTCAAATGAATGCTAATAAAATTCCTGCTTAAGCTGACCTTAGCGGGGGGTTATTCAACCAGAGAGGCTACAGTGGAGTCGCACATTGGAGCAACCTGGATGACTGACTGACAGCCGCGGGTTAAAAACAACAGCTTCCTCTCTTTGAAAGGCTCATGCTGACTAGGCTTCAACCTCCATTATTATTGCCAAGCCTCCACTAAACTATGGGTGTCTTCTCTGCTGTTAAAACCTATGGCTAGGGATGTGGGTACTGATATTAAAGGGGACGCAACATGTCAGTGTTCCTATTATGTTAAAAGAACACTGTTTTTCTCATAATGTCTGTCTGAATATTGACCAAACTAGTGTCTCTTAATGCCATTTGGTATCACCAATGTGAGACATTGAAACAACAATCAACGAAGTAATGATGTTGTCTCAGAAAGATAATAATAAATGTGCTTCTGCCTGCTGAGCATTTAAAGAAAAGAGAGGATAAGATCCATGCCGCACATATTTTCTGCCGTTATTTCTGACCACCTGTGAATGGCTCCATTCCTCTGCCCTGCTGCCCTGAGAGCCAGCTGTGATCACTGCATTTCTGTGATGGATGGGGGCATGGGGAGGGGGCAGGATAGGAAA
The DNA here is from genome assembly GCA_029721515.1 of Synanceia verrucosa. NCBI lineage: Eukaryota > Metazoa > Chordata > Actinopteri > Perciformes > Synanceiidae > Synanceia > Synanceia verrucosa. The sequence goes on along the minus strand of CM056561.1, from coordinate 17,038,323 downwards.
AGAAGTTGGGGAAAAATGAATAAAAGGAAGACAGAGCAGAGTGGAAACGGACCATTGCTTTGTGTTGTGATGAGACCTACAGTCTCTGTGGTGCCAGATGTGCCTCGCCATGCTGAGTGAGAGAGAGAGAGAGAAGCAGCAGCAGAAAGAGGAAAAAAAAATAATCCCACCGTCACCAGTAATTCAGTGGAAGCTATTTTGCAAGTGGTTACCAAGGCAACACAGGCCTGGCTCTGACCTCAGGAACACCCCCACATCCACCACCACCTCCCTCCAAACCTCGAAACCTTCAACCGTGTACGGTAAACAGCTGGCACCTCTGGGACTTCCTGCCACCTACACCTCCCTTTAAACATGTATGGACACACACACACACACACACACACACACATACACACACACACACACACACACACTGGCGGCTCCCCTACACCCTATCCATTTTTAATGAGAGTTAGCTAGGCTACCACGTCACTGGAATGAGGAACATCGATCAGGAACACAATACCCATTCCAGCAGAGAGAGAGAAAGAGAGAGAGAGAGAGAGAGAGCGAGAGAGAGAGACAGAGAGCATGAGAGGGGTGTATATATGTGTGTGTGTTTGAGTAGGCTTAATGACAAAGACACAAAAGCAGAGCAAATACTTGCTGCTGAATGAATGACGACCAATGAAATCTACATGTCCCCGAGTCTCATAGTCCCGCAGTGACCCGGCAGCCAGTGTTTCCTGTGTCCAGGCGCACAGCTAAACCATCTCCCTGATCGGCCACTCTTTAATCTGCTCCAGTAATCCCACTGAGTGTCTTCTTGAGGACAACCAGCACATCTCTCCTCTTCTTTCTCATCCTCAACACTCAAAATCCTCCCACTGTACTCTCTAACATCCAAACAAATCCGTTCTGATGTCCGGCATTCTCCACCAGAAAAAAGTGCTGCTCTGACTTTGTTTAACTTGTTTTACAGGACTGAAAATGAGAATAAATTACTTTTCCAGGTGTTGTTTTTGTAGACTGAGGTCACTGAGTGGTTTAACCCAATCATCAATATCCATCCTAAGCCTGGCCCGCCCCGAGAAGAGAGGAGAGGGGTTCTGTTGAAGTGTTGCGGCTGGTCAAAGGATAGTCACGCCTCGAGATGCGGCAATTATGCCCAGCTTGATTAAGGACCGAGCGGGGGTCATGTGCGTGGTTGTTGTGGGTGCGCGGGTGCTGATCCTTCAGAGACCTTGAGTTGAGTGCAAAGACACCACAACAGCTGGGAGCTTTGATGACGGCTTAAATCCCACATTCTAAGAGAAAAGTGTGTAAAAGTAATTAATTACAACCACATGTGCACATAACGGCTGCACATACTAAATCCCTTATCCCCTGGCGACGTGCTGGTGCTATCTACCGCTCTGCTCCATGCTTATTTCTTTTAGATTTGCCTTTGTTGTTGTTCTTGTTACAGATGTCAGAGGGCTCCCTGACAAGTTCTGTGTAGACAAAATTGATTTTCTTCTACTGTAGAATATTTATTAAAGAACTGTCTACAGCACTAATGCAGGATGTAGTCCAGGATAAATGGAAGTTAGGAGAATTCAATGGGAGATACACTGCCGCTGTGTGTTTTCTGAAGGTCAGACCCTTTTATATTGGGGTGGTTTTCAGAATTTTAAAGTAGAAGAGACGGCCTTCGGAGTAGATATTATTCATTGATTTTTAAACAGACTAAACCAGCAAGGGAGAAAAAGCAGAGGCAAAATGAGCTGATCTACAAACAGCCATCTCACATATACTCCCCCAAAAAATGATTTGGTGTGAAAATGGGAGCTTTTAACCTTTATTGTCAAAGCCAGCTCTTTCAGGTTTTCCCTTCGTTCTATCTGACTACTCACCCACACAAAGAGAAGACACACAGAGAGAGACACTCATTTTGTTTATTGGATTTGGCCTGAGCTGCTAGATTTGGGTCAATTGAAAACATAAAGACAGTGGCAGGCTGGTTTGAAGCAGGGGTTACACATATCTCTGAACTGATACTAGACCATGGTGGATATTCTTAGCTATTGTGGATTGATCAAGCAGAACTGCTGTTTCCAAATCCCTGTGCCAACAACAACCCCCCCACTCCATTCCCCTATTTGGGCTTTACCCCTCAGTCCAGGGCAGACCTGGTCCCTGGCAGCTCACCAGAACTAACAGACTGGTAGGAGACAAACTGCCACACAGCAAAAACAGGCAAACAACAGGTCAGCCGTACGCCTTCCGACCGCTGTTTGAACCCTGAAGCAAACTGGCCATTATGCGTCAATGCCGACCTGGGAACGATAACCGCATAACTAAAAGTGCTAATAATACAGTTCAATATCTTCTCTGTGACATTTCTTGTGACGAATTGTTGTGGTGTCTGTGGCGGTATTCACGTGGCTTAGATTTTGGCATCTTTTTTTTTTCTGAGGATTTTCTGAGGGTACAAGTTTCTGTAGGTGGCGCTTGTGCATTTGTGTGTCCAGTCCTGTTGGTTTTGGTCGTTCAGGGTCCAAGCTGTAATGCTGGAGCACCACTGGACTTTTCCTGTAGTTGAAATACTACTGTTTACAAAGAGCATAAAAATTGTTTTGAGGGATTTTGAAAATGATCACAGATTGTTACATAGCATATCAAGTGATATGTTGATGAGGACTAAAAAAAAAAAAAATCCATCCTCTCACATCTATTTACTGATGCGTAGTAGGATATAACACAAAATTATGTTTTGCACACTATTACAATGCCAGTTTCAACCCTTTTTAGTTTATTTTGGCTAGTGCAGCAGTTAAATCATTAAATATAGTGCAGCTGTGTATAAATAGAGATAAAAGTCCTTTCCCTCATGGACATGCATTTGGACACACTTGCACAAACATGGCATTGAATTTCAGCATGTGTCCCCTGGACTGATGGCCAGCTGTATGGATTAAAGACAGAGTGGCACAACGGCCAATAAGGAAGATGGAGGAGAGAGACGGGGCTGTCTGCCTCCTAATCTCAGTTTGTGTGTGTGTGTGTGTGTGTGTGTGGAACTATTACAGACTAGAAGGAGGAGTCACAAGGGGATGTGAGGCAGCAAAGGGAGCGAGAGCATAGAAATAATGGAGTGAAGGAATCGACCAGTGAAGAGGATGAAAAATCCAACCAGTCGATACAGCTAGGAGTGTATCAATTATGTATGGCTTCAATCCTCATTTTTGGGCAAAGGAGAGGGGAGAAGGTTAGACTGAAAAGTGTGTGTGTGTGCTTCACATGTGTTTTTTGTATATATTGCAGACCGATGTAGCCCTTGGTGCCAACATCTTTAAAATGCTCCCAACACTGTTCAATAACTTACATCAAAAACGATGTTCATTAAAAAAACAAAAGCGTGGTGAGACGTCTGAATTTCAGCTACATGTCTATGTGTCAGTCCATGATTCCTGATAACCAAACGTCAAAGAACACCTTACTGTAACAAGTGTAACACCTGCATGAAAAAAAAAAAACTGAATTTCCACCTTGCTGTTGTACACAAACCCATTAAATAGCAATTTACACCCATTTCTGTCCAAAAAGGTCATCACTTCATCATTTTGTCCTGTCAGATTTTTGGGTGAATTTGTCATAGTTGGAAAATAAACTCTTGAGTTACGGCCAGATAATGTCTATGCCGAGGCATAAAACTGAACGTCCATTTGCTTACTCATGATTTAACACGTCCACGTAATTTCAACTAATGATGCCTCTGCAGCCTTTAATCCTTTCCAGGTATCATTTGCACCCCTCTTACACAAGGTAAGGATGTAAAGATGGATACTGGTGAAATGATCTGAAAGTCCATGGCTCTTTCCCTGGCCCTCTCTCCCCTTTCTTTTCCACTCATCTCCCCATCTACTCCCCTACCCCCTCCAGAAGCGACACTTCTGCACTCCTGTGTTCACTCTCCTTTACGGACTCCCAGCAGAGGTGGCTTCCATGCTTGGTAATTCCGTCAGGGGGCTAAGAGGAGGAAATTACATCCATGCTGCCTGACCACTTTGAACTCTCAGCCCCCCTCTACCCTGCTTGCTCACTGGCAACTGGTTTATAGTCCCACACTAACATTTAAGAGATGGAAACGGAGCTGTGAAAGTGTTTGTGAATGTGTAAGTGTGTGCACTCATGTGCGAAGACAGCTATAAAAAGCAGATGTAAAGACACATTCTGATTTAGTGGGCTTAAATTAGATTTAAACATGTTTTAGGATGAACTGACATGACTTCTTAACACTGTCATTAGCTCTTTGGGTACTTTAATGCAGGTTAAAATGATGGATGTCTTAGTATTTTGCATATGTATATTATGTGGAACTTTTGCAACACAGTTTTATACCTGGTATCCGACCTCTACATGATAACACAATAGGCACTGATGGTAATATTAGGGTAGAGGTGAAGGAAAAAATTTATATGCTACATTACGCTTATGATGGACTATCATATTGATCCTCAAAAACATGATACCAATTTTAAATTTTAGGTTACATGCAAAGATTTGTGGTAGATGATGGCTCAGATTACACAAAACGTAGTGTTATGATGCTCTATATTACAGGGAATACATTCAAATGTATGTAATGTAATGTTCAAATCTTTTTTTTTTGCATAGATTTATGCATATGATGGTGCGTTATTCATACCAAGGCAGTTTTCCTAAAATTTGATTAAAAAAATTCACAATATATCACCATACTGACAGTATCACAATATATGGTAAAGTCATAACAACAGATCAGTAAATATGATGACATATTTCAGTGGGCAGGGCTAATGCTAAAGTGCTGGTATGCAATACTGTCGGCTTGTTATTTTAAACATCTGAAGAAAATCTGCACTGTGACGAATAGTTACGGTTAGTGGGAGGTTAAGCTAAACAATTAGCAACGTTTTCTCTCAGAATCATGTTGTCATCTGAAATGTATGCAACATCGATTCTGGTGCCCAACGACACAGCAAGGTGAGATCTTAAATCCTAATGCTCTGATTTATATTTCCCTCCATTCTGTCTCTTGCTTTGCCTCCAGCTAACAAAGTAACATAATAACGATCGGCCTTAAAAGGGTTGATGTATGCACAACCCCAGTATAAGGTGTCTGCACTCCACTTCAATGCCATGCGACTTCTTTAATCATTTTTGTAAAAAGGTTAAAGATGTGCAAGCTGTGAGTTCAAGTGTGCTTAACCTTCAGTCGAGGGATATTAATTCAAATAAAATGGAATTTCATCTTTAAGTGAGTTTGTTTCTATGAGAAGTACTTACACGCTACCTGTTACTATTAGCGACTCCTGCACTTGACACCTCTCTTCAACGTCACTCTATATTTCTAGCTCAATCCATTTTTAAAGTCACAATATCTGTCTACATATCTTGTTTTAATGTTTACTTACGTCTTCACTTTTCTTTGTACATTCAATCAAGCCTTTTTTGGACTCATTTTCTTGGCTGTCAGTCTACCTGTCTGAACCCATTTCTCCAGTCTATGTGACATTCTTGTGGTCTATCACTTCACCGTACCTCTTTGTCTTTCTATGCATCTCTGGCCTGTCTGTCTTATGGTCCAACATGTCTGTGTGTCTCTCAGCGGGATCCCAGACTGTCAATGCAGCCAGTAATGAGGTGTATGCTTCAGTCAGCATGTGAGGAGTTAATAAGGAAGCAGCAGAGGCCATCACACATCAACAGGCATGAGCGTGTGTGTGTGTGTGTGTGTTTGGGGAGGGCGCGAAGGCTACGGAGCCTCCCTGGCACACTTACGGATGTCTGTCGACCAATGGGGGTATTGATTTTGAGAGGAAGGCAGACAGAAATGAATTCTGATCCACAGAGGGACTCCACAGTGCATGTCTGGAGTGTGTGTGCATGTGTGTGTGTGTGTGCGCGCACAAGGATGTTTTTTCTCTTTGTCTCAGCATGTCTGCCAGTGTACATGATGTACATACAAATGAAGGGTTTGGTTACACCCCGTTGCTTTGTGGGCTGCTTGTGCATAAGTGTGTGTGTGTGTGTGTGTGTGTATGAGAAAGAGAGACAGATAGGAAGGAGGGACTATGATAACTAAGCTCAGGTGGTGAGGGACACTTCATCTATTACCAAACTGGGTGGGTATGTGTATGTGCATGTGTGTGTGTGTACATTAATGAGAGTCTACAAGTCCTACCGAGGCTGAAAGACCTCCTCCGACCCTATAATAGAGCATATACCATTTCTTAATTCCATAAGGAAAATAAGGAGACAAAGGCTATGGGCAAACACGCTCCTGCAGTGGAAAGAAGATTCGATTTGCCGATAAAGAAACTGCGGGGTGAGAAGGAGAAAGAAAGCAGTGACTGATCTCTGATGGTGTGTCTAAAAAGTGCCTGGGTGTTTTTGTTTGGCAGAAGAGGAAGGAAAAAAAAATCAACATAATGAGCCCAAACTGCCTTTGTGTCTCACTCTGTTCGTCTCTCTTCTCCCTCCACCCCTCTGCCTCTTTCTCCCTCTCATCCCGAGACTCTCAGACAGCTGCTTCTGTGCAGCCAAATTAACTGCTCCCCACTTGCTTTTGGAGAGTGTGAAATAAATAAGAGTTTCGCCTCTGAGGGATGCAGCATTTTTTTGGTTCCACATATGAACTTTAAACAGCTATGGATGTTGCCTCCATTCAGAAGGCAGGTATTCGTCCACTACAAAACCTTGCATATTTATTTTTTTTCCATCCCAAAATCACCCACGCAGCCCCATCCATCACTCCGTGGTCCTATCTATTACTGCCATGTGATCCTTCTGGCTCCAAATATCCGATTTACAAGTCACCAAGAAGGGTAATATTTCAACAGGCTGTCGGCAGAGGCACTGTTTAAATGACTCGCCTTATCTACTCCATGCTCTTTCTAATATTTTTCCTCAAATATTGCATTAGAGATATGTTATCCATCCCTGCACATTCATCTTCTTCGTGTGCCTGAATATGTACAAGCAGACACAGATGAATGTTTGTCTGGGACTGCGTCCCAGCACATCAGAGCAAAGCTGTGTCCACCGTCTTAAAAAGTGGCAGCAAGCATTTTCTCTAATATTTGTCATGTACAGGACGTATCATTTACTCCTTAATAAAAAATACAGGCCTTAAGTCCAAATTTATGTCAACTAAAAGAAGCAAAAAGGTAAACAGTGGGGCACATGCATCAGTAAATAATATATGTTGTACGATTTACAGATTTCCGTGTATATAAAGACCATTCTTCAGCCAGACAAGAGTCAAAACAGGACACCTGACTTTGACACTAACATTGAAAAACACATTCAAATATGCAGTAATACACAAACACACAGATGCAGACACACACTCACGTGCACTGTACAATACTACATCCATCACCGGGGCTCAGGCTGACAGCTTTGTCAAAGTGAGCCGCAGGGGAGATGAGAATGGCATTGTGGGATAGAGTCCTCCCATTGGACTCTGCACTGACAGGAGAGAAGAAAGGGGAAGAAGAGGAGAGAGAGGGGCTGAAAAATCAGGGGACGTATTGGACGACCCTGGCAAATGAAGAGAGGGAGGGAGAGAGGAAAAAGAACAAGAAGAAAGGGTTCGAGCTGCCATGTGTACCCCATCAAAACCAGCAGCTCTCCTGCTGTAGCCTGTTTACTCAGACTGGCCCTGTGAAGGACAGACAAAGAGCATGTTGCAGACCTGGCAGCATGACCGCATCATAAGGCAAAACACACACACACACACACACACACACACACACACACACACACACACACAGTCACAAAAGACCTCCCGAGGGTTTGCCAAACTGCAGCAAATGAACCAAGGCCCTGGTTCGAACACACACAGCAACAACAAATGTATTCTCTGACAAATACAAGTAACATTTCTTTCAGCCCTTTAGAAGGCAGCTGGTGGCGAAGTGAAGTGAGCTGTCAGCTCTTCTCAAACAAGAACGATCAGTCTACAGAGTCAGCTTGAGACTTCTAAATAAACACCTTTACCACAGTGTTGGGGACCGAGTCTGCTGCTATCAAGTGGTGTGTGGGTTTGGCTTTAAAATCTACTGCACTGCACTTCACCTGGTGATTGTAGCCCCGTCTCAGCACTAAGGAGCAAGGCGACTGACAGGAGCAAAAAGACACAGCAAGAAAGAGAGAGAGAGAGGGGGAGGCATGGGCTCCCCCAATTACAGACCAAATATTGCCACTCTATTCGTTTTGCTCTTTGCCTGGCTCCTGACAAACCCTGTCGTGATTCCTTCAACCACCACTTGTGTTTCTCCCTGACACTCTCTAGGCTCTAATTAGGCTTGTAAATAATTATTGCAATTAAAGCCTACAATTAGAAGGAGCGAAGCACTGCCATTAGTTTCACAATAAATGTCATGAGCATTCTGCATAGGCACAGGGAGGAAAGAGACAAATGCAGTGCCATTATAGAGGCAGACAGACAGTGAGAGTGAAAGAGACAGAAAGGGAGAAGGGGGGGTATATGACGGCAGTTGACATACTCACAGCTCTTAATTATAGAGCTGATTATTCTGGCAGGATGGCTCCTGGACAGTTCCTTTGGCTCACATTCACAAAGTGACATAGACACACAAATGTGAACAATGTACACACCTACCTCCTAAAAATGACGCTTCCATACAGCTAAGCTGCAGTCCCAATTAGGTTTCGTAGGAAATTTCTCCAAGATAATGGTCACCGTTTTAAACATGTGGTTAACAGTGTGAATTGAAGCAAAACAAAAATGCAACAAAACTTGGTTAGGTCTAGTAAAACACACTAAGATGGCTAAAAATAAGTATGTTTGTTTTCCCAAATCCATTTTTCCAACAGGCCAGTTCTCCCTGAAAATAAACTGTGGCTAGTTATTATGCAAAATGACATCTACAATGGTAAAGCCATGATCCGCCTTCCTCTGCCTCTTAGTGGTTTACCCTGATTAACCTAAACAATTAGCAATTAGCCACATGCTCCCGTTTGTTGCCAGGAGAGTGTGTATTTTCAGAGCAATGGGCCTAAAGAATAATGGCTGTTGTTGGGATAACAGGTTGTCGGACAAATATGCTTTCTTTTCAATGGCACATTTTTTTAAACTATTGGGTTTCAGAATAACGGGCTGTGAGAGCAAAGGGCAGAAAGAACCCGGTGAAAGTCCTGTTTGATCCACCCCTACCTCCTTATCCAGACTTGGTTAGAAACATATTTGTAATACAGTATGTCAAACATAAAAATATGTTTCCCTCAAGAAGTGATTGACAATGCAGTTTTGTTGTCTGCAAAGGTGATTTTTAGGAGTCCATGTCTAGCTACATATGCTTATCTATATGAAAACACATGGAAAACAAAGAGGGAAGTTGGGGAAGAGTCGAGAGAAGTTATATTCAACACAATATCAAGTATAGACTGAAACTGGAGCTTAACAGTGCTGTTTCTAGATAATGACGGTCTTTAAACAAGTTCAAGGACAAGCATGCATCCCAAGGTGCTTAGAGTGATGATTTCCTACCAAACAATGACCACATCTATTTAGCAATTAATTGTATTTATCCCAGAATTTTCCAAGAACTCCTCATGGTTCACACATGTAGCAAAAGTACAGACTGCATGTCGAAATTAGATCTTTTTCTTCAGGGGACACGTTTGTGGGAGCAACAGTCAGCTGGATAATGGCAAACTCTGGGAGACGGTAGACAGACAGAGACAGAGGTGTCAGAGAGTCTAAGGATCAGGTATCCTTTTCCTCATTATCTCATATTATGTCAGGGGGCCAGTGAGAGACTCCTACAGGAGAGATGGCGGGGGGAAGAGACAGCCGTGAGTTTTTTAAGCTGGTAGACACACACATGATCGTGAAGCCAGACACAAACAAACCCTTGTGTGCGTCTTGACATCCATTCACACTGGACTTGACACTATGGAGTCTATGTGGCTAGGGCAAGCTCCATGGCTACACAAATTCACAGCCCGTACAGAGGATTGCTCTGTGTTGACCTCTGCTGATATAGTGGGGGACTTGGGTGTGAAGGTGCGAGGGGGGATGGATGGATAGGGAAATGGGGTTAAGAGGGAGTGCGAGCTGGGACCTGGGTGCACAGGCATCTATTAATTAACAGCTTGATGGGGGCTGACAGGACGTGTGCTGCTATCAAATAATGAGGTTAGGATTGGCCAATGGTTCCAGGGCACAAAACCTGATTAACACTAATCCTGGCTTAAGTCAATTAACAATGCTTGCTCAGGGATTCATGCAAATGAGGGGCCTTTGTTAGGTGGGCAAGCACAAAGGCAGAAAACATGGCTCGACATTCAGACGTGAAAAACATTGCCAGGACATCGCCAAAAGGGGGAAGGATACACATATCATAAGAAAAAAATATCAGTGGTCAAGCAGATGGATGCCATAAAAACATAATTCAAGGAAGGGGCGTCATTCGTGACCCATAATGTGACCCCTCGGGTCTGATGAACAGAGTCAGTGAACCCTTGAACTTCTCACAACCCCTGACCTTAAAACGCACATGCATTAAACCAAAGACAACATGCATCCACATAAACCTTCCAACATGTCTGTCCAAAATGTAACTAAAAGGAAATAAAAGAGCAATCAAACAGGATAATAGATGCAGCGAACAAACAGTTAGATAAGGTTAAGACAATAAACGCACACAAAAAAGCAACCAACATGTCATAGCACCAGTCACACTTGATTCACTTCAAACTAAACATACACAAATAGACACACCCACCCACAAAGCTCCAGATTAAGGGAGCTTGACAAGTGGGTCATGGATGAAAGTGGTTTCTTCAGAATGAAATGCTAAATGGCATCATCAATAACATTGGATGTATGTATTGACAGGAGAATTTATCCTAATTTGTCCAGGTGTCAATAGCAAGTGAAGCTGTCAGGTAAACAGCGGTGAATTTAAGCCCAAGGTTCCAAGCTGCAACCCCCCCATACTGTCTTTCCAACTGCTGAGCACCTGGGCAAGGAAGCGTCCATGCGATTGATTTGCTGGCCTTCACCCCCATACGCTTGGCGAGATGACCTCGCCGTCGCGCCTCACATCCCAGATAAAACATGACGGACAATCTATCATGGCTGATGTCTGCTGTCTGACTGATAGCGGGCTGTCCCGGAGGTGTTTGTCTGTTGTTGAGGTCTGTCGAAAAACGGATAAATGCCGCTGAGCTGTGGTCACAGTTACCCTCTCATGATCATCCATGATTAGGTTGGAATCACGTGATGTGTGGTCCACATGTTGGCTTACAGCACTGCCATTTCCTCATGCGTGATGGACAACCATTGTTCTGGTCACTTCTCTCATGTTAACACTGGTGCAGACTTTATGGTTGCCTGGCATAAATGACACCTCATGTTTTGAGATAAAGGTCAAAGGCCAAACCACTGGTCTCATTTACTCTTTGGCAGCTGCAAGCTAACCAGACCCAGGGACCGATGCCGGGTCAAGGGACAGCAAGGCAACACTTGTTGAGGTGGTGGCAGTTGCCGGAAACCTCTTCGCCACTCAGCCCTGACTGCAAACTAACAAGACAATGGAAAGGAAGGAGGGGCTCAGAAAAAGTCTTCTTTTTGTCCCTTTTCAATTTCGACTTTTGCCCTTTGTGAATATTATTTGGGCCTGAACCTTTGCCAGACTGCTTTTCTCCACCAGATTTGTCTTCCTCTTCCATGGGATAAGGAAGAAAGCACCTTAAACTCTGAAATAGATGGCAAAATAAGAGTCTGGCTTTTAAAATATATCTGGAAAAACACACAATAACGCGCACACATACTTACTGTAAGTCTTTGAATGAGTGGCCTGGACACGAGCCAGTCCAATCTGCTTGTTGTGGAGGGTGTGAACCGTAAACCCAGGGAAACAAAAGGCTCCACACCAACACTGCTGCTAGTCTGCACAAGCTGCGACACCTACAGCGCACACACAGCGGAAGGCCTGGCTATAAGCCATCATGTCTTCCATGGCCATTAACACACGAAACCAGTGTGTCATACACACCACAGTCCTGCATAATGATGAGCCAGTAGAATGTCAGCTAATCTAAGCCTGGATGAGGTGTGAATGAATCCCATTTCCTCCTGTCTTGATAGCCACTGAACCAATCTAACCACACCAGCCAAACAAAAGGTTTTTGGGGGATAAGGAGAGGGAGGGAGGGGAACCAGAAAACTACAGGGGAAAAAGGAGGGTGGGGGTGCTCGGAGGGAGAACAGGTTGAGAGAGGCCTCATACAAAAAAGGTTTTTAAAAAAGAAGAAAGAATCCATGCATGGATTTCAAATTTCACAGCTGAGCACCTGGAAGAAATTGCAATGCTTGGAAAAAAACGTCTTTTCTTTTCTGATAATCTGCGAGCTGTAATGTTACCGTTCCATACATGGAGCTGGTGTGAGGGAGGAAGGATAGTGTACGAGGATTGGATGCAGGGGCGGTTTAATGTTTGCTAAAGAGAGAAAAGTGTATCGGAGAGTGACAGCAGCACATGGCTCAATGCCTCTATAGGACGGGGGGGCCTGTGTGTCTGTCCATGAAAGACAAGTCTGTTTTACAAGCCTGCTCAGTATCCTTCAGTCGGTCATGCTAGCGAGGATTTCACACTTATCCTTATAGAGAGCTGGCAATTAGACGGCCACTATTTCACTGGAAAACTGAAAGTCTGTTAAGGCCTATTATGTACTCTTGTGTACCGCACCCATAAAACATCCCAAAAAAACACTGAGCTCAATTACAAAGTCAACACCTGCCTCTTTTCTTGAGATTTAATTAAGACATGATAGAAACGAAACACTTAAGCTTTTTATGTGCACTTTTTCTCTCTGTGTTTTTTCTTCTTTATTTTCAGAAACCTTTTCAGGCAAAACTAAGGCCCACGCCACAGGTATCACTTCAAAACCCTTTCAGATGTTAAATCTTGATTGTTCCCTATGAATAATACATTATAGCCTGGGCTCCACGAACTGGCCGCTGACCAAAGCAACAGACATAATGCAGTCAGTGATTTGCAACAGTGTGTGTGTGTGTGTGTGTGTGTGTGTGTGTGTGTGTGTGTGATGAGTGCTCTCCCTACTGCTGGGTGCCAGCGGCCATAACAGCACAATGCATCACAAAGGGAATGAAAGGGCCCTCATGAAAATGTTTATAATTCAAACCCCCAAAAGACCTCATTCGATAGCAGAGTAGTTGCCGCCATTTATCCCGGTGTGCTGCATTGTGTTGATAAACCGACAACAAAAAGAGCGCGGCTTCATTCCCACCGTTTCAGGCATGTTTGTAGATCCCTCCGCTGTTGGCTTGAACTCCCAAAATGCAACAAACACACCCAAATATGCAACTATTAACAAGTGAGGCCCCTTTGCATTATATCCTGAAAGATATGTGGAAAAAGAAAGGAGTGGTGGGTAATGAATGAGACACAGAGAGAAAGACTACATCTATCCATCCAACACCTTGAATTTGCATTAGCTGGCAAAGGCAATGGTGGTTTAGCTCTGCTCCAGCTGCAGTTCACACATGGGTACTCTCTCTACCTGTTTGATTAGAGCCTCAGCTTCAGAGTATTGCTGCATCGGGCTGTATGTAAAGCAGGGCTTATAGATAAAGGTTAAAGCCACCCCCTGTGCTTTACCATGTAAAACTCCTGTAGCGCTTAACCATGGATGCTTTGTTATTACAGTGGCTAGATGTGGCATTCACTTTGAAATACAGCTCTTGATGCAATATTAACTGCAGCGAGGTGTTTCGGGAATGTAAGACATTACGGGGGCATTGCATATGACACAGCAGTAACGGAAAAAAGTCGAGGAGGAAGCTCAGCCGAATCTCCCCGAAACAAACTATGACCTTTTTCCTCTCTGTCACTGCGTCTGCCGCCGGCACCGCTACCCAGCCGAGTACCAAAATCACTGGATTATCGGCCTAAATATAGAAGCAGTCACACACACACACACACACACAGACATTCTCAGCGCAACATGACTCAAACATGATCTGGCAGAAATCCGTACGATGGATCTGCACTATCACATGATGCACAAGAACAGTTAGAGGACACCAAAATGCGAGTCCTGTGAATATCATACAATCGTGTTTTTGAGGGGTTTTTTTTTTTCTTCAATAGAGGCGCCATAGCGGATATACACACAGATGTCTGAAGATTAATCTTGAGATGAAAACCTGCTGTTATGTATTTCATAACTGTCAGTAATGATACAGCACCCTACAGGAACACACACACACACACAGCTCCTGGAGAAAGAGAAAGTCAGTGAGCCAGGTCTTTTCATCAGTTCCACTGCACTGACTCTCATTGGGTCAATCTCACCACATCATTAATATGGCGGATGCTATTGTCATTACATCTACAAAACAAAAGCACAGTTTAACATGGCAGCGCCTTGGATCGAATGTGAAATGTGGAGCTGTTAAATATGTTTTGGGAGGGGTGAGTGAATATGGGAATGTGAGAAAGAAACAAATGAGAAGAGCAGGAAAGTTCTTTCATGCGCTAAAAGTGAACTTAGGGTGGGCAGTGAATGTGTCAGAGACTGAGGAACATCTATACATATGCAGTAGGTGTAATCTATATATATGCGAGCTGAGAGAGAAAGGGCTAGATGAAAAGCCTCCGAAAGCCTTATGGAGATCCCATTTGAATACAGAATGGGAGATGAGTGCTTGCATGTGTCTGTAATTATATATATATATATTTTTTTTTTGTGTGAGTGTACATGTGATTGCGTTATGTCGGTGCCTATGCAAATGAAATCGGTGGCAGCATGTGCTCTATGTGTGTGTGAGACTGTCTGTGTGTTTGTGTTTACAAAGGCTTCGCACATCCCACGATTCTCAGCTCTGCCGCAATGCATGCAGACAGGTGTGAGGACCAGAGAGAGAGAGAGAGAGAGCGCGAGTCCAGACTGTGAAGTGTGGCCTCGCCGAGCAAATATTACTCTCACTCTCTCGGTTTCTGTCTCTCTCTCTCTCTCTGTCTCTCTTGTATTCTCTCTTTCCCACTGTGCCAAATACAGAGGGCCTCTTTGTTATTCCGAGTCGGAAATGCAACTGGAGCCAAATGTGCCCCATTTTCTGTTTGATATCATCCCTCCCTTTGTTCTCACTGCCTCCCTTCAGCATGCACTCGGCCTCAGACGGCATCAGCCGGGGCACATGGGAACAAGCGGCGCTCAGACAAGACGGATCTCATGATGTCCTGCGTGTCTGACTTCGTGTTGAGGTGACATTTAGGTGAGATAAAGGTCACATTGATGCTTTCCACTGAATGCTAGTGCAAGGCTTGGGTTGTTTTTTTTTTTTTTTTACAGTGGATAGTACTTTATTGAGAAATAGTAGTACCCAGTGCTATAAATTCTTAGTTAATATTATGTATTATGTGTAGTTCTAGCTGGACAAATCACAAACAGTTTCTATTGAATTTTTATAAGTAATTGGCAGAATGTGTGTGTGTGTGTGGCCGCAACAAATCCCAATCCAGTTATTCCATCAGGTGCGACTATTGAGTGTATCCTTGAACATGCAAGACAACATCCCCAAAGTAGCGGACAGCATTTCAGCATATGTATGTGTGCCTGCTTCGATCCTCCCCGACCCCCAGAGAGTGAGACAGAAGAGTATGCATTCCGAATATTAATAATATTCACCAACACCACTTCTCATTCACATGACTAGTCGTTATGAGCTCAACATCAAAAGCTTGTTTCATCTGCAGAGTATGTGAGAATAAAGGATTTAGTAGATATGGGAAGTAGATTCTGGACTCAGTATAACTATATTTGTGTAATCTGTCATGACTTGCTGTAGACTCACTGTTAAGGTACATGTGCATGGCTTGTGTTTGTGCATGGATAGAACAGATTTTAACCCATATCTTGGTCATATCCATAAAAATACAGTTACAGTACCATGGATGCAGTTGTTAGTAACTGTACAATGAGAATATTTTTTAAGCAGAAACAGACATTTCTAGCTTTAACTTATCATTATAAAATGTGGATTGCACAATGCCATAGCTTATAGAATAATGACACCATCTGCATTTAGATTTAGGTTAACTCAACGCTTTCACTATACAATTCTGTCTACCACCCGGTCCGATCTCCTGGAACAATGGAGGCTTGATTTACGGCATAAAGCAAGTGCATCAACCATTACACAACCAGACCAGACCTTCAGCTACCAGCTGTTGCAAATCCAATACGTGGTGCTGAGGTTTGCTTACGCTAACAGCCAGAAAATGAACCAGGAGGTACAGTACAAGGAAAGTGGTGCTAACCGTGTTGCTAATACTAGCTACCAGTACCATACAGACAATCCTAACGCTCAAAGAAAAATAGAACTTGAAGGTGAGGAGCAATCTGTCTTACGAACAACCTCTGCAGCAGTTATATTGGTTGCCATGCACACAGTGGACCATTTGGTATTCAAAAATGGGATCAAATGACAATAAAAGGAACTATTATTGGTGATGCGATTGCATTTGACGTTGTTATATTTTTATTCTCACAGCAGTGTCTGACACTGTCACAGAAGCTGAGGGGGCACAAAATGCCTTAGTTTATAGTAAACAATATATAGTATATAGTAGACACCACTGTCTAAATAACTCCACAATTCACACCTCATCCACCCACTGTGCTTCCCAACCTGTAAGCTCAAGCCAGCCAGATGTTGAGTGTGTTAAAAGCAGCGATAAGGAGAGAGGACTGCAATCTATCACCTTGCACTGACAGCATCGCACGTTGTCTGTCTCTTGGGCCGCCGTGCCGCCACGCTCCCCTGCAGCTCCTCCTCCTCTTCCACCGTTCAGATCTATCCTACCATGTCTTCATGTCCTCTCATCTCAGCAGCCTATACTGTCCTTGTGTCCCCATCCACCCTCAACTTTTTCCCTACTTAGTATGTCGGCTGCATTGATGGCCATCCGCTGCTCCCCCTCTCTGTCCCACAATGCTGTGTCACTTCATTAGAAGTGTGAAAGGATGACCTTGCACTCTTCTTGTCTCTCTTTTTTGCTCAGTGTTTCTCTTTACTCTTTACTACTCCAGCTGTCCCTCTTTCCATCATCACTCTTCCTCTCATACTCAGCCAGCCAGCCAGCCGGCCAGAAAGTGCCCTTTATCATTCTCTCTCTCGCTTCCTCTCTCATTCTATCTTGTCTTTTCCTTGTCTCTCGATTTCTTTCTCTCTCCCTGCCCTCATTGTTCTCCTTCATTATCAAACGCTGTCACAACGTCCCCCTGCTGTGCCACCCAGGTTATTTATAGCTAACAGAGGGTGGCGGTGCTGGCGATGCTGAGGGGTGGGCCATCTCGAGTCCTCCTGGAGTGCGCGCACACACACACACACACACACACACTTACTTTTCCCTGACATTTACACACACACACCACACACACACACACACACACACACACAAAACACTTACACCCTCCATTCTCCTGCAAGATGGAACAGAGGATTTTGCAAGAAAGCTTTTTCCCAACACTTACCTGTCTCTCAGACATGATGTAGAGGTAGTTGCGGTCGAGGGAGAAGGCCATATCTCGCAGCACGGGGCTGCCGTCCTTGATGACCGACATTGTCTCATACTGAACGCCGCCATGAGGAGGCCCGTCAACACGAATCTGTGAAACAGAACACAGAAAAGGTCCGTGATTGCTATTTATATCAGCACCACAGCCAGGGTAGGAAAGCAGATGAAGAATGATTGACAGAGATGTCAGTCTAGGGTCAAATAATATTTGCAAAACATATCTGTTGTTATTATTTAGCTACTTGGGGATTCGGGCACGTGGAGATAAGCCTTGCGTGAGGGCTTTTTGGATAGTAATTTACTGAGGAATTGAAAATGGTAGACAGATCATTGACTTTCATTTTCATTTCCAAAAAAGTGTGGCACTTTTTGTGTAATTTCAAAGTATGAGGTAAATGTCAGCCCCCAGTGACTCTAGGATGGGGTTACAACAACTGTTATGAATTATGTGCTGATATTATTAGACCTTTGTGAAACCTTAGCTCTGTTTTCCTTTCCTCTTGCTCCTGATGAGTGATGTATTCCCTCAGTAAAGCTTTGAACTTGAGGCCAAGACCACCAAACTACAAAAAACAGGGGAGAAACCTTCTAATGACTTATTCGAGAAGTATGACCCTCTCTGACCCAAAGGCTCCCTGCCCTGTTTCTTCTTTGGTCACCAGATCCTTGTCGGACAAATAAATAACAACCAGAGACAGTAAATCTTTAGAGGCAGCGTGGGTTTCGAGATGCTGGGCTTTGAGATATGTCTCTGTGATGTCACATGTCACTAGGCCCTCCTCGACCCCCTGAAAGCTGATGGCTCTATCATCTGTCCATCCCCGTCTGCCTCCCTCTCCACCCAAACATTCATCTATGTATTCAGATGGTGACAGCACCAAAGAGCAGCTAGACTCTCTAGAAAACATCACAAGAGGGGAATGTCAAGGTCATATGTCTGTCAAAAGAAGATCAACAAGAAAGGGACGTGAGCAAATGTGCACACACACGCCTGTGTGTGTGTGTGTTTAACTGCCACATGGTAAAGTAGGAGAAACGTGACGCAAAAAGCCCCAGGAGCGTTCCCTTCAAAGATTCAGGGTTAGCGGAGCGCATGACAGCAGGCGGCACAGTTGAGGGGCAGAGCTCAAAAGTGGTTCCACGGCTGACCTGCGTCTGACCTTGGCAGGCTATTCCAAACGTGAAAAAGGAGACATATGCGAAAACCATATGTAGGAGGAGAAAGGCAGGATGCGGGGGCCGTACCAGTCTTCATCTGGTTACTGACACTGCAGTGTTGAGGGAGACCTCAGCAAACATGCTCATCCATAAAGCATGCCGGCGGCGTGCAGCCAGACCAGCGCTACTCTGCTCTGCTCACTGCTGTGTGGGAGTGTTGTGTGTGTGCACCCATAGGAGCAGTCTGTCATACTGTGATATGTGTCCAAGCAGGCCGCCCACCACTAGGGATCACCAGATAACCTCAACCTTCCCCCCGAACTCGTCTGCAGTTCATCTGAATCAGATCGCTATCACACAGTCTCTCACTGCTGTCCAGGGGCCTCTAAATTCACATTTTGTCAGAAACAACGTATATACACACATATGCACGCACGCACACACACACACACACATACACACACACACAGACAGAACAAAACCTGTACTCTCCGGGCAGAAGTATATTCATACACATTAGGACAAAAGCACTGCATACAGCACCAGGACAGAGCAATTGCTGAAGAGATAACTATTAACCTAATCAGCAGATTTTGACTTTTGTTTTTGACGTGACTTCAGTTTTTCAGAGAGGTTTGTATTTTTATTCAAATATTTGCTTTGATTTAATCAAGCTTCCTGCCAAAAACTACAAAATAACATTTAAATACACAAAATACATAATGTTAACCAGAATTCACCTTTGCCCAGTGCTCATATTTATACTAAATAGAGCCTGAAGGCATCATAACGTAACTCAATGGAACCATAATTAACTGATTTTGTCGTTGACACTAGCTTGCCTCATGTTCAGCTAAGACACAGAAAACATAACGTCATGGGTTTTTGAACCCTGATACATACAAAAGACATGGTTGTAAAACTGTGTTGGAATAATGGACGTAATGTGTAACGTTTACTCCTGTATTATTGTAGTGAAGCATCTGCAGCATAGCACCATACCTGGGAAAATGAGGTCTGTTTAGTTTAAGTGGTTCAGTGTCACAAGAGTTGACTGAAATTCATGCCGTCTCCTTTTTACTGTAGTGCTATATTATATCTAAAAACTAAAACGGAAATTAATTTTAGGTCCTTATTACATTTGTACTTTTTTGTTAACCAGGCAATACTGTTTCAATTATTTTTTTTACATGGGTAAGAGGAGACTAATGAATGACCTTCCCATTTCCTGGTCACAAAAACTGTCTCTCGGTGTCTGCTTCTTTTGTATACACTATTTTTTCAAACGGCTTAGGTTTATGGCTCACACAGAGAAAATGAAATCAACAGGACTGACACCCGAACGCCCCAGACACACTCGCACTAGCCCGCTGTGTGCACACGAACACACCCAGTTGCTTTTCACCTTAAGCTGCGGTTTCCATAGTGGCAGTAAATCTTGCAGTGTGTTACACACACTGTGCCGAGAAATGTGACGAAATTTTGCTCTGTGTACACTTGCTGCACACCTGAATGACAATTAAGTCCGTCTAGATCTACGTTCACATGAACACAAACACCCACCCACCACATTGTAAGAAAGTGAAGATATGTGAAGTGTGAAGTGTGCGTGACATGGGTTAGTTGGATGTGAGGGCCAGCTCACCTCTGTGTGGCCAAATGAGACCAAAAAAAGAAGGAAAATGAAAACATGAGGCAAGTAAATGGAAAAAACAGTGCTTTGACCAAAAATAGTTCTGTCAAAAACTCTCTCACTCACTCCTAAGCAACCATACCACTTACATTATCCAGCACCTGAGTAAGCGACTCTCAGGCCCTAAACATCCATTTCCCCGGCATCACTTTCCTTCAACCTTTAGCCTGCCCTCTCAGGTACTTAAACCTATCCACTGTCTGCCCCATTTGACCCTGCATTATTTATCAGGCTGGGTGAGACGGCTGCTAACAGGTTGGATTCATACCCTCAAGCCCTTCTGACAATATCACTGCGTCTCTATTTTAGGAGGACCCATCCATGGAGAGAAACCCCGGTGCCCCAGAGAGCTGCCCTTGCTTTAGCCTGGTCCCCCATATCAACACCACAGCCATTAGCTGGCCTCTCTCTATCACCGGCGTCTGGGAGCTGGAACTGAGTAAAGTGAGGAAAAGGTGAAGATGGATGAGAGTGTTGAAAAACGTTCTACATGTAACCCCAGGGCACCACGGCCTGTGTAGTTAATATCTGTGCAAAAAAATGAGCTGTCTTGAATGTCAAAAAAAAATGAAATTCACAATATTCACGTGGTATGCGATATCCATATCCAAACAAATCCAAACAGATGAGCACAGAACCACTGTGAAAGAAGCCTGGAGAAAAGAGGACAGAAATAAATGTCCCCAAGCGTCACTGAGTAGGAGGACTCCTTAATCAGCGAGCTATAAATCCTGGAGCACATGCAGAGATGCCATATTTAGTTTTCAAAATCTAAACCCTTCACATAGAACTTTGAACTGAAAATGTAGCATATAAATCAACATTTTATACCATGTTTTCAAACCTGTGACAAAGTGGGTAAGACCACAATATTTGTTACATGTGCACTTTTATGCATTTTGAAATTTGTTCAGCCAAATTTCCATGGTTATATTCCTGGATGATTCAAAACTTGGAGAAGTAATGTAGGATTTAAGGGTTTATTCCCAGCTAAAAAAAAATCAATTCTTAGTTTCAGGTGATTTTATACTTATGAAAACAGAGGTCTGAATATTATATACCTTATATAATATTATATACCAATCTGTGATGAGATCCCCCAACATTCTACACACTGGCCCTTCAAAGTGGCAATTCATAAGATTTTAATCCTGGTTGGCTTTTTTGATAGCATAGAAAAAGAATAGAAAAAATATATTTCTATGCTCGTGAGCCTCAAGTTGTGTCTGTGGTTCCATTTTTATGTGTAAATAATGGAGAGAACAGCAAAAACAACATTCTTTTTCAGAAAAAATGGAACCAGCAGGCCATAGACCCAACAACCACTGCGTTACCTCCTTTAGAGATAGATGATTTAGACAATGACTTGATAGACATTTATTTAAATGAAAATTTTCCAGGTTGTCCCTTTAAGTTTAGTAATCATTTATTGATTCACACATGATGTCTGATGCAAGCAGTAACCAAATATTGATCAGAGCAATTGCAAACTGAATATGTATTCACATTCTGTCTCTTTAAGACAGTCAACTGCACAGTGTGTATAGCTGTGATATCATAACCTTACAGAAGTTTGAAAGTCAAAGCCTCTGAATATGGAATGTGTGCATTTCTCTGTGGACTGAATGTTTTGATATTTTTGCTGTATTTATACCACCTAGACCTGCTTTATATAAAAAGGTGGAAACCTTGGGACCTTCAAAATAATATAGGAACAACTGACAATCCAGTGTGACCAAAGGTGATGTTTTAGTTGCTGTCCTGAATACTGAATATATTGACATTGCATCTGACTGCTTAGAACAGCAAACATCCTACAGTCCTACAGCATTTCTTTCTGCATTCAGGAAGCTTCACTGCTTCAATCAGGATGAGGCTATTTGTTTTTTAATTCTTTTTATTTTTTGTTCATTTTAAAGATAGAAATGATAAGATACATATTGGATTTCATTTCGATTCCCGAGCCTTTTCTGTTATATTTATAACAGCAGCAGCCTGCTTATAAATGATGATCATAAGAGGGGGCAAACTCCCTTCGCTGCCACATCCTGCAAAAACAAAAGGGAACTTTTGTTTCTCTGTACAAAGTTTATGTTGCAGCACCTAGTCAGGCGTGAGCGGGTGGTGGGTAAGGGGGGGGGGTTTGGCCAGTAGGGAAGCCATGGCAGCAGCATCAGAGGCTTCCCCTTGTGGCTACAAGGGCCTTGTGCCAGTGGGATGCTTTTGATCAGACCATGTAAGCACCCTGGAAAACCGTTTGAAGACTGACCAAACTCCAGTTCAAATTGCCCTTCTCCCTCTTTCTCACTTGTTTTGAACATTGTGCCAGACACAGGATCCCCGACTGTGTGAGTCTGTGTAAAGCAATTTGCTGAGTGAAAAGCTCAGAATAAATCCATTGTAAATGTACATTAAATGTGATTTCGAGATGTATTGTGGATGCTGATGCTCAGCTGCAATGTAATTATTATAATTATATTATAATCCAAAATTATGACTTTAAAACTTGTTAAAATTCTACACTGTATGTAAAGCAACTGAGACATAAAAAGAGCTGTAAAACCAAACAGCTGTGAGGGATGATTCACTGATTTTCAGTCTTTGAGTGTTTGTTCAACATTAGTGACTCAATTTTTAAAGATTGTTTCTCTGTTAAGACAGCTGCTAACTATTTCCTGAGAGCTGTTCTTTTTAAATTGTAGAAAAAAAATCTATTTTTCAAACTTAGACTTGAGGGAGGTTAGTGTTTCTGAAACAGCACTCACATGCACACAGGTGACTGCCAACACCAACACAGATCCATCTGAGGGTGTACATTAGTTTACCGCCATGTTTCAGCTGGCAGAGAACAGAGTAACCCACACATGAAGGGGACCTTCACCGAACCACACTCCAACACCTTGCACCAGGATAGGATTAAGTCAAATTGTAGGTCTTCCACCTACAACATGTACCAGAATAGAATAATAGGAGTTGATTTTATGGAGATTGTGCTTTCATGGCTGAAGAACTGAAGCAATAACATATTTTGCCGCAACTACAGAGAGAATGGAGAGTGAAAGTTGAACTCCACAGTAGCCTACGGAACAGCTATCTCCTGCATCTGCGCTAATCCAGTTCAGCAGTCTTAAATGTTGAAGTGATAGGCATTGCCTTTATCTGGCTGATCCCAAGCACTGGATTAGATTCTGCTAAAGCACACCATCACGGCCACCACACACACTTTCTTGGTCCGTCTCAATGCGGTGAAGGAAAGGAGAGCTTAGTTGTGAACTGGAGGTCAGGTTGAATGAAAATGACACAGGACACAGTGCTCAGACAATGACCATGATAACCCTTATCCAATCAAAGCCAATATGTCTTGATGGGACCAATCTTAGCCTGGGCAAATGGCCTTGAATTGGATGTGGAGATTGGTCTGTGCCTTGGGCCAGATGACAGGTGACAGACTGCTGACAGCATCTGAAGAGCCAGTGAAGCTTGTCAAGAGGCATCCGTGATCTGAAAAATTTTTGCAATGGCTGGGCGCTCTCACCACATTGATTTTGCATTTGCAAGCACAACTTTGAGGAAGGGAAGGGAAAAAAGACATTCTCCCACATAGTTGCTGTAGTTTGTCCTTTGCTTTTAACCCCTCCAAAGTGAACATTCATTGGCGTGTTTCTGTACATGCACACAAGCGTGAGGACATCATGTTATATGGTGGTATAAAAGGGGGTGGCACTAGGGTATGAGGTGTGCTGACAGATCTATTGTCCATCCCTCTTGGAGATGGATGTATAATGGCCAGCCTAGAATGAAGTCAGCCCCTTTGAGCATGGGTTGGGGCTGCATCGGGGTGAGTGGACTGGAAGTATGAGTCACCCAGGAGAGATGGGGATTTATCACCAGCACACCAGAAGTCAGACACCAGCGAGACACACAAATGCATCCTCATTTCCTGTGTTTGAAAAGAGAAGAGGCGCCCGCACATGAATGCCTGCTCAACACTAGGGTTGCATGATTTGAAACTGCTTTTTCCCTATGATATATATATTGCGATAACAAAAAATACAGGAAGATTCTCCCTAAATTATTTCTGCTACATTTTATTGTTAAATGCATCATTCTGGTGCACTTTGATAACTAAAAAATGAGATGCTATATCAGTGACACTCAAATTATTTCAGACCAAGGACAACTTTCCCCCCCAAAAAACTGATGGACCACCAAGTGCTACCAATCGTGATCACCACTGTAAAAAAAAAAATACTCAAGGTAGTGGAGAACCACTGGGGGGTCCACGGACCACAGTTTGAGGAACACTGGGCCACATAATCATTTTTGTTTCACAAAAGGTGGGAGAGATCCTTGTGAGATCCGTCGCACTGAGGACAATCCTTTGAGAACTTAGCGAAAAGAAAAGTTCAACACCATATTTAGTTTCATGAAATATTTTGTGAGTGCATGAACTCTATACTGGATGGCGAAAAACAGGCAAAATTAACTTACTCTCCTATATCTGAAGCACCGTTTCTATCCATCAGTGATACATTGAATCTCCCGGGTAGACGCAGACCCCACCAGTCCAGAAGTGTAAAAACACATACGGTTCATGAAGAAACTATGGCAGGCCTACCTGGACTGTAAGAAATGGATAGGAAACACTGAATTAATCATAGCAACATGCACACACACAAACACAGATACAAATCAACTGGCTGTATTCAACAGTTGGCAGCACACTATGCTCACGATCTCTATCTATTCGCATGTCTGTCCTGGAAACTCAGCTTGAAATTTAGCAGACTGCTATTTTATTTCTTTACTTCAGGTGGAATAGGTACAGGCTATTCAGTTGCCTGTGTGTGTTGTGTGTGTGAGTCTCTCTCACTTTCTTTCTCTGCGCACTGGGAGAAAACATGCAGCCTCTCTCCGCCTCGATAACGCATCTAATCCATCACCAGTGTCAGGCTGAAGAATTCTGGTGTCAGTAGCGAGCGGCATGAAGAAATGTGCTGTGTGTGTGTGTGTGTGTGTGTGTGTGTGTGTGTGTGCGCGTGTGCATGTGACAGCTCCCACCAGCCCAGCACGTTGCTTCTTTTGTTCCTGCTTCTTGTTGTACAATCTAAGCTCCCATAAGGCATATGTTAGCCTGCTTGCCTATATGCGCTGTGTGTCACTTCCCATCGGACAGACTGAGGTCGGAGAGGCCTCTCCATGGCGAAGGAGGAGAGGACCGTGGGGGGGTATAAAATGGACAGGCTGGAGTAAAAATAAGGGAGAAAAAGGAGGAACAGGAGAGGGGAAAACTGAAAGAGACAGAGACTCGTACTAACACAAGTGTAATTCTCTCTTCAACCTGTTCATATAGTGGCACAATATCTTCTAAAATGACCTGAGCCAAGGGGCAATTACTTCATAGTTTTGGCTAGGCACTATAAAGCCTATTGATTTGCCTCTCCGCTCCATGTGCAAAGCAGTTAACCCTCCCTGATACAACATCTCCTCATCCGTTTAGACAGAAATGGAAAAGGCTGTACCCAACAAATCGCACACGATGCCCACTGAAATTGGCATTTTTTTATTGTCATTGATTGTCAGTGAATATTGAAAGCAAACATCCCATTAAACGAGTCCCAGCAAATCTCAACAACCAATCTCTCCATAATGGTTCTATCCAAGAGTCGTTCAATTCCATTTTAGCACTGTCGCACTGCCATCTCTCTCTGCCACATAACTCGTGACCCTAAACATGATTATATCAGCACTTTCCCCTGTTCTCCCCCCTGTGAGTCCAAATAGAAAACCAGAGACCGCAGCAGGCATTCAGGGCCTGCGGTAGAATGAGATCAGGCCTCAACTCCAATCAGCCCAAACACACATATTAAGCACAGCAGCACAATGCGAAGGCTATATTTAGCACTGCATTAAAAACACTGAGTGGGGCCAGTGTGCTGGTGATGGACGCCAGCCAAGGAGGTTCAGGGAGAGCAAAGGCAGAGGGATGTGGTGGGAGGGATTTTCTGCTTAGCCCTCAGAAAATGGGGTTCGCCAGTATGGAGAAGCCATGCACTCTATTCTACTCAACTGGTTTTCCTTTATGAGCTGACCCAACAGAAGAAGAGGATGAGGTGGATTAAACAAATACAGAATGGAAAAGACGGATGTTTCAAGGAGCAGGAATGATTATTGTCAAAGTGTAAATGGGAGGTGAGAAATAGGACTCAACACTGTGGACACTCCCAACAGAGGCACAACACCATTCACACTTCAGCCCTGGTGATGACAACTACTTAGCCCTGGCTGAGGTTTTAATGTACAAACACATTCACAACATACAATGACACGAAGAGAACACATGCTTAAACTAGCTGAAAGAAGCCCACATGCATACGCACAGAGTCATATTTAATAATTCCATGTTATTACAACCCCCCCAAAATAGCCTGACTTCTAATAACGGAGCCGTCTCTCCAGGGAAAATTATGTTTCAAAGACAGAGCTATACTTACTTTATACAAGCTAAAAAAGCAATCACGCGATATTACAAGCAGCAATGCGCAGTGACAGTCTCACTGACACAGTGAGAAGAAAGCTATTACAGCAAAGTCAGTCTGAACCACAAGGAAATATCACACCTCCTGTTTTGTTCCTCAGCATGCTTCAAAATGGATCACAAAGATATGCAAATAAAAAAAGTAGCTTTGAAAAAGTAAAGGTGAGGGGGCAAATTAGCTGGAATTGTTTCAATTTCTCCCACTGGATTTGTGAGATTTGAAATGTGGGACGAGACTGGCAGGTAGAAGTGAAATACTGGGAAATAATCGCTAGCGGGGTCTGCCCGACATGTGAGAATATAAAAGCACTTCAAATGCGTCTGAGCTTGAATTACCTGCCTCTGTGTTTCGTGCTATGGTTGATATCACTGAGATGCATTTGCCAGCCTTGAGTAAGCGTACTATTGATGAATCTATTGCTATGAGGCTGCAATGAAGTCTTTGTCAAGGCCGTATTAATGTGGTGATGAGACGTGGGGGGCACAAAGGATGTAAAGAAAGAAGAGAAATGTCAAGGTGGCTAGGTGGAGGAGCATATGTTTTATTAACAGAAAAAATGAATACATGGAGAGAAGATGAGAGATTATTATGTTGGAGTAGGATAAAGTTGTATCTGCAAGATACAAGATCCATATTTTGCTGTTTATTTTTGACGTGAATCAACAGGTCCCTGCTGGTTTACTGTGTTTGCAAGCAGCAAACTAAAAGTTCCTTGGAGATTTACTTGAATTTAGTTCTAATAAAAGCTTGTCTTTTTCCTTTATCTTTGTTGTAACGGAATGGCAGGTTACATCTCTAAACTCATCCCATTTCAGACCTGACCCACAGAAAGATACGTGGATGACATGATAGCGCACAAAGTGTGGAATAAGAAAGCCGTTCTTGCTTTTATCATGACACTTTTATGCAGTGTAATCTGGATGGCTACGCTCAGATCCCGTTATAGGGGGATGGATGGGAACAAACATGGGAATTTCAACCAGGAAACCAGTGTTTTTCATACTCATGTTACATAGCTTTCATATGTATTTGTCTTATTTACACACTTATTTTAAGCCTATCAATGCTGTTTTTCTTAAACCTACGAGAGTTGTATGTCAGGAATAGTGTGTCACTTACAATTAGAGCTCCCATTAAATTCAATCTCTTTTCCTATTAATTATCACCATGACGACATGTGTTTCATCGAGATATTCAACATGCTTTTATTTGATCATTCCATAAGTGTTGTTTTCCATATAACTTGTACAACCAATTTGTGTGTACCGGTGTTTACTGCACAACACATCACAAACTGGTTCAATCAGACAAAGAAGCATCAAAATTGACATTTGTAGATAGAAATATCAGACTGGTTTAGAGGAATGGGAGTGAGTTAAGAAGCCATTGCAGAGATGTCTAGGTGGTCCCGTGACGAGGCCCAACACTCCTTTATATAACATCACGCCAACACCATGATACCCATACCACATGGAGCTCTATAGAGACGGGTATCACAACCTTTCACCTCCTCTTACTTCCAACCTACTGGGTTCCCAGCAGCAATCGGATAATAAGAGCTCCTCCTGTAGGTTTCCACAAAGAGACAAGGGTGAGATGGACACCACACTGTGGACCTTTAACCTCTGTCAGCCAACAGACACAGAGTGGGTAGGGGGGTAAAATGAACTATGAGGGACAGGGGTTATCCAATCAGTCCTTTGCAGGGAGACAGTGATGCTACTGATGAGCTGGGAGGGGGGTTGGATTGTCTGACCCCATTCAATGAGCTCACAAGAAAAGCAGGCCAAAACCCCAGTGCTGGACAAGGGTTGCCATGGTAACCTCTCTCCCTTTGGGCACAAGATCAGCAGGGAATCAACTGAAAGCATGTGTTCATGTGAATATGTGTGTAGATATAAAAAGCTGTTATGTCATCCCTATTGTTCTTTGGCTCAGGATGAACTGGTTAAGAGAGTGTGCTGATCATTTCTGATCACTTTTGGTTGGTCCAGTGTTGGTTTCCCACCAGTTAGAACATAGCAATAACCTCAGCTCACCAGGAAACAACCACATTCCAGCACAAACACTCTCTCAGGATACAAACAGGATATGTCGGGTCATGACTCTAGTTAAACCTGATTTATCTCCATGGGTTAACAGCCCTGTGGTGCAGCTACAACACCAACATTAGGTATGTGGCCATGTATTTATTTTGTTCTCTACACTGAAAGAAGGGGATTCCTTCCCATTTCCCATTTGGGAATTGCATAATCATTTTGTTACAATAATTCTAATAAAGCAAGGCATCTCTGTCTGTCTGTATGTGTTAAGGTGATGCGCAGTGTTGAAGTTGGTTCAAATTGACCAGATGGTGGGGTGAAAACAATTGTTTCCTCAGCATTCTGTGGGCCCATATGAATCTATCCATGTAAGCCATAACAAGTCAAGTTTAGATCAATTTCCAAAGAAAGTTCATTGACTGCAGTTCACTTTTGCTTATGGATCTTGGATGTACTAATGCTACAAACATTTTTTTCCACTTCTCTGAAGGCAGCACTTGCAGAAACCAAGCAATCAGCCAACTCCTAGTGTTAATAATGGCACTGTTAACCACGCACTATACACAAAGAAAAATAGAACGTGTTATGCTACTATTTATTTTTTATTACAATGTTGTACTCACATTCAGGTCCATACTTTCATTCAAACATGTTTACATATATGACACAAATATTATATACCTGTATTTTCCACATACTATCTGCTTGAATATATCTGTATTTCAAAAGAATTACGAAGGAATCGCATTGCTATGCAACAGTTTGTGTCCATGTTAACTTCTTGTCAACTGATGTCATGTCAAGTGGGACATTTCTAGAATGTTTATATTTTCTTCAAAACTGTGTAATGGTCTACATAAATATTTCAGATTTGTGACATCACAAATGGATAGAAATAGATGACGTAGATAGATGACGGCTTGTTTCATACAATGCTTGTATAATGTAAAATACCTAGAAATTTTCATGTGGGACCTTTAATGATTTAAAAGCTGTATAGTACATCATGCTTGCATATTCCATATATGTAATAATCCTTATAAAACTTAAAATTAAATACTTCCTTGAGACATCCCCTCCCTGTAAAAGATGTGTAGCGTGTACAAACTGTCGACAATGAAGTGATGAAATCGCCTCCATAATACTGCAACCTGTGTAACACAATATCATTCACTGCTTGAAATACAATAACCAGACAAGTAAGCCTTGATTTGATTTATTTTATTACCGCAATACTGTATAATTGATGCTGCACTATACCTATTAATGATAATGTGTGAGTGTGGATGTTTGTGACTGTGTGGTCCAACCAAGTGCCCAACCAATGAGCTCAATGCACTTAATATTAAATGTCTTCGAGGGCAGTGCTTATGGAAAGTAAATCACTAATTGAATTAAAAATCAGATTTACTGTACATAAATAATCCAGGCAAGACTGCACAGTCCAGATGATTGTGAAGTGTGTCCGAGCAAGCATATGTAACACTGTCTGCACATAAAACATGCTAATGACTTTCAGCCATATTGGTCAGACTGTTGAGTGTGAGAGCAGTAAACAAGGCCTTGATTCATTATGTCAACTAATTAGAAAACACCGTGAAGAACGACTTATGATTTTGTGTCTCACTATTTCGGTGCATATTTATGACTTTTACTACAAGCAACACAAACACACTATCACACAAACACACACAAACACACACACACACACACACACACACACACACACACACACACACACACACACAGGCTCTACTGATTTTAAACACCTGCAGCTATGATTCCCTATTTGCACATTAGACATGCAAAACAGCAACAGGCTGGCAACTTCCTGTAGACCATTGGGATCAGAGATAATCATCCGTAGAGACATCTGTCTGTGACAGAGCATCTCACACACATACCCGTGCCCATGCACGCACGCACGTACGCGCGCACACACACACACACACACACACACACACACACACACACACACACACACATTCTCTCTCATCCCCTCATAACTCACACACATGCTCCGAAGAGGCAGGTGAGCAAATGCTGTGTATGCAGAAAAGACAAGCAGCATACACTCAGGTCAGAGCAAGCTGAAAAAGGAGAGAGACAGAGAAGGTAGTGAGGACTGTGTGTGTGTGTGTGTGTGTGTGTGTGTTTGTGTGGGGTGTGTGTGTGTGTGTTTGTGTGTGACGCCAGCACATTTTGTAGTCTATGAATCTTCACTAAAGCTCTTTAAAATTGCCCACCAATCTTGCGTCAGGATTTAATGCCTGCTTCTCTCCAGAAGGAACGGACCAGCCAGTTAAAGTATGCTAATTCAGTGGCACTAAATACACTGCTTTAAATGTCAACCTTCCATTATTACACACACTCTGACTGCCTCAGGACCAGCACAGAATCATAAACACACACACACACACCCACACACACACACACACACACACACACTCACACACACACACACACACACAAATCAGGTCCCTGCAAGGGCACAAGGAATATAAAGACTTATAGATCACAACCACTTTATAAAATCAATAGCTGAATGAACAAAGGACATTTGCGACGAAGGTGCATTATTACAGCAGCTTGAATCTATTTGATGGGAGAATGAGTGAGGAATAGAACAGCAGAGAGAAAGACAAGGACTAGGCAGACAAAGATGTAGAGAGGAAAGACACGACTAGAGTGATGCAGTTCAGAGCCAGAGTATAGCTACAGCAAGCAGAAAGCAATCAGCTTGCAAAGAGCTAGTGAGAAGCCTGGCAACTCCTCCCCAACCAAGGGTGACAGCCCCATTAATTCTATTAACCCTATTAGTATTCCATCCTCATCGCCTCGCTGGGTCAATACACACCTCCATCACACTGCAAAGCTTCCATATTCAAATGGGAGTGGGGGAGCAGTGGACGGTTGGATAAACAGGACAGACAGTAGCACCTCCTCTGCTCAGGGTGTGAGCCGTGATGACCAGCCTGCTCTGTCAGACCATCTCTGTCTACGACACTGAAGCTGGCAGACACACAGTGCCATGTGGTAATCAGGAAGGGACAGAGGAAGTGCAGAATTGGATGCGAGCCCTCCAATTTGTCAGCAGGTCACATTCGGGAAATGGGGAAACAGCAGGGAAGCATCTTCAAGTTTTAAGCACACCAGCACTTTCTGAAAGCTACGTTCATAAAAATCGAATTTTAAAGCCCACTCAGCACATTTTTGAATGAAAAGTAACCTATTAATTCTCATACAAATGGAAAGATTTGAACCTATCCCACATAATTAACACAATAATTTGTTTACGTAAAACATTCAAAGATCAATCTTTATGGTTTTCTTTTTTCATGAGGCCAATTATTTGATCATTATTGTTGCATTTGTTATGTGTATTTTTGTATTAAAGGTGCAGTGTACAGGTTCTGGAGAAATCTAGCGATGAGGTTTCAGACTGCAAACAACTTGAACAACAGCTCCATATGTAGAGATAACATAATTTGTGTTTGCAGGTGCTTATAAACAAGACAACACTGATTAACATCACATGCCATTTCTGACAATAGATTGCCCTAAAATGACGCCCATGATCCTTTTAAATAAAAAAAATTGAATTCATAACCAATAAAATGCTGCCATCTTAAATTCAACGTATATTACTCATGAATATTGCATTATTCATTCATTCAAACTTTATTTAGTCTTGAGAGATCATTGAGGGACTTCCCTCAATGAGACACTTGGAAAATATAAAAACTCATCCTTTAAAGTGACAGACTCGAGACATTCTTGGTATAAGCGAAGAAATTCTATGAGCCAGGCAATAAAACAAAGTGTAACTGTACTTTCTAATGTGTGTTTCTAATGTTGGATGTGCTGCACTGGCCCAACTCAAATTTCTCTCACTCCTTCCATCCAAATGACTGTGCTGAAGAAACGTTGATCACTTGAAAATTAACTTTATCATTAAAAAGGCTTTCAGGATCAAACAAAAAAAATCAACCTCTTTTTTCTCCAAAAAGGATGGCCAACAGCCTTGAAGCTGCTCCGGTGGTTAACTACAGTAGTAGGAGCAGAGCGTGGGGGGAATGAGTTGAGGTGTAAGCGGCAGCCTGAAGACAACCCTCTCCTCCCATCTTGTACCCATCTCCTCCTCCAGCTCGGGGTGGGTGAGCATGGAGCCTACTGTATGTAGGACAGAGCCATTAGGGCATTAGTGCCGGTCAGCAGCCAGCCAGTGTGTGTGCGTGTGTGTGTGTGTGTGTGTGTGTGTGTGTGTGTGTGTGTATGTGCAGTGAAGAAATTGGGGATGTGCAATAACACCCTGAAGGAGGAGACACAATCTGATGCTGTGCTTGATTGGTGCATATTCAAAAAAAAAAAAAAAAAAAGAGCCAGGAAGCAGCAAGGTGCACCCCCCCGACTTATCAGCTACTACTTGGGATGTATTAATATGTATGTAATGTGCAATACATTGTTTGTCCTGTAAATGGGTGTCTATTCTTTATCCAGCAAGTCATATAACTGCAAGGAATTAAACCAACAACCCCCCCAACACAGCATTCACATGCTCTAGCCTTAAGCTACAGCAAGAGTGAAAGTATAAAGGGTTGTGACAGCTCTCCTCTCCTCTTCCTCTGCTTCCTCTTCTCCACATGTACAGTGCAGCCACAGCACCGACAGGCTACAATATCTCCACTGTGTCTGGAGCTGTCTGGCCTGACTGATTCATTCCCATATTACCTGAGGGATTAGCCGCATAAATCCACTCTCGTGAGGTAACGTCTAAGCATTAGCAGCCGTAGAGGGTTTTGTTGCACTGAAAAAGGCTCCTGCCAAAAAGCATACAAAACTACCGTGAAATCCGAAAAGACGAAGCATGCTGCAGTACACTGTCATTTTCTCTCACTCTATCAAGACTCTCGGGCCAGATTTGGGATGAGATCATTCTCCGTGGAGGAAACGTTCACATCTACTTTCACACATGAGTGTTTCGAAATTCTCATTTGAATGCTGAATTGTAATTGTACCTTGAATTGAATGTAGCGTTCAAATATGAGCTTAAATGGCAGATTAGGTACAGTGTCCTTTTTCTGCCTTCAGTTTGCTGAGGAAACAAAGACCCACATCAGACAATACACGCTTTCTCTATTTTTTTCTGTTACATGAGCTGACCACAGACTCCGGCCAGACGGCTCCATGTTTGGGTACCACAGTCCAGATCCCCCCCCCAATAACTCTCTGGCTTCCTGTTATGCCTCAACTGGGCTTTCTGCCTCTTTCTGGAAAAATACATCTCTTTTCTCCCCTCCCTTTCTCTCTCCATGTCTCCCCTGCTTGTTCTTCATACTGTAAAAACCACATAAATGTTTGGGTCAACACAACCAACCTGGCGGTGGCTTGTTTTTCCATCTTCCAGGGGAAAGGAGGGAGGGCGGGGGTAGAATGGAGGCCTTGTGGGAAGGATTCATAACACGTTGATATAATGCGTTGTCCCCCCACTGACCACTGCGTACACTCTCTTTGTTCCCCTACAACAAGAGGCAAAATAACTGTGTCCATATGTGGAGTAACGAGGAGGAGGGGGAGGAGGGAGGAGGAGAAAAGGGGTGTTTGGTGGGTTAACGGTTTTTGGCAGGAGGTATTTTCTCTCTTAGATGGGGCAGACAGTGGATATCCCTTCGAGACACAAACACAGACACATGCACACGATCCCTGAAGGTATTGTTAAAAAGGAAAAGGGCATAGTGGATTCAAAATGAGCTATGAGGACAGCCAACAGTTATGCATCTGATTCACTGTCCCAGCTCACTCAGAGTGTGAGAGAAGAGAGAACGGTGTACTCATCACACACTGTTGTGAAACAATGTACAGGCCAGAAGAAACTGTGTTGGGATCAGTTTCGTCTGGGTACAGAATATCCTGCTCTACCTGACAGGAGTAAGGAAAACAATCCAGAATCAGCTCAGTCTGAACAGCAGAAAGTTTTATTGCTGTATACATAAACTCCAAACTCCTAAAACAACTATAACAATGGTTTCACATGGGGTACAAACAGCTATCTCGTGAGCAAAAGTCCACCCCAACATCCACCCCAACCCCAACCTCTGTGCATCACTTTTTACTCTTTATACTTCCTGGTTCACAATTATATGAATTACATTATGAATATTGGAATACAGATATCTGGAATATGTGTGTACAAGCAGGTAAACAGAGAATGCCCACTGGTGGTTTACAGTTTACCCACCTACTAGCTAAAAAGCCATTAGAATTGTAAGTATTGTAATTCTCTACACCGTAGTACACCCACCTTATCAACAACACGCCACGCAGGAAAAAAGGTTAAAGCTTTGTTATTGGTGTCCCATGAGGATCATCTGTATGTATGGAGAGAAGAGGGTGTTGATGCAGAGCTGCAGATGTCATGTGTTCTTTCACGTAGGTGTAAAGCCACAACTGGATGGGCTGGGGGTCTGTTGAGGTCAAAGGTCACTAAATCCCTTCATAAGCTAACTCATGTGAAAAAGGGGATGAGTGAGTTGGAGGGTCAAGAAAAAACAAGAACGGGGCGGCCATGGTATCATGAACTACTTCCTGGTGGATATAAAGTTAATCCCTCAGATTTAGCCAACAGTGTGTCTTTAACCAGATTAACCCTCAATAATCGGCTAAACATCACCACAAAGAATTCCGCTCGGTGTCTAGCCATAATAGTTTCATGATATCAACCAATCCTGTAATTCTATAGAAATTACAGCATCTAATTTACAGTGTATACGTAGGTCCCCAGACTACATCACCAAAGCCAGGATCACCTACTGTAATCCCCTGGGTGCACCAGCACAATAGGGAATCATAATCTCAATTCCTTACAAAGGCATGGAGCTGGTGCTGAGCAGATGACGAGTGTGTCTCTCTCGTGTGTGTTTTTGTGTGTGTGTGTGTGTGTGTGTGTGTGTGTGTGTGTGTGTGTGTGTGTGTGTGTGTGTGCATGTGTGTATAATGGTTCATACATGCATAAATGGTTTCCAGTCTCTTGGGTGTCTCCTGGTCTGTGCCCCTCCACTGAACATGTGTGGGTTTTAGGCTACGGGGTGTTGAGGCCAGACAAAGGTGGGGGTGGTTAGGGATGGGTGTGAGGAATGCAGAGTCCTGAGGGGAATGATGGGGATGGCCTGGGGTGAACAGACAGGCAGTGATATGGAAAGCTCCCCCCATATGACCCCCTAAACACACCTCATCTGTCTGCCTCACACTTTCCATCTATTTATTCCCTGCTTCTTTTAATGCTCAGTTAATGCCAGCCAAAAGGCAAATGACTATAAATGGTGCATTCCTTTGCCATCTGAATGTGTGTGCCCGAGCGTGCGTACCTGCGTGTGTCTGCATTTTTGAGGGATCCGAACGGCATGGGCGCTAAATGAAGCTACTAGGACGGGGAGGAGGAGGGCCAGAAGGGCTGGAACTGAGCGTCATACATCAGCGGCCTTGTGAAGAACTTGCCTTCCCCTGCTTCCTGCCAGAGATCCTCTGAAGGGAGGCCCCCCCATAATTCAATAACAATAATCCCCAATGAAGGCCCAATAAAGCAGGCCGCTGTGGGGCGGAACTAACTGTCCACGCACCTCCTCCTTCTCCAAACCATCCGTCCGTCACTGATTGGAGCAAGAGGCTGGAATTGGCGAACAGGGGGTATTGGGGTAGGTTGAGGGAGGTCTGGGGAACAAGCCCAGCTGACGCCCCGCCTGTAGTCAGACCGCGCAGACACAGATCCTGTCTATCCCCTCCCTCCCTCCTGTCGTTCCCTTCAGCCCACCTCAACCCAGTCTGTCCCCCCCACTGAGCAGGAGACAGATCTGAGGGCTGCAGCTACCTCCCGCAGTTCCCTGGATGACTGAGCGGCCATGACCGCTAGCTTGGCCTGCAACCCACCGCAGAAACGCAAACACCTACAACAGGCCATAGTACACTATAGTACAGAGAAGCTTGTCCCAGTAGGGTTCACCTATCGATCATGTTCTGGTCAAATCAATCACCTGCCCTTTAATACGCTGTGACGGCTGATTGACCTCTGGAACCCATAACATTATTATTAAAGACAATCACGTTCCACATATCCCTAACCCCTCCCTCCCCCACTTATAACCCTGCAATACTTCACCTAAGGTGATGAACTCACTGTGGAAAGGAGATGGAGCTTATTTATCATCATTATATCATAAGGTCACAGAATGTGTTGTTGCAGCTGAGTGCTTCAGTGCCTTCGTGTATGACGTGAGCATGTCTGTGTGTTTAGTCCCAGCGACTGACTGCATGACGATGACTTCATTTGGTTGCTCGGTCAACCAGTGTCTGGACAAGACCTCTACTACTCTACTACGAGACATACAATACAGTAAGTAGCTTAGATGAGACCAAATTTGCTCAGATGCCTTCATAAGGCCTAGAGATGTAATACAACAGACAACAAACAGTAACTAAGGTGTGAGAATGTACTAATTAAAGTTAATTAAAGCTGGAACTTTCTCATCTGAGTTACATCTTTGATCTTTCAGAGGCGCCTAATTTGCTGATTTGTGCACAGTGTGTGTGGCAAGACACTCACTATCACTGGAAAATGTATTACTTTACGTCTTTTGGATGTGTAAACAAACTGAAATGGTGTTTATCGTTCAATTTTCTGATAGCCACCATTTAGAAGATTCCATGGTGTTTTGATGTGTTTTGTAAAGAAAAAGCTGTGACAAAAGAGAAATAATGTTTGTCTATTTAGTTTAGAGGATGACTTCATAGACATGTGGATATAATTGAATGACTGCATGAAATACTGTACATTCAGGTAGCGTAGGGGACTTTTAAGGTGGGACGACCTTAACACTATTCAGCAAGAGCAGGTAATGTTTGCGGAATCATTTCCTTATTGTATCCCATGTGAGAGGAAGGGGGATTGGTGGCGTTTTGTATTTGATAGTTTGCTTAATTAATTATTTGTATTATTAAAAATAAAAACAAAACTTACTCAAAGAATTTTGCAGTTTGCTTAGAAAAACAAATAAAACTTGAGATTTCATGTTCAGGCCATCTCGCACTGCCCCATCTATGACCCAGGACAGATGTCTTTCATGAATTAAACAAGAACTTAAGTGTTTGCCTCTCTGACAGACTGCAGCTCACTCTTAGCTGCTCGTCTCGCTTAAAATCTCCAACATATTTCAAAATTCATGTGATAAAACAAAAACTTCAGATTTGGTCTCTCGTCAACTGTTGGTTGTGTGTGATTGCATGTGTGCTTGTACAGTGTGTTTGCATCTACAGCCATACATTTGCATGTATGTGTGTGTGTACATGCCTGTCCCCAGTAGGGCTCTTGCCTGTTGACAGATGAGAGCGGTGCTGTGAGGGGTCTCTGAGAGGCCTGACAGATCTGTGACAGAGTGTGCCTGAGGAGAGGGGCCTTCATGTTAATCCACCCTCATACATGTTAACTACACTTGGATAGTCCCATGCTGAGCTGCCTTAAGACAGCCTGGTATGGTTCGACACGGCCCCCTCAAAACCCTCATGAGAGCTCCGAAACAAGTCCGCCAGAGCCAAATGCAGACCTCTCCGTCACGTAACGCCACAAAAAAATTTGCAAACACAGACGTGCGTGCTCGCAACACACACCAGCGTTCACTCAGTTACACAAGGGAAAGTCAAAGCAAGGCTGTCATTAAGTGAGCAGACAGTAGGCTGGAAATACAAGCAGACACAGAGCTAACAAAGCAGTAGGGAAGAGAGAAGACGGCTTACTTAAGCTGTCTGAAATAAGCAGTTGTTTTCATGATGGAGAGGCCATGAGCTAAGACGAAGACTGTGTGAAATAAAAGACACAGCTTGCAGTCACTTTGTTTTGGTTTTGACTTGAAAGATCATAAAAAGGACTATTCTGGGCAGCACTGGTCCAGAGATCCAGACCAGTTAAAGCAGAATGAAGTGGCTGTGAATGGAGAAGAGCTATGTGATTGGTCACAGCTGGCATTTTTGCTGGGTGAGGACACTTCCTCCTCTCCAGTGGGTTTTGCAGAGCACAGAGTAGAGTGCGAGGTGCTGGCCGAGCGGGCACCTCATTTGGCACCAAAAACTGACTCTGTTTTAACACAACGTCATGCCCGGAGTAACAGGGAAGCCGAAACATCTTCATTCAACTGGTCCTGGAGTGGGGGTTTTAGTGTCGCTTCATTACTTTCTCAGAGTAAATATTGAGAACGAGAGAGCCAACAATGATTCATGTCTCTCTGCCACACAGCAGGGTCAAAAGAACAAAACAGATGGGAGGCGTCTTAAACAAAACTGACAAGCGCATGAGTGTTTCATATTCCCATGGATCCTCGCCGAAGCCTGAACAGGAGCACTGGACTGATGTTGACATGGATGGGAGGAGAAAAGGCGTGTTTACTTTGAGGATCTTGAGTATGTGCTGTCTAATCCACTGCTTGTGGGAACCTGTAATGCCGTCTGATACCTGTTAAAGAGTGCAGACACGCAGAGGCCTCTGTGCTTTGCCCGCGGTCATGCCTCCGAATGAACGGTACAATAACTCATTATGAATCACAGACAGTCTACCATCTAACCCGCTGCATTAACGTTGTAAACACAGGATATGGCGGTCGAGGTGAAGCGGTACACACAGAGTCAATTAGTGACAGGAAGACAAAAAGGGAATCAGACTGTAAGAGCAGGCCTTGGGCTGTTGTTAGTCAGACTGCCAGTGCTGACCAACACCAGAGCCACTAGACCGCTGACTGTGCTGAGCTGACGCAAGACCAAGGACTGGAAGTGAGGGAGATGCTGTCCACACATGAGCATGCAATGAAATTTTGTTAACACTTTCAATGACATGGGCGTCATAGACAGCACAGCAGTGTGCTGTATTTTCAATCAATCTCATCTCTCAACATTTTTTGTCTGTACTGTAAGCTCTTACAGGCCTTATCAATAAGAAAACATGACTAGAACAAAGGCGTTGGGATGTGCCTGGGCCTGGGGCGTTCCACTAGCCATGCCGGTCCTTGTATTGTATGAGTGTGTGTCAGCATATGGGAGTGTGTATAGGCACTATGCTCACACACCTACTAAACAAACACATCTCATCTTGCAGGTGCTTTTGTCAGTCAAAAGCATTAGAGGGAGAGGTGAATGCACAGTAAAGGAGGCCCGGCTTGTTAGCTTAGACTGTATATAAGAAGAGGACGCAGCCATTGTGACATCACCCACTGGGTTGGGGACTGCTGTTTTGACAGTCTGTCTGTTTTTGACCGTCGCCATCTTGGTTTTTAGTCAACGCCATCATGATTTTTGTCTGTCACTATCTTAGGTTGTTTGCAGTTGATTTTTTTATTCAAAAGTTAGACGTTGGAGCTAAATACAGGAGACTGAATAAGACACTTTTATGTAACCCTATAACCAAAAACTGTGACTCTGTAACCAATGTTACAATTAGCTTCCATTTTCCCTTCTATTAGACTATAAATGGTTACCGTACTTTACCAAAAATGCATAATGCTGTATTGGAGAAGACTTGAAACTAGATATTGAGATCATATACGAATGTGTGCAATGTTTACTGAAGGAATAAATCAAATGAGAAATAGGATAATTTTCTCACAACTTCTATACAGTCAGACTTCTTTTTGCAACCAGTAGTCGCACCCCTGTTGGCCAGTAGAAAGAATAGTAGTAAAAGATTTTTACACTGGCCTGTGAGTCGAATGTTGGTTTAATTTCATCTTTGCATGTTGTTTTGCTTACATTGCATTGCGTGCCTCACTCACTTTAATCCCTAATGAAGAACAGAAATGCCAGGCAGCCGGAGAGAAGAATGTTGAGTCTGTCCCACATCAACATCCCACAACAACCGTCCAATCAACCAGAGAAGTGGCATAATGAAGATTTGAGTTCGGGTGGCAGTGCGCACACAGGTGTGTGTGCGCAGGTGTGTGCGTGTTTGAAAGGCAGATTTTATAAATAGCCTGTACACTGAACAATAGGGGCAATCAGTCTCCCAAATCAGTCCTGATTAAAAGATGAGCTCACTGTAGGTGAATATGTAACACAATGAATCGCAGCCATTGAAGGATTCAACGCTCCCTCTTATCAGTTGTTTCTTCAAAAAGACAGACGGAGTGAACACTCATGTTAAAACCACACAGAGAGCAAAGAACCATTTCCCAAAACAATGTGAGTGTTCCACCTTGATAGCTTTGATAGGCACCAGCAGAATAACAACTGAGAAGGTAAAACAGTGCTATTCCCATTACCCTCTGTGGAGTGAAAAGAGGAAAAGACTGTGAAGCGGGCTAATGAGCTAGTTAAGGTGGCAGTAAATGTCCTTCCTTCTCTGGCAGGCCTCAGGCTGCAGTACTGCTACAGGCCATTACCTGGACAGGGACGCACAAAGCTGGCATCAGCACTTATTGTACAGCCTGACATTTACACATGCACGCAGTAAGAGAGAGGGACAACTGTATACATATACTGTAACACAACAACACTGCGACATAACATACATTAAAAGCTTAAGTGGATCATGTTGAGGGAGAAGTAGAGGAGAGGAGACACAGTCTTTAGTCGTTTTTAATCTTCTTTCCATTGACAGGAAATGTAATGAGTAAAGAGCTTTTCTGGCTGCTTTCCACTCAGGTGTTGACCACAATCTGCTGGCTTGTTAACTGCTCGGCCAGTTAGTTCGACCTTTAGTAATTCATCCTCAAGTGCATTTAGAGGGACTGCATTTCTAAATTGGATCACCGAGAGTTTACCGAAGAGTGAGCAAGGACAAAGTCTGGAAGTTTTGTTGTGAATGGGCAGCGGAAGGTGGAGCAAATACGAATTAAAAAAAATGTACTCACTTTAAAAGAAGTATTTTAAAGACACAGGAATAAAAAGAAAACAACTGGAGGTACAGGGGCAGTGTTTGAGTGAGTTACCTACTTAGATCTGAAGTTACTCAGGGACACATTTATCCAAACAGACATGGACCTTTTCAAAGCAAGCTTGAGAAAAAAAAGCCTCAAATCCTCACCGGTTTAAATATACCAAAGCTGTCAGTGTGTTGTGTTTTTTTCACTCGTCTGCCACTCTGTACTTTTATGTTTTATACTCACCTTGGCTGGAACTGAAAAAGCCACATCCATTCACAAATTAACATGTTTGCACACTTTCACAACTTGAACCCAAGTGACCATTAATTCAGCTCTTGTAAATGGCCTCTTGCTCTCGCTCCAATCTCACGAGGGACTTGAACAAATAAATTTTCTTTGGTTTTATATAAAGCCCCTGAGCTCCTTTCGATTTAAATACATTCTGGCTCTGCTTCCCTGTTGGTTTCAATGCACCTCTGGGTCCAGTGTAGACGGGAGTCGGGGCTGCTGCCCATATGGTCCCCTCTGGATTAGTCTAAGAAGCCTGGCAACATAATGGTGAGGCCCAGGGAACCATTAAAAACCTATTAATTGTGAAGTTTGAATATCCTCATGGCAATGATATGCTAATATTTCTTAGCGCTGGAGACTGACTGAAGAAAGAGCAGCCAGGAGAAATACGCTGAGTGAAGTGAAGTGGAGGAGGGCGAGGGAGAAAAATGTGAAATCTACAGACTGTTCCAGGTCGCTGTAACTCCCTAACATCCACTTGTCTGCCAGACACACTCAGACAACACTGGAGAATAAAGAAAAAAGGGCAGAGCAGAGGAGAGAGAAACTGCAGGCGGCAGAAGACAAAGAGGTCAGTGTTGTGGAAAACATGGAGTCTGACGTTAAAGTGATGCAGTTCAAGTCACTTGCTCTAGCGTCAGAAAATGCACGGATGAGAGATCTACACGTACGAGGGGGGGACGAACGGAAAAAAGAGATGAGGAAAGAGAGCAGTGGGAAAAAGAGGAACAGGATCATAACTATACCAAGCTGCCACCTGCATATCTTTTCATCTCCATACACATATACATATACACACGTATATATATATATATATATATATATATATATATATATATATATATATAAACAGTTGATAACATTTATTTGTTTTGTGGCCAGGTGGCACTGAGCAGGGACATTCTGCTTATCTTTGCATGCCTCTGTGCTGCAGAGGGGACCGGGGAGGGGGGCATTATAAAGGCTATAAGTTCCCGACCAAAGCAGATTAACCAGAGCCAGCCAAGGGAGCAGAACACAGATTTGGGATGCATCAGCCAAACAAGATTTAGGCTTTTCACTGGCGGTTACTCTGAGTATACATTTCAAATACAACTGATGCACGCCCTGGCTCTGAAAAGGACTTTGGCTTCTGAGACTACCTGGAGCTTACAGTGGGGGAGGAAATGCCAGAGCCACTTCTGTTTCAGTTGTTTCTACCTGAAACTCTGCTCTTCTGATTTTAATACAGACAAAACATTGTTTTTTTTTGTTTAAAAATGTGCTGGCCAATTTTGAGATTTGGAGCTTCTAGAATTTTACTCCTTTTCTTATTTTTGTCAGTAAGATTTCTCTCAAATTCACCCAAAGTTAGAATAAGATAATGCTACATTTACATTTCAGAACATTTCAGTAACAAAAGAAATCAACGGCACTTCAATACAAACTTTCTCCATCAGCATCCATCAAATGTCAGAAAAAATAATGATGTTATATCAATGTACT
Organism: Synanceia verrucosa; assembly: GCA_029721515.1. Taxonomy (NCBI): domain Eukaryota; kingdom Metazoa; phylum Chordata; class Actinopteri; order Perciformes; family Synanceiidae; genus Synanceia; species Synanceia verrucosa. The sequence continues at coordinate 16,994,634 of CM056561.1, read as the reverse complement.
AATTAGCATTACACTACAGTCATCACCTGGTAGTGTCTCCCACTGAAAGCAAGGGCTACATTTATTTGTGGAAAACCACTTGTACATAATGTGGACGTCATTATTTCAATGTGTAGTGTATACATGTCACATTACAGCACAGCTGACATGACAGAGAACTCAACACATCAGCATCAATGAAGGATGTACTGCAAGAGGAGCTGTAAAGGCTAGAGGCAGCCTTTTCCTTTCTGCGTCTAGGATGCTGATGAAGGGAGAGGAGACTGGACTTGTCATTTCCCTGTCAGGCCCTCGGGAGCCAGGTGTCTCTCTTTAATGGAGGCATGCGGAGACTAACATAGGTTAATGAGCTATGCAGGCCCCAGAGGAGATGAGCATTATAGGCTATATGAGATCCCCCTCTCATCTCTTCATCCCTCCATTTGTGTCAGACCCTGAGAGAGAACGGAGGAACAAAGATAGGGAAGGTGGTGGAATGAAAGTAGAGGTGGGAGAGAACAGAGAGAATGATGGGATAGAAAGACACAACAAAGAGAGCCAGACAGGGAAAAAAAGCACCAGGTCCGCCTGCCTTTTAAAAATAATTAAGGTTTGGAGGAGATTCACTGTAAAAAAAGGTTCCACTGCCAAGCAAGGCCCAAATGTGGCAGTAAAGGGAAAGCTTAGTGAGAGTGGGCTTAATCAGAAACAGATTCTCTGCGACAACAAACCAAACCACACACACACAGGAAAGTCGACACTTTACATATTAAAGCTCGGCGGGGAGGGAGAAAGCCTGTGGAAACATCAAATTGTAATGAGGAACAGGCTCAGTGAGTGCATAAGGGATAGAAAGGAGGCGACAGAAAGACATGGAGATGTAACGATGATGGAGGAAAGAGAGCTTTTAAATATAATGTAAGCCCAAAACTGCAGATGTCTTTTGAGTCTGTTTTAAGAGTGTTTGTTGTGGAGTTGTACTGTAAAGCTTTAACCAAATTCTTCTTTATGTCTTGCTCTCAGATGTGGCTTAGTCTTTTGTTTTGGTGTCTGTGGCTGCGTCGCTGCATAAGCTACGAACTTAGAGCGAGCAACCATCTGACTGATGCTGCGCCTCCGTCCCCCCGAACGTAAATGTGTGCTCTGCTAAGCCGCCGCTGCCAAAAACACGAGTATGTTTGTGTGCTGGCGGGGTTAGAAATAGAGGATGCCGGGAGACGAGCGAGGTGCTCCAGAAGTATAGGGAGGAAAGAAATACAAGAGGAGGGATAAAGGGGAGAGATGTGAAGGAAATGGAGGTGAGAGGAGATAAGGCTGCGAGAAGGAGAGATAGAAGTGTGGTCAGGTTTGTGCCCGCGAGCAGCAGAGGTTTGTGGCAGCCTCACATTCCAGACTTGATCCTGTATAAACCCTGTCTGTTACTGCAGATCTGATATGGAAATAAGAGGCCAGATGGGGGCTTCCACTGGCCTTATAAGGGATTGCGGCTTGGCCTGGATGGATCACGGGTGAGAAGCCATGGAGAATGAAGAAGAAAGAGAGAGAGAGCAGGGAATGGCCATTTGAAAAAAAAAAGATGTTGAAAAGTGGATAGGTGAGAAGAAGAGACAGTTGCAGAGAGAGGAGAAATGGAGGACCAAAACCAAGACATTCTTGTTTTTCTCCTTCTCTGATGCCGTTTCAGTGAGCTGTGGTTTTAAAGGGGCGGATTCATCGGGGCCTCGAGAACAGAAACAATTTCCCCCTCGTCACACAATAGCAAACTCAACAATAGAACTCGGCACAACTCGATTGGTACAATTCATCCCGCTACCATTGTTTCAGCCTCTGAGTCCCATAGGTCCACTTTATTGTGGGATTTTTTTTTCTTTCTGCTGCCAGAAAGAATAACTTTGCCCTTGAGAAGGACTGCAGATAGAGGGAAAAAAGCAAAACTCAATGAACAAAAGCATGTTTACCACGTTCATGACTGAGACTGCAGTAATCACATATGAAAATCCATGTTCTGTCAACATCTATTTACCAATTAAAGCTCAACACCAACTCCATCCCTTTGTTATGTTTGGGACTAACAGTGTTTCCTAGTAAAGATGTTCAGACAGTGGGAGTCAGCGACCTGCTGAGAAATCTGATCAGCCACGTTAATCTGATCAGCCGCACTTTGTTCAAGTGTGTCTTATTTAAAGAGAACAGCGATCCCAGCGTGGTGCAACCCAAACATCGTCATATCCCATTTCAGCCAATGCAGTCACCCGACCTCCCCCAACACCTCGCAGCCTAAAAACAGCATACCTGCACCCGAGCGTTCCCCCAGCAGACCGCAATCAACTGGGATTATTAGGGTGAAAACTCATGACACAAGTCTTTCTCGTTTCCTAATCAGTTGGAAGGCAAAAGCCCCCCTGCCGCTCCTCCCCGGTGTGTGTATGTGCATGCGTGATGAAACACTCTTGAAACTGAGTGAAACGCGTAGTGTCTTCTGAATGTATGATCAAGGGAGTTTTCGCAACCCTCCCCCGTACAAATAAGTGAGCGAAATTTGTATGCACGCCACACCAAAGAATTTTATGCCCATGTGTACTTGTAATGTAACATGCAGAGTAGACCAACCCTCATCAACATATAATACGTTGAAGTTAAAGAGATTCATTACACACTAATACCTCAGGGAAGCCACATGCTAATGATGTAGACAAGATCTTCACCCTCTAATCCCCACATTTAACCACACAGGTTTTTAAAATGGTTTGTCTGTTTCTTTTTTTCTAATTCATTATCACAGTCAGATTAAGCAGTCTATGATGCAGACAACAAGCACCACTTCTATGCGTCCAGCCCCACAGAGTCAACAGCTGCTTCTGTGGCTGCCAAATGCACCAAAACACTTCACCACAGAAACCTTTAGCCACCCTTTAAAGTGAAAAAAGGAGGAATGTTGATGGTTTGCTGCTGTGTTGTGATTCCATCAAATCATCGCCTCTCCGCGTTGACTGCTAATCCAATCTGACACAGTGCGCCCATGTCGCTGAGCATGGGGATGTCTCACCCCTGCCTTTGGCCCTGACCCTCACCTTTAGTCAACTTACCAGAGGCCCAGATAATGTTTTCCAAACCGCTAACCATTAGGGTTTAATGAGTAACAGCGGTGGCTGAGCTGACCTGTGGCTGAAAGAGGCCTCAGGCTCCTGCTCTGTTCTTTGATACCATGACCTTGTTAATGCCCTCTCGGTGGCCTGGCATTGGCTTTCTGGTGATGCAGGTGCTTTTCACAATCTCCCAAATGTCCCAACTGTCCCCTCACTCTGCCTGTGTTTTTCACTTGCAGCTCAGCAATTCTCTTTTCTTTTCTTACACAGAATCTGTCAAGCAATCTATCCACCCACACATTCTGATATGTTACATGGATGATATTTTTCCTGTTCTATATCACCATTCAAACATCTGGTGTCTATGGCCTATAACATACTGTCTTCCTCTATCTGTCACAATTTCTGTGGTGTGTAATCAATCAATCAAACTTTATTCATACAGCGCCTTTTGAACATATCAAACACACTTCAAAAGACTTTCCAAGCAAAGGACACAACTAGTAAAATGTTGATTAAAAACGTGGAAGTGTTTTAAACTTGCATTCCTTCTAACAGCCAGCAGGGGACGACTCATCTGGTTGCAAAAAGAAAGCTGACTGCATCGAAATTTATAATAAATGAGCCTCATTCACTTTATTTATTACACTCAGTAAATATTGCAAACATGAATATATGGTCTCAAACTCCAGTTTTGGGTCTTTCTGAAAACATCATGATGTTTGTTTAGTACATTATGGTCCCAATTTGAGTATAGTATACAATAAAGCAGGGTATCTCTTTGTGCATAGCATGTACTTAGTAAGAACATTATAAACAAGCCTGTTTTTAGCTACCCAAAATTTACATCCCAATTAATATCACAGTTACGGGTGCACCATGCCAATCAAATCCAGCAAGTACCTATGGTGTCTACACTCCACAATAAAAACAATATGGTGATGGCCAAAATACCAAAATCAAGGCTCCAAAATGGCAGTCCAAAAAACCATGGGTGCTTCCAATATGCAGAGTAGTGGGCAGATAGATCTCTAGACAGAACTGAAAGTGAGTAACCTATTGCAGGGTATGTCGCGTGGATGACCATTCAGATTTTTATTACTTTGTGAAAACATGAAACGTGTGACCCAGAGGTTTGAGCAGTGAACACAGCCCACAGTGTTACAACCTATGCAGAAGGAAGTGTCCAAACCCATTAAGACTACAACCGCCTCTGCTGGACTATTAAGAGGGAGCCTGGGCTGACAGCTGTGTTTCATGACAGCACGAGGCCAAGACCTGACATGCAGCTGTCAAGAGAAAGAGATGCCCCGTGTGTGTGTGTGTGTGTGTGTGTGTGTGTGTGTGTGTGTGTATTAAAGTGAAGAGCAGGTAAAGGCTGAGTGAGCCTAGAGATTACCAGTGGCTTGAAATATTATCACATGCTATTAGCACAGTATCACTGTTCATTAGGCTGATGGCTAGCTGGAGTTACTTGACAGCCCTGCGGTAAGAATGTGGGAGATGGAGAGAGTGAGAGGAGATAGACAGTGTTGCATAGAAGTAATGTAGAAACTAGAGCAAGGGGGAAAATCGGCAGGGAAATGATAAAGACCCACTTGCTTCGATCGTTCAACCATCAGAGATTCAACATCCAAGTTTCAGAGGGGAAACGGGATGGATGTGGCATTTAATGTCGCACCAGAAAGGAACATGGCATATTACTGACAATCCCTAATTCTTTTTGCCACAACATCCATAACACATGATGTGCCACGATGCCAAGAAGCATATATCAAAGAAATGATTTGTGTAGAGTCCATAAAAGCTCCCTGTAAACACTGCCTGATCACAGAAAGGCATTAAACAATGCTGTCACCAAGACAAGCTTAACTCTAAGGGCCCTGATAACCACCGATGTCTCGTATGAAGTGGGAGACGGAGGAGCAGTAAAGCTGTCTCGCTATCAGACACAAACATTAGTCGCTGTCACACTCAGTTTGCCTTTGCACAGACAACAGTTTAGCGGTATATCATCAAAGCCGAAAAACAATTCTCATTTCCGAGATCTATTGGCGCAGCGCAACTTGAAAAAGCCACTTGAAATGGGAGCATGTATTTGCAAAGTAGATGTTTTTGGTTGCTTGAGTAATCTAGAATTATTATGCATGCTGCCAAACACATAAACAATTTTCTCCATTCGTAACTGCCTCTAATGAGGATGATCATTACAACGCATGTTAAGTAGAGGAAATTCATCAAGAGCTTCAAAAAGATTCCCTTCATTGTGTGCAGAGTTTCTGTGCTAGTTCACAAAGTAATAGTTTGCTCTCGCACCCCCCTCCCTGTCCTTTCCACCACTCCGCCCTTTTTTTTTTTTTATCTAATTTTGGGCTACTCTAGGAGCCAGCAGTAATGAATTGGCTAATCACAGTTATCTGGCCTATTCAAGCGCTTTGTAAAGCAAATCAATAAAGCTTGGCACCGAGCCCGCCATCCACTTTGACGAACGTTGCTCGCTAATCTATTTCTGTTTTTTTTTTCATGTCCTAAAGATGTTTACTCTTTCTGTCTGTCCCCCTTTCTCTCTGTGCACTTCAGCAAGGTCAGCGGGGAAATTGAAGAAGAAAAAAAAACTCATATTCCACGCCAGCTGGCAGCTCAGAGGACAAAAGTCGAGCAGCGAATGCTTAAAGTTCATTTGACTGAGAGAGAGACATTTTCTCTTTGATTGGTGAAGCTCTGAGATGTACACCTCGGGCAAGAAAAACAACACAACAAGGCCGACGTCTGTGCGATGCTGTTTCCACAGTAACAGATCAATAAGAGCCACGCAACAACTGATAAGAACTTCTATGAATTCTAAATGTTCTCCCTGTGGTGCCTACATTGGCCACAGACTAAACAGGAATATTGATAGGCTGCGGGGCCCGGCCTCCCAACATGGATCCCTTGCATAATGTCTTGGACAGATTTTGCCTTGTGTTTCATAATTTCTACATGCACATCAAATATTTGCTTTGCCAGGATGTGTGGGCTAGAAATACCATATTCAAAAGAATGGAAGAGGGCCACTTCTTACCAAAAGAAACATTTGGGAACATTCAGCCTTATTTTCACTTGTTTAATGTTTCTGTCTAACCAGGAAGACATGGATCTGGGCAGTCAGAGGTGTTTGATGTGGTTTCCCAATCCTAATGACGCTACTGCTTCAAGCATTGGTTTAAAAAAAAAAAAAAACACACACACACACACACACACACACACACACAATCCACTGCCACAAGCTTAGCATGACTTCCAAGCTCTGAATGTGCGCAAAAGTATAACAGCAATGCCAAGATCTACGTCTTCTTTTTCCTTTTTGAGGCCCAAAGTGCCTCCAAACATGAGAAAATGTTCACCAGCGAGGTAAATAGTGTTTAACTTAACTTAATTTACAGCCACACTCTTTCTACATGGTCTCTGGTGAAAAGTAGCTCCAACAACAATGGGTTAATTAATCTCACTCATGAAGTTAAGTCCAATTATGGGAAGCACTCAACGGGGTAATTTGTTTCCTTAAAAAAGAAAAAAAGGAGAAGCTAATAACAATAACAAATCTAATAAATAAAATCAAGTTCTCCATTGGGTTGATATGTTAATGGATCGCGGAAAACATATTTATACACATTGGGATTCATTGGGTCTTTTGGGATTTGTCTAGGTTTGCATGGCTGCATACTGCCACATATCTGCTGAATTAAAGTAGCTGAATGAAGCCCACATGCATAAAATCCATCCGAAATAAAATGTAGGCACTGTGCGAGTATTTGTCTCTCATTGTTAGATAACGAAAAAAAAGCTTCCTTTGAGACGCTGGCAAAGAAAAGAGCAAGCAATTAGAGGAAGAGAATGGAGAGGGAGACAGATAGAGGGAGAGAAAGCAACAGAGAGCTGTTTGAATGTGATTAATGAGATCACTGTGAGGTAGGCTGCGTCATTGAAATGGTCTAAGGGAAGCAGAAAGAGACTGGGAGAAAGAGTGAGAGACTGAGACAGGAAGAAATAAGAGAAGAGAAAGAAAATGAGAGGGGACAGTCAGTGGACAGACCAGGCTACATTTAACTCACTGCTATGAAAAGAATGAGGGAGAGAGAGAGAAAGAGTAAAGAAGGAAAAGCAGATGTACGACTTGGATGAATGGAATGGCAGGGGCTCTCAGTCTTCCCTTAGCCTTTTAACAGTGAAGTGTTTAGAGAAGAACTGGACCAGGTCTGGCAGATAGAGAGCCTTGTAGTCTAAAGACAACCATGAAAGACACAGCCGCTGCTGCTGCTGCTGCCGGCTGCCTCTTTATCCGGCACAGGGTTGGGAATTGAGCAGAAAGGGGGTCAAGTGGAGGCCAGGCCCTGAAAGGTCACACAGACATCCTACCAAGTCAATGAACAAGCTAGTCTTTAACTAGACTATAGATGGTTACGGTAATTAAACACCTATGGCAACCAAAAATACACACAAACACCCACGGCCCATATATTACAACACATTCAAACTTACACAAAACGGTCAGTCTTCCAGACTTAAGGCCTTTACACACAAATAAATAGCACAAAACATGCTTAATATTCTCCTGTGAATAATAGATGTCTTGGGATTTTATTATGAAAGGTTAGAACAGAAGGAGAGAGGAGAAGATGATTACCGAGCCTCCATTAATAGAGGCACAACTCAACTGGTTCCTCACAATGTGACTGGTCAATGCCTATATTTGCAATATTAAAGCTAAAAGCTAAGCTCAAAATGAGCCCTTTCTCCTAAAAATTAAATAACCATACAACTAAACCGCACCCTCAATTTGCTATTTTAGAGATTAGGTTTGTCTTTGATACATAAATACTTTTGTAGTGATAGTCTGGAGTATAATAAGAAAGCTTGTGCCTTGTGTCCTGTGTGAAACTTAAGTTAGTTAGTAATAATATTTTTTTTTCCTAAACTTAACCGAGTGGTTTTGTTGTTTAAACTGAAGCAGAAAACAAAGCAGCTTTGTTTTTGTTGCGTTTCATTTCAATTTACAATATTAACCACATCTCTTTAAAACTATGACTAAAATCTGAGAATAAATATCTTTCCCTTGAAATGTTATCAATAATGCATTTTACTTGTATGGGAATGTAATTTTAACCCTGTCCTGCGTAACATCCATGCTCTGTGTGAAAGCATTCATAAGAAAACCAACAGTTCGAAAGAACATACTGATGTGCGAAAAAAGAAAAACCTCGCCTGTGGCGTGTAAAGGCCTCAGACATGTGAATTGCATCGCCTCGATGAATGATATAATTTTCTGTGAAAATTGTTTTAAGACGGAAAACTGAAAGCTTCAGGCTGTACTGAAGTTCCTTGTGGACGTTCAGCACAGTTCAGACCACCTGCTGATCAGAGGATATTCCCCACAAAGCACAAAGACGGCCTTCATGCGGCATTTCACACAACTGTATTCCATAATCTGTTTTTGCAATTCTCGAAATAGCGCTGATTCTACTGGAGGATTTTATGGGGAAAGTGCTGCAAGTTGTGTGGGGAGGAAAAATCATATTTTACTAGCAAATGCTTTCTTCGGGCTACGCTTGGCTCCCAGCTGTTGCTGATGGGCAAACTGAGGCTGCGGTGTATACTTCAATATGATTAAAAAGATTGCAAGTAATTTAGCAGCCATCATTCGACCTAAAATGCTCCTTCTCCATGTCACTCATCAAATTGTTGTTTTGCTATGAATGAAATTTTAGCTGTCTGCTTCATGAACAGGTGTACTGAGGGTATTTTTTTATTTAATTTGAAACAGAACAAAGGTTTTAACATAGGGTTGCAATTATTTGTTCTGCGTGGGAATAATTGGACCTCACCATTCAAACTGAAACAAAGTGACGCAATGGCTATTGTGGTAGGCGTTCAATGAGAAATAACAATTTGTGAGAATGATAATTGGAAAGTAATTCGACCTGGTGGCTATTGCGCTGTTTCTTACTTGAAATTGTATTTATTTTCATGCGGGCTCAAGGTTAATGCATGCCATGCAGTGACAATAGAGATGTTTAATAAAGCTATTAAAATGATTAATTCTTTGTGAATGTTTATTTGCAATCCCACGTGAAGGCACTAATGACCAACTGGAAACAAGTGAAATGAACAGGATTGGTGTTCATATTTGTCTGTGCATGTGATTTTGGGGATGCAGGTGACAGGAAGTAGGATGGGCTTCCATGCAGTTGTTCTCTGGTACTTTGTCTACCTGTTATTGTGTCTCTCCATCTTTTTCCTTTCCCACCTGTCTTCCTCTTTCGTCCTTCCTATTCCTGCTTAATTTCGTCCTCTATCTGCTCAGCTGAACCTTTACTTCTACATAAAAAAATCTAGCCCAGGGTAAGAACAAATCCACGGACAAGGCCTTAATGTGCTGTATCAGTCAACGGAGCAAAAGAGGGTTTTTTTCTGTTTTTTTCCACTGTCCATACAAACATCATCCAAAATTGCATCCGATAACAGAACAGCTTGGACAATAGCGATGGCTTCTTTCTAATGCCAAATTTGGGAATGGTGCTATCCATCACATCCATGTAGCTAATTTATTTTTGTCTTGTGTTGCAAATTTTGCAACAAATATGAAAAGAAAACAAGTGACAAGTGACTGGCAAAAAATGCAAATGAAAAACAGGCTCTTGGTGTGCTCATTGAGAGTGAACACAGCATAGACAGGTTGCGTGTGTGGGGGAGGGGTACCACTTGTCCACCAGGACCATGTAGGTGCAGCTGCTTGCATTTACAAGCCTTTCAAGTCCCTGACACTTTATGCCCTATGATCAGCTGCTACTCTCTGCGACACACACCGCCAGCACAACACACACACACACATCCTTGTTACGATTCGGGCCAATGTGGAAGCCAGGTGAGACAGACGTGCACCCTCTGCTATGTTAACCAGTCCGATAGGACATGTCCAGTTAAACACCTGAACCACCCTTTCAAGTTGTCCCCTTCAGCTGCTGCCAGGGGCATCATCCAAACCGCTTCCTGATTGCCCATCAGTGCATGATGAGAGGAATTAATTAGGCCGAAAGCAGCACATCATGGTTGAGAGCTTGAAGGATGAAGACTTTTTTTTTTTTTTAGTGCTGATACTGAGAGCTAATCAACCGCTGACTTCAATTCAACACTAGCATCCACCACCATGTGTGAGTTGTGGTGTTCGGATAAAGAAAACAAAGCACGTAGTGCAGGTCACACTGAGGAAATAAGTAGCCTCAAACCGCTGCAAATCTGTCAAGGATTTATGGCTCAATTACATATCATATAATTTAAGACATAAACCAATATAGCCCTGAGTTACTCTGCATCTGCATGTAGAACACAGGAGAGGGTGCCATCTGGGAATGGATCTCTGTGGTCTCAGGATCTACAGCTTTTAACCCCTGCTGCTCTGTTTGAACGATGGGGGATGTTCCTTTTCAATGTCTGTGAATATTGTCTGATGAACAGGGGAATCCTGAATGTGCCTCTGCTGAGTGTGCTTTAACCTCCCCCATTCATCTATTGCTGGAATGTCTTTCAACATCCAATTTTACATGTGCAGCCGTGCCCTCCATCTCCCATCTATATCAAAGGCAGCACTTTCTCCCTCCTTAATGCCGTTGTTGCTTCCCACCAATCCCAGTCCCCAAGCGGGATATGTCTGTGCTTAAGCACTGGACGAACCACACACAGCCAATTCCAATTTAGATGATGCAATTCTTGGGTAATGTGTATCTAGAGGAAAATGCAGAGCAGATCGGCTATCTTGTATAATCTGACTTGTAGGGCCCTGCGGCAGGTGATAGAGTGATAATGGAGATGATGGAGCCTGGTGAGCTTCAACGTGAACTTAGACCTAGAATTTAAATAGGACATTAACTCATGTTCTCACTCAGAATTTTCATCATATACAGAGCCTTAGTTCATGGCCCTAGGTTTCAAACAATGAAGCTCTAGGTAACCTTCTATCTTCAGTTCTGGATGTGTCATGGATGGCGTTTCACTTTCCTCTTCTTACATGTGCAGTCTTTTTCCAAAACAAACTTCAAATAGGCTTACTTTAGGAAGGCAGGCACAACAAAAGTATTTTGCTCATTTTAGGCATCAAAAGAAGTTGCTGTGGCTTAGGAAAAGATTGTGGTTTGAGTTTAAAAAGGTTATTTATTATGTGACTAGCCAAGTGAAAAGCACCTTGGTGCTATCAGATGCTGAGGGGATTGTCCACATGGCTGTATTTGATGAGTGAGGAGTTAAGAATGTTAAACGAATGGAACACTTTCTGGTGTTGGAATGCACTAAGGGTCTAGTTTTGGTCATGATTGGAACTGGTTTCAATGGTGCAAGAAGGCCTGGAATATTGATTGCCCCCAAGCAGCTTTCTGCTGAGGTGAACATCTACTGCCTTCCACAATCAATCATCGCCTCCAGGGGGGCCACCCAGAAGTCCACAACCAGTTTCTGAGAGCCATGTGACACTCAGACTAAAGAACACAACTGTTGTGTGAAAGTGATATAGATTTGTTTGATCCTGAATCATGCAGTAAAATGTGATCACTTAACACGCTGCACACATGATCACGTCAGCTGCATGAGGCTCACAGCTCTGGTGTTATTGTTTCCACTATATATGCATTCTCCTCGCCTCAGTGTCTGCTCAATCCCCCACCCTCTTAACCCCGCTTCCTCAATCAATCCCCCTGTGAAAGTCGTCCGCAGGCAGCGGCATCAGCCAGCACCATCCCTTCTGCTTTGCCGTGCTCCAGCAAAGCCAAGGAAACAGCAGCACATGCAGGAGCTGGTCTGCAGGGAGAAAGGGAGGGTGGTGGTGGTGAGGGGTGTGAGGTAGAGCGGGATTGAATGGGGAAGTGGGAGATGGAGGGCAAGGGAGAGGAGGGGGATTCTTTGGGAAAGGAGCCAATCCAATTACAGGCAGCGGTGCAGCCCTGGTTTCTTTGGCGGCACTGAATTCACATTTCAACGGTTTCTTCCCCCAGTACCTTCCTGCTTCTCCTTCTATCTCTGCTTCTTCCTGCTACTCTTTAACAGATATTTTCTCATCATGGATCACGCACACACTGCCTAACCATGCAGACACACACCCTCCCTTTCCACATCCATCTGTCTCTGATAGAGGTAACAGTATAGAACTGTATAACTGGCAAAGCATCAAATCTTGTCACCCTATAGCTGTGTCATGCTTGGATCTGAAGGACGCCTGCAGCATCCTCCTTCTACATGCAACTCTGTAGGAGCTTATCAGCTGTGTGCAGAGGGCTCATCGGGTCACTCCATACCCTCCCCCCCGCGCCACCTGAGGGAGTGAATGAATAAGACTCTACGTAAACATGCTTATTTCAGACAAACGCCTTCACAATGACAGCGGGCAAAGCATAGAGCATTATGGATTATTGATTACCTTTTGAACAAGTAATGTTTTCTTTTTTCACGTGGCTGCAGGTCGCCATGGTCGGTGGGGTAATTGCGCATGCATGCAAATCACGACAGGTTCTCATCCAATAACACACCTGCATGCAAATCTTTGCTTTGCGTGATGTAAAATACATCAGGTTCTATTTAAGTCCACAGCACTGTTCCACTAACATACACACTTAGACATCACAGTGAGAGGATGTTAATTCATTATAATGCCAAAAATCAGATGATGCTTTTTACTGAGCACCAGTGGTATCATTCAGCTGTCATGTAGATCCAATCTCTGTGTACCTCTGAAATCATATTATTATATGTATTAAATGCACTGTATAACATTACAGTTTAAAAAAATATAAAAAGATACAAAGAATTTGGACGTATAGTAATTAAAATAACTAGACATCCACATATTTAGGGGGATGTAGGTGTCAGCTACAGAGGAAGCATGTGGAGGAAGCAGGGAGATTAAAAACAATATGCAACCAACGGCAACACAGTGGGGAAAACACCCTTTTCTGTCTCATCTAATTTAACCAAGTAGAAAAAGCTACTAAATTATTTAACAGCCCAAACAGGGGATTACATCAAATGAGTATTCTCCCCACTGCTGCCTGATTGGTGTATTGATTTAATTATGAATAGAAGAGACAAAAATAACCCGGGCCAGCGTTTGTGTTGCTTTGCCTGGCTTGAAACAGCAAAGAACTTGCCAAAAGAGGTCTCAAATTGGTTTGAGCAACTCCGTTTGCAGCGCCTTCCTCTGAGCTCCACACAGCTGTTCTTGGTAGGGGGAGGGACGGCGTTATGAGCCATGTGACACACTCCTGCTGTCACTCAAACAGGGAGCCACATGGGAGGAGGAGCCCAGTCACGATCAGTATACAACACATAGCTATGGTGACAAAATGCACCCGCAAAAAATACATCATGTACATTACCATTAGACAAACAGCCTAAGCATGAGCGTCAAAACAACAGCTGTTCAAAATGAATCAGTAAAACATAGACTTTTTTTTATTTATCTCAGTACTCATATCACCCTGAACCCACTCACTTTCCTCACTACACAATCCTGTCAGCGAGCAATGTCATCTAATACCTGGTTTCCTGTGGTTGCGGTGTGAAATCTATCATTATTAACTGGCTAGCAGCCCTTGACCCTCTGTGTTGTATATGTATTCTCTAACCAAGAGTAGAAGGTTTAGTGCATGGGCCTGCTCTCAGTGAGCCACGGGCAGAAAAGGTGCTTATTAAAATTAATGGGCCGGTGCAGGTTATTCAACACTGCGACAGTGGAGCTCACTTAACAGCGAAGTGACCACTACAGCGAACTAGCCATCGCCTTACCCGCCTCTGATGCTTTGACAGGATGGCATTAAGTATTAAAGAGATACGTTTCCCTGTGACCATGATCCATCTGCACAGAAACAGGACCACTTCACAGCATCTGCACCCCTCAGACTGCTGGACAGCCAAAGTCTTTATGTATCACACAACAGGCCTTTAACTGCATGGGTGAGGAGAGAAGGAAAAGCAGCCAGCACTCACCTTTTTTAGGCGTCCGCTCTTGGTGCCAACGAAGGCTACACAGTAGCCATTGTAGACATAGGATGTGACAGAAGTCATGCGGTCCCGAGTCTCTGTGTAGAGAGTGTGACCGGTCACCAGCTGAGAGCCGCCGAGTGGCTGGTTGATGTCCAGACCACAGAATGAGTCGTCAATGGGCACCGGCTACAGACGGAGAGGAGAACAAAGAGTTATAGAAGTATGACTGAAGGATGAACCAGGACACAGAAAAGCATTACAGCACTCGACATGAAATGCGCTGTATGAGGGGAGGCGACTTAGAGAACAAGACATTTGGAGAGTGGAGAGGCTGAGGTGCAGAGCATTATAAAAAAAGACAGCTCGGTAAGGAGTGAGGAAGAAGCTGACAGAGTGCAACAGAGGAAGCGGGAGATGACCAAAGTTGTGGAAATAGTTGTGTTTTAAAAGGCGGAAATCATGGGGGTGATGGAGGTGAGCCTGAGAGAGAGAGAGGTGGAGGTGTGCATCTAAGTCTCCCAGCCAGACTAACGCTCGCCGTTTCTGTTCCACTTGGCAGACATGTTCAAGCTCCGCCTGACTGAGCTCCACCTTGCTCTCACCGTGGCTCATTACCTCGGCCTATCATCACACCTCTGCAGGAAGACACATGCTGCATGATAAGTACCGCTCACAGTGCAACCCTGAGATACATGTTTAAGCGAGGAGGCGGCAAAGAAGTTGCTCAGAACGAAGACTCTGTCAGACTGCAGTTATGAAGTGGTGAATTAGGAAGTCGTTCTGGAGTTTAATCAGGTCAGCTGAGACAGTCAGAGTGGCGGTGGCCTCAAAGTGCCAGGTGGAGTAAAGTGAGATGCAAGGCTGAGGCACAGCACGCCTCCCATGTATACATCCTATAGTATCTTACTCACAGACTCTGATATACATCATTACTTCTCTATCTGTCACTGTCATACGTCGGTCTCTCTTCTGTCTCTTGTCTGTCTCCATCTTTGTCTCCGTCCCCATCAGGATGTTGTATGTAGACTGTGCTGAGTTGTCCTCCAGCAGGCAGCTCGGCCTCTCACTCCACACCACGGCTGTAAAACCTTTCACTACTACGTAGAGTTTCATGAGCTGAATAATGCTGACAGGGAACAATCGCCTCCGCTCTTACAGTCACGCCCCCCCCACCCCCTAACTTTATGGCATTTCCTTGTATTTCCTTTGCCCAAAATAGCACAAAGCGCTAAGGGGTACTCCACTGCAGCATTTACATTGGAGGGAAAAAAACTCATGTTAGCTTACATCATTCTGTTCTCTTACGGTTTTAAAAAATGCACTAAATAAAACGGTTCTGAACATATGCTGATTAGACACGGACACACAGAATAAATCAGATGGGAAAAGCAAGCAGCTATCTTGAGAATCAGCCGGGAGTTCCAGACTTTGGCTTATCAATAGTTGCCGCCTGCAAATGCATGAATGCTACTCCACATACGGTCTTTTGGGATCCAGACCATTTGGTTGTGATTTCATCTAGATTGTTTAGATGATGTACGCTTAGCAGACTTGGCCGCCACGCCGGATCTCCCCTGGATTCCAAGCCGGTGGTGTTTTCTTGTACACCTTCCTACAGATACCTTTTTTTTTTTTTTTTACTGTGTTCCCCCTCCTTGCTTTTATCACAAATCTCACACAAGCAGTGAAGAAATGCAGATTCGCCAGACTGATTCTCAGACTGTTTCATACAGATTATTTTGGTTATCTTTAGCGGGAGCCTTGGTGAGACAAAAATAGACCGCGTGATTAATCCTTATCAAATAACTTGCAATGCGGTATAATATTTAATCCATGCCAAGAAAACAGTTTGGGTCCGCTTCGACAGTTTCACTGTGTAATCGTGTTAAACAACAACACAAAAGTGTTCCATTTGGTGGGATTTGAATGCAGGGTGAATTACATGTGACAGGAAATCTGCTTTCAGAGTCTCCATCCCAAGGTATATTTCAGTGTTATCAACACATACTCGCCCCTTTTGCTCTCATGAGTGGTTAATTAGTTGGTCGGGCATGAGCGAAAAACAGAAGAAGGATGATAGTGTTAGTCAGAGAGAGACAGCCTGATAAAGAAAGAATCCCATCATGGCTGTCCTCCTTGGGAGAGACTACAGAAATGGTGTGAATCTCCAGATGGCAGAAGGCTGGACGGCTGGGTGATAAATCTTTGATTGGCTGCTGTATCTTGATTCCCTTGGCTCAGAACTCAGTTCCATTTCTCAGCCTTCAGCCTCCATGTACATACAGTGAAATGTCTGCAAGACGGGAATTGAGAGATGGGGTATAATTACGGCTCTCCGCTTTCAGCTCACTCGCTACCTGCTGAGGAAAAGGCACCGGGACTGCATGTGTAATTCACTCAGAAACCAAGTGAGGTAACAAAAAAAAAAAAAAAACACAAAAAAGCAGTCTCTCGGGTTGGTCTAACCTTGAGTCACCTCATATTTTTGATAGATCCGAGACACACAGGCACTCTAAAAATACCGCACAGCGAGAATCGGGAACATATTTATTTAAGAAACACAAGATGTGAAACATATGGGTGCTTTAAAGCCGCCACTCTGCTCGAGTGGGGAGGGATAATATTTGCGTGGTTGACACATCTGGTTGTTAACTGTAATTTGTATAGGCTTTAAGGAGTTCTTCATCCATTGACATTCTATTTGCATAATCCATATTAAACATTGGGTTTATTGGCTGCTCAATGAGCATGAGGACACGGTCTTAAGGACTGTATTTTACATCTTCTTATCTCCGTGGTGAAACACACAAAGCTTCTGGTACGTTCTGAGAGGAGAACAGAACGCTACTGGCAGTGCATGCCTCAAGAACGGAGTGGGAGGTGCAGCTTCTGCAGATAGCGGCTGGCACCCTTCAGAGGCGCTCAGAGATGATTGGGGAATCTTCTGGGAAACTGGAGGAAAAAAAAGCTTCTAATTTGAGCTCACACAGATAGAAAGCCTCCCCACCTCAGCATTGTCAGCACTATGCTACCATCTCTCCTTCTTCCGCCTACTCACCATCTTCTCCCGCCCTCTCGGTGGAGCTAATAAAAACCGACAACGATAATGTCTCCCTCCTCCTGACAATCACCTTTGACATTTGCTAATGGGGAATGTACTGATTTTAATATGAGCAGTCAATCGAGTGACCTGGGAGGATTAGCAACAAAGGAGACTGATCAGTGGTGCTTATCATAGTCATAGAGAGTAGGGAAATCATTAAACCTTAAAAACACACAAAATTACCTTTTTTTTCCCCTTTCCTGTGGTGTGTTATATACTTTTGTGTGCATATAACACAACACAGTGATGTCACCGATGAACGCATTTGCAAATCATGTCTGTAGCAGCTAGTTTGGTTCATATATCGGAGCAGATCGTTTTTTTTTCCAGTAGAAATCCAGAATACAAGTATGAACCCAAAATGAGCATAACAGGTAGTGTAATAGGTCCTCTTCCAAACTGCTCCACACAGCTGTATATGCATTGCATTGGGAAGCCTTGTTTATGCACAGTGCTTAACAAATTTATTAGACCACCACCCAGTGTAAGGTGTTTGCCACCACTGCCATAAATAACAAACTGTTTTTTATGTTTCTGTAATGATTAATCCACCAGCTCTTTACTCAAAATTATATATTTTATGAAAGTCTTTTATGAGTCCTAATTAAAGCACTTAATGATGCTGGATGCTCTTTGAGACAAATCTAAGTCAAAGAAATTTGTTTTACACTGTACATGTATTCATGCAGCACACACAGTAATGGACTAGTTACTTACATTTAGCTAGTCATTAAGTCTGGAAATTCTTAAATTCCTATTGGCAATTAAGGAATGAAAGCACTGAGGACTGTACCCTCTTGGGAGTGAAAATCACGAAACCAATTCTTCTTGAAAACATGTAGTAGACACATGGGCTTGGATTACAGAATAATGGGGGATTTCAGAGGAAATGCTCCCCGTCCCCCAGCCTACTACTTTTCTCCCTCTATAAGTGTGTTTATTTGTATTGTGCTTGAGGAGATTATCACTTAGATGGCTGTCAAGAAAAACCTCTCGTTGAATTACACTTGAAAGTGCATGTTCTCTGATATCGGAGGTGCAAAACAATTTGACATGATTGCATGTAGTGTTAGAATCATTTGATAATAACAGGGAGCATGTCAAGTATGCAAGGCAGATAAAAGCATTTCCTGATGATTGCAGTGTTTATTTTCATTACAGCATGTTACGCCCTCGAAACGCTGCCATTTCTAGGCTTCATTGAGAAGTTTTGGTTGTTCCCTTGCAGTCTGTTACCTTATTTTAGGGAGTTAAACATGTTGTAGATAGACATTCTTGGGACAATTTATGATGGGAAAACACAAATCCTCCATTCCATATCAGTGAGATATCGCTTCACCTTAATGGGCTACTCATTTTCATGCTCATACTTGTATTTGGGGTTTTGGTAATAACATCTTTACTTTATACTTTAATGTTCAGTTTTAGTGCTTGTCTCTTTATGACCCCCTTCTGAAAAAATGACCAGTCATTATCATTTCCACGCTGTCAATAAGTAAGAACTACAAATATATGCATGGATGAAGATCAGTGCCTATCACTGTAACTCACCGCTTTGGTGCACTGCACGTCCTTCCCAAGCAGCCAGTTGAGCTCCAGGTTTCCTTCTCCCTGGTAGCAGGACTGCAGCCGTTCCTTGATCCGCGCATTGATGTCTCGGATGGTGAAGACGCAGAGTGCCGAGTCGTCTGGTGGGCGATGGAACTGCTTCTGGCCCTTAGAGAAGATGGTGAAGAGCACATCATCCTGGGCACTGATATTGAGCGAGGCAGCGAGAACACGGCCCGGCTTGCCAAGGTAGGCGGCCTGCAGCAGCCGGTACTCTATGCCATTCTTTACACAGCCGATGGGCAGAGAGACGTAGGAGTGAAACTTGCGATCATCTTTGCAGAGGCGGACAATGCGAGAGGTGTAGAAGAGGTCACTGGTGGATCCGCTTGACGACATGCTGTTCTCCGGCGTCTCAGGCTGCACGGTCAGGAAGTAGACAAAGCTGCCACTGGCAAAGCCATAAACGTAGTAGATGTCAAAGTGGGACACCAGCGCCAGTGTGTCTGATGGTATCTTGATGAGGGAGGACACAAAATCAGTGTGCAACTCGTAGTCAAGCATCGCAGAGGACTCTGGGTCACGGGGCAGCTTTCGACTGGAGATGGTGGGGAAGTAGTCCTGTTTCCCATCTACTGCTGTGCCAATAAACAGGGTGCCGTCCTGGCCCTGCGAAGGCACAATGACGCCATACATGGTCCCGGTCTGGTTGACACTAGAGAGGTAGTGCTCTTTCTTGTGGGAGGGCTCCACTAAGATGAAGAGGTCGTCTAATCTGAGGAGTTTACAGACGCCCTGGTAGAGACTGCCGCAGGCCAGCAACCGATTTTGGGAATAATCAATAAGGAGAAGCTTGTTGACATTGTTAGTAGAGACAAGGGGCTCAGAACAGGGCTGGACTATCAGAGGGGGGTAGCAGGCCTTGTTGTCATCCTCGGGGCCCGTATCATGGGAAACAAGGAGGGTGAGGTTGCCTGAGAGCTTGTACACACGGTTGACCGCTCCGATATACAACGCCCCCGTTGTCTGGTGAACCGTCAGGTGGTTGAAGACCCAGTCCCGACGTTCTGGGTGGAAACTAGTGAGTGTCTGCCCACTGCACAAGGCAGGGATCGCTAAGAGCCAAAAGCCAAGCAGAGCAGCTATAGCTCCGACTTTAGGGTCAGGTAATAAAGTCCTGTGTGTAGCCCGCTGGCCCTCCATGTTTAACGGGCCTGCGAGGTAACTGCAGAGGAAGCACAGAGAATGGATGAGGGGATGAAGGGAGGAGACCTTTGTCTGTTTGTTGTTGAAGGCTAACTCGCACGTCAAATCTCTGTGAGGGTTTTCACATGTTTCTGGAAAACAAAGCAAGAAAGAAAAAAAGATGTTAGATATCACAGTATGACTAAGATGTCCCACAAAAGGAAACCCGTCTCTGACAAAATGGAAAAGACTCATTGTTAGAGGAGCTTTCACTGTTTGGAAAGGTCAAAGTTAATCCTGAGTAAGGCGATGAGCTGGTGAGAGGAGAGAGTGGAGCTTTAAAGAGACAATTAGTGGAAGCCATAATGGTGCACATTCCAAAGGAGCTGCTGGACGGGGAGGGACAATGCAGGAAAGAGAGGCAGGTTACAGCAACGGAAATTTGCCTGATCTGACTCACACCACCGTCTCACAATGAGTGAGCGGTTTCTAAGAACAACAAGCTGACTCAAAACTCACACTCAGCCTTGGACACTTGGCGATGAATCAAGAGACTTAAAGCGAAAAGTCTGTATATGCTGTTCAAGCCTATGGGTTCTAAACTTGAAACACCATTTTATTAAGAATATTTTGCTTTACCACACACAAATGAAAACAACACAAATCAAGCCTCTTAAATCCTTTGAAATGCCAGCCTCCTTGTTTAATTTCTACATTCATCCCCTCCCACACATTTTTTATTCCGACTACAACCCGTCAACCAGCGTCCCTATCATTTGTCCCCTTTCCATATCTATCTGTAAAAACATACATCAAGCAAAGTCTGCAATTTACGCTGCCATGCTCAGCCTGGCTGCAGAGATTACTCTCTCCTCATGCCATAAACCAAGTGACGGAGCTCTGTGCTGTCTGTCCCCAGGAGTTAATTATCTCATCCACTGGAAAAAGAAGGCCTGGATCTTATTACTGGAACAAAGTGAGAACAAATTGGGAGCTACTTCCACATGCCCCTCCCCTTGCTTTCTGTCTTTTAAGGGCCTTTCCAGAATCTGAACTCATTAATTATTATTCTTCTAAACTCTACGGTTGTTGTAAAAAAAATGTTATATCCTTTTATTCTATTTATCTCCAGTGAACATGATCAGATCATAGAGGGATTAATCACTGGTGGCACGACAATCATCTGTAAATGAATCAGATACACGACTCCCTCATGAAAACAACAGCTAACAGTATATAAATTGTGTGTGTGTGTGTGTGTGTGTGTGTGTGTGTGTTTCTCCTTCCCCCAGCATTATCAGTGTGCTCTATCACTACCAAGCAGTGCGAGGGGCTAACAAGTGAAGACAATGGCAGTGCATCCCAAAATCAAGTATGATTAGGCGTAGCGATCCAACAAGGGTAATTACCGCGGAGCTGGAGGAGGTAAGCCAGGGGGCGACGCGGGGACGCCAGGGGGCTCGAACATGTCAGAGACGGCCCTGCATCGTTTGTCACGCTTCAGATTTGCATTTCCAGCAGCGAAGAAGGCACAGGGAATCAATGGTGGAGAGATGTGGCTGGAATAATCAGCAGCTACACCTTGAATCAACCAGGTACTCACCACTGATTGCAAAGGGTGGGGGGAGGGTGTGTGTGATCTTTTGGTAAATTGCGATTCGATTTTGACTCGACTCTCAAAATGATTCCTGATTCAAAATCAATAAAAAATATTCCTGATTCAGTGTATTAGTAGTGCTAATTTCAAAATGTCCTCCAGATCACTGTGCACTAATAAAGGCAGAGTGTAGGGAAAAACTGCATTACTGTGATTTTATTTGTACAAACAAACACTTTGTATTAAAAAGTTATAATTTTTCAATTGCCTTTGTATTTCTGAGAAATGTTTTTCCTGTTTTCAAACAGAAATTAATGTACACAAAATAAGTCTGCAAAACTGGTATTTTGGGTGACTTTGAAAACAATGCCTCAGATGGGGAACAGCCAGTGAAGCTGAAATGTGGGATTATCTATAAGATTCTCATTTTCCAACAGAAAGCTAAACAAGGCAGCTGGCTGCATGGAGGTCGTCTGAAAGTTGCCTTACTGCTATATGGTCATTTTCCGTAAATTTCAAAATATTAAATGTGCATCTTCTGTTTTGAAAGTGCAGATATTGGAGGACATAAAACTACCTGGGCACAACTGATAGGTTCGTGGTTTGTTTACATGATGTAAGATAAGTGTATTATTCAGGGTATTGAGAAAGCACAAATGCGACCCCGCCACACCCTTGCTCCAATCTCTTCACTGGCTACAAATCTCCTTTCCGACACATCAGTGCATCCATGGTAATGCCCCTCGTTACCTCAAAGAGCTGCTTACCCAAAAACCACACAGCTGCTAAACATACTCTAACCCTCTCCAGCAGCCACGGACTCACCTTCACACCATGGGCGATAGGGCATTCTCTTCTGTTATGCCACTACTGTGTACCAGCACCACAGTCCATTGACAATTTTAAAACATACTCTTTTTAAAATGTACCTTTTTGGGAAAGCCTTTTCTTGTTTTTACTGTTCTTACTCTACTGTTTTTTTGCCCTTCATGCTGCTTCTATGCCTGTTGTTGTGCTCATGCCTTGTTTTAACCTGTTTGCACTTTGAGATTGCAAAATGCAAAGTGCATTATAAATAAAACATATTATTATTGAGATTATTATTGAAATGTATTATTATTCAACATTAAATATGAATGTATATGACAGCCCTAGTGTGTAAGATCAGCCTACTAACAGTGAACTGCGTTCCAGGCAGGTTTGATTTGGGATTCCCTCTGAACCGCGTCTTCGCTTTCACGGACCTCGTTCTAGATTTGGTAATGACCATCTCGGGGTCTCGCTCCTCCTCTGTGTGATCAACGGCACGCTACTCAGCTCAGACTTAAATATAGACCCTGAGGGAGCGTATTGATCCATGTGTCCATAAACACAGCTCCTGAGGCCCAGTCAAGCTGTTCTTTGGCGTGTGTGCAGGCGGAGGTGTGGGAGGTGCTCTGTCCCAGGAGCTCTTTATTAGCATGGTCATAAATGTGCCGTTGCTTCTGAAAAAGCTGCGAGGGCCATAACACCCCCTCGCCCCTTACCCCTTCTCAGCAGCATGTGCGCTGCTGCCTCGCTCCTTTGTTTGAGTTTGTACATGCTGGATGTGCAAAGTGGATCCCTTTGGTGGTACAATCAGCCTCCTGCTGAGCCAGCTTTCTGCTCAAAGCCTGCAGCCTTTTGCCCTTTAGAGCTCTTGCTACACCCCCGCCCCTTAATCGCATATGTGTATACAACATTTTACTCCCATCCATCTTTTTCTTCCCTCGCCTTTCTATTTCACAGCCACTGGGAGCAATGTATGCATCACTCCCTCATGTTGTGGCAACAGCTGCAGGGAAAGAGAAGGAGAGTAACTGAATGGTGTAAATAAAAGGTTATCCATTCATTTCGCTTTCGGTAACAGAGGGAACAAAGTCTTTGTTTAAGTTGATTGCGCGACCAACTCTTTGTAGCACTTGACAGAGACTTCTATGCAGGCTGAGGAGGAGACTTGAAAAGAATAAGAACAACAGTGGATCGCCCATCGTGCTCCGCAGTTCAAAGCCATTCTGCTGTTCTGAGGAGTCAGAATTACTAAGAAGGAAATTAACATATAAATGCAACCAGGAGTGATTCATACTTAAACATAGTTACCTACTGACCTAGAAAAGAAAGAGGCTTTGAGACTGTGTTAGCGGTTAATAGAATTTACGGGTAAGGCAGCATTTTATAGCTTTTACCTGCAAATATATAAGTCAGCAGCTTTGAAAATGTAGTGCCTGCTATGTGAGAGGCACAACTACAACTGACTATTTGCAACATCAGCGATACTTTAACACACGACAAACAGCTGTCACCTACAAGTTCTGCTTCTGAGATAAGTTCAGTTTGTTGAAGGCTGAAGAAAGACGGTCTGACATGACGACAAACTGTCAACCGCTTCAATGTGTTACATCACCTGTATAGAATAGAAAAAATACCCAAAATATCACGGTCATAACAGATTTTCATTCTAACGACATCCAACACTCTCAGTGGCAGACGTGGAAGGTAAAAAGAAAGAGAAGAGCATAAAGTTGAGAGAGACAGAAAAGCACTGCGGCATTCCAGCACACATGCAAGCTGTGATCATGACTTGGAGAAAAGCCAGTTTGTTTTGTTTTGTTTTTTTCTTTGCAAAACTTCCCCTTCATAATGAAACTGCTTTGGCACACTCAGCCAGGCTGCTTCTGAGCACTTGTTAAACAAACTGGTCCTGCTGGGTGTCTGGCTGCAACCCCCCCCCCTCCTTCCCCAGCAGCTGGTCAAGATACAGCAGGCCATACTGAATGTGCCCAAAAAGAAGCTGCATTCATTGTGTCTGATTACCTCATAAAAATAATATGCGAAGAAGCAGCAGGAGAGAAATGAGGAAATACGAAATGATTAGCTACGCAAGCCATCACTGAGAGTTGCAAGCAGCCTGAGGGAAGTGGATGCAGAAGCCAGCACACTAAATCAGGAAAGAGCAGGCTTTAGGAAGTGGCCTCTGGAGAGGGAGCAGCTCTAAGCCTTCTGCGTCACCCTGGAATAGACAGCAGGTCTTGTGCCTTTTGTCCCTCATATCCTAAGCTTCTTAACAATGCAGCCAAATTTGCTTGATCTCCTAAATTCATATTTACAGCAAATGCACTGCAAAAGATAAAGGACATAAACCGAAATCCGTTCATGGTGCTGAATCCATTGTTGCCGGATAGGAAACAGAAACAGGAGATTGTAATTTCATGCCTTGGATTAATGCGTTATTCCCTGAATCATTAATGTAAAGCGTAAAATCCTAATGCTTAAGTAAAAATGATACAGTGCAAATTAAAGAGACTGCTTGGAACAAAAAAAAACAAAAAAAAAAACAGCTATAGCCAGGAAAAGGTTAAAGTTGTTTTTGCTGTGGCCATTTGCGCAGTAAAAACAGAGAGTTTAATCTTCCCTAAAGGGGGCTGCTCTTCTATAGGAGCCTATAAAAAAGCGATTAGCAGCAGAGGTTACTCCATTAGTCTTCTCTCTTTGCTGCTATCAAGGGGGAAGATGATGAGAAGACTTGCTGGCATCTTGAGTTGTAGAGTCAGAGTTATATTTATACATTCTTTTGTCTCAATAGGAAATGGATTTCTCTGCTCCAGTGCCAGATCCATCCGTCAGCTTCCAAGAAAACTCCACACGTCTACGCTGCATCCATCCATCCATCCAGCCACCACAAGTAAATGACACAGTAGCAAAGTATGGGGATAGCACCCTCAGAAACCGCAGGCCCTCTGGTAACTGCTATCATTTTAACCCTGTCTGCTGGTTTCCTGCACTGTGGTGTTGGAGGCTGTTGATCACGACTAATATTTCCTCCCAGTGACAAGAATCAACATTTCATCACATTAATGAAATCAGAGCAGCAAAAAGTCAGCTTTTCGGTCATTCTGTTCCTTCCAACCCAGTCTGTGAAATAAGATGTTGGCTGTCTCAAGTCATTCAGATTTGGCTCCCCTTTGCCAACCCCTTTACACAGAAGGGCATCTAAATAGCACAACTTTCCAGAGACATACCATGTGTCATGACAATGCCACGCTGTATAATTATGGTCAACAGTTCAGTTACCAACCAGTGAACTTTGGGAAAGACTTCATGGCTGTTAACTACATAAGATACATTGATTCAAGATTCAAGATTGTACAATGAAATGCTTCCTTTGCTTAGGCACTAAATGCATAGCAATACAGCAAAGTGTAGAATACCATCCATCCATTATCTACCGCTTATCCTCATAGGGTCGCGGGGGGCTGGAGCCTATCCCAGCTGTCTTAGGGCGGAAGGCAGGGTACACCCTGGACAAGTCGCCACCTCATCGCAGGGCACATAGAAACAGACAACCAGTCACACTCACATTCACACCTACGGTCAATTTAAATTAGCCAATTAACCTAATCCCCATGCATGTTTTTGGATGGTGGGAGGAAGCCGGAGTACCCGGAGAGAACCCACGCAGACACGGGAAGAACATGCAAACTCCACACAGAAAGACGCCGGGCCCGGGATTCGAACCCGGTACCTTCTTGCTGTGAGGGCTAACCACTACACCACCGTGCCGCCCAGTGTAGAATAGATAAGAGAAAAAAAACTAAATAAATAAAGGCATCCTAAAGGCAAATTAAATGCTGCAATGGGAAAAATACAACATGTACAATAAAATATAGGTTGTGCAGAGAGGGAGTGCAATACTGAGCAACATAGAAAAACAATGTAACGTAAAAAGGGAAAATGTGCCACAAACTAATTAGCTCATTTGAATATAGCTGAGAACAACCTTTGCAAAGTTGAATTATTGTTTTCTCACAAGCCAATCAGAGCAGAAATGACTTTTTTGGAAAGGGACTAGAAGAGAGAGGCAATAAAATGGAGTTTCAAATACAGGTATATGAAGACTAATGTGAAAATTAAAAAATTCAAGTACCTCAACCTGAAAATGAGCATGATATGTTCCCTTTAGAGCCATCACTGCATATTATAATACTGTTTGTTTATCTTTAGACATAATGTGTGTGCTAGTCTCTGAGCTATTTCTAAAAGAGCTGCAGTTCAGTGGTGCGTAGTAAATTAATGCACACTTGTCCACAATTAAGCATGTGCTTTAAAGGCACTCCAACACAACACTCTGCACCCAGTGTTTAACAGCACTACTTCTGTTGGTGACCCATATCAGTGCACTTGCTTATGACATCTCAGTGAAGCGGCCAACAGCGAGGCCTTCAGTTGTGTTTCACTGAACCACGCGCGCAGTGCATCATTCCGCCTCAGCCACTCAGAGTTAATACTCCATTGAAAGCATATAAAGGATTATTTAAACGCACCCCCACGTGCAAAACATGTGATCATGACACAAGGATAATAGAGTCTCAGCATAGCTGCTTATCCCTGAATGCAAACAAGGACACGTGTATATTATCTTTTCCCTTTAACCGTGTCTCAGCTGAGCCCCCCCTTTGCACACTTCAAACTCAGTTTGAGCAAACACAGGCTGGTAGTATGCCTAAAAACCTATAACAGAGATTACAAAGTCATTGTTATTCTGATGATTTTTGTTTCCCCTCCCACAGCCGCCACCTCCTCTAAACACACACACACGCTCAAGCAAGCTCACATATGCACACACCCACAATCACAATGTGCACATGTAGACGTACATAAATTATCCCACTCGTTTCCCCTCAATCCTTGTTTCCGCTGACACAACCAACAGTCTGCGTGTACTTCTCTTATTAAATTGGAGGTTGAATCCTGAGGCGTGATCTTTCTCACACAGTCCTTCTACCAGTAGCTGCTGTGTGTGGTACACACGCCTCATCATCACTGTCTGTCATCCTGTGAAAGCAGCTTTCTATTAGGACGTATTTCCATAAATCTAAATTGTAAAGGGCCTCTGCGAGGGATGAGCGAATCCTCGGCGGGCGGAGAAAATAAACAGAGCGGGATGTCAGCGAGGCCACAGGATCAGATAGCTCACCTCAGCTCACATACCTCTTTGATTGACACCGTCCAGCGTACACATTTGATCAAATCGGAGGGCCTTAACTATCCTTGAAGTGCGTTGCCGATGTTGTGCAATCCTGTCACTTTGAAAGTGAATACACCAGTGTAATGAAAGCTGGATGTGGAAGGATGCAAATGTACAACATGAAAGGTGGAGGACCTGTTGTGTTTTTTCAGTGCGTGGTGAATTTGAAAATGAATTATGTCCATATGAATTATTAAAGACAGCAGATATGAAGACGCACAGCACTCGAGATCAAAATCTGAATCTCCTGCAATCCAAAGGAATTTTAAATTTGACATCATTGTTGCGAGTGTAGAGAAAACAGGCTGTTCTCATAAACAGTTGGTAGCTACACCTGTGAAACATCCCACACAATCAATTTGTATGTAATCCACATAGTGTAAGGAGTACCAAACATCATATATGGTGGAGGTTAGGGTTGGTCAAAAAACACTACTGTTTGTGTCCCGTGTGAAACCAGAAGTAAAGTTCATTTATTTGTCACATAACTTCTGTACTGTAAGGGACAGCATGTTGGATTTGGCAGCATCCAATGTTATATCCCGATAACGATCTATGACATAGTATTTTTTTCTGATGTAACATTATTTTTTGCTTTCCATTGCGCTCTCCTCCATCTCCTCTGTGGTGTAATCAGAGTTATATCCCCAATATGCTTTTACTCTGAAGGCTTTGAGAACGACTGGTCCGGATATGTTTGCGCAGCACTTTTACGATGCATTTCGGCTGGTAATAAAGATGTGTTTTGATTGCTAATAACTTGCCACAGGAAACATTTACACGCAACACGACAGCCTCCATGCTGCTTTACCTCTGTTTACTCCTGAGCTACAACTGCGGCAAACAAGTCCTTGCAGGTAACGTAAACATGCTACCACAAAGCAGTAGTGTTGCTGCAGTTACAGTAGCCTTCACACCATTTTGTCCGTTTCATACAATGAACATGTTTTGAACTCGCATGACACATTTGGATTATTCAGCGGCCATTCTGACATTGAGATGTGCTTTTCATGGCGTATCCCAACCATAACCGGAGTAATGCTAACGTTAGTGTGCAACAGAGCTAACCAAGTAGCTACATGTTAAAATTACGATATAAACAACAGAGTGTTATATCATACGGTAGACACTTTTATACTGCACTACAATATATATCGTAAGCGAATGAAAACACAAGTGACACAAAACAAGTGATCACTGTTATGAAGTTTTCTAAATGTAAGGGTTCGTAGGACCAGCGACTGTTCCCATTTTTAGGCCTTTTTCTCCTCAGAATTCAGAGTTGAAGCACAGTGTCTCAAGGAAAACAGGTGGCCAGCTATCTCTGAGTTGACTGGGCAACCAAGGTCAAGGGATCCTGTCAGCGTTGGCCCTTCGATAAGACGAATAGCTGAGCCTCAGCCAGACAACAAACGCCACTGTTTAGTTAAGAACTTAGGATGAGCATGTTACTTATATGGGCATATAGGTTACTTTTAACATAACTAGGCGTTGGTTTATAAGGCTGACCACCATATGTATACAGAGGGGCGAGTAAGGAATGAAATGTCAGAAGAAAATTAAATTTACCTGACCTCTGGAAATATCTAATAAATCATAGGAAGTTTTGTAAAGCCACTCATTATAAATCGTAAACTTCAAATTTGCACTCGAGTGAAACATTACATTTCTCATATCTTCGACTTTGTCTCTCTGGCCAAATCTCGTGGCACATTTAAGAGTCGTTGATGCAGACCAAATGGACTTGGCCAACTGAAGGACTTGGCTGGTGAACCAGGTAGCAGGTGCAAAGGACGGCCAGAGGGGCACTGGTCTGAATGAGCAGGCAATTGTGCATCCTGTGTGGAGCAGACTGGAATAAAATAAATGGGTGGCTCAGTTTGTCTGGCCTTGCTGGAATGCAATTATGTAACTCATTAATGTGCCGCAGAGTTGGACAGAAAGAGAGAGGGCCAGCTAAACTGAGGGCGGCCGAGCCAAGAAGATACAGATGACATTAACCCAGACAAGAGCAGGCCACAACATGACCTGTGTGCACCAGCGGCAGAATTATCACAGCATGTGCGGTCTATGTTCACTGGTGTTGTGTTGATGCATTCCCTTTCTTTATCAACAGACTCACTCCCTACAGAGGTGTTATCTGCCCACAGCTGCACTCTGCTAAACAAAGCACGGACTCTGACCTTTGGAGAACAGTTGCCCAATTGGAGAGAGGCACGGATAGGCTGAAACTTCTGTCAAATAATCACGCCAAATCCGCAGTTAGAGCACCAATAAATCGCTCTGCAAGGGAGATTAAAGCACAGACTACTTAAAAAAAGGCTTCCATTTCAGTGGCCACATATATCCCCACTCATTTCCCCCTACTTCATCATTTGTGTCATCGGGATCAGAGTCAGGCCAGAGTGTGGCTCAATGGCAACGGTGACTACCGCTGGAGGGATTTAAGGAAGGGAGAAGGATACAGGGGGGAAAGGAAGGAAAGAAGGAAGCAAATGCTGTGAGAGAAGAATTGAGATAAGGGGGGCAAAACCGGTGAATGATGGCCTGTGAAAGTGAGCAAAGACAAAACAGTGCAGCCCAGGTTGAGTGTGTGACAGGGATGGAAAAATAAAAGAAAGATAGGGAGAGCAGGGCAGATGAAGGAAAAGAGGAAGGAAGGAAGGAAGGATGTACAGTGAGCAGGACAACCATTACTCCAGCTGGGTAACAAGCTGTTGCAGCTACAGCGGCAGCCACAGTGGCAGCCACAACTCCAGAAGCTGGCACTGTGCGTCCACTATTAACTGGAGCAAATTTACACAGCCTGGCTGGCACACTCTGGGGGGATGAGGAGGGGGGGTGGGTCAAAGAGCGAGAGGAAGGAGAAGAAGCACAGACAGGTTGTCAACAAAAATCTACACAGCACTATTATTTTGGTCTAAATGCACATTATATGTACTCATTAGACAATGAAACCTGTTATTTCACTGAGCAGGCACCAGCCACTATCAGGGACGGTTACGTAAGTTTCTGTGGGGGGGGGCTTGGGAGGAAATGAGATGATGGGAATACTGTCAGTCAAAGTAATCCCTTCAATTTCTCCTGCTACTGTTTCATCTAAGGAGGACTGTATGATATATCCTGGTCTAGCTCTGTAATCACATGCTGGCTGAGAGGATGAGGCCACTCAGGGTTGGCTAACACCCAGACACTGGAAACGCAGCTGGAGACACACTCATCTACTGAGCTCCTCCATCCAAAAAAAAAAAAAAAAAAATCCAGTGCACAAGGGATCACCGGGAACTGCTGCGTGGCTTAAAGGTGATGTGGTGGGTGTGATGACACACAATAGCCATGGACCAGGACTGTGAGCCAACTCTGAGAAGTGACAATTATGATGTAATACAGACACGTGAACGCTTGCTGGGGCAGCTGTATCCAATACTAAAATCAATTATCTGTCAATGCAATTAGCATGACAGTAGAGTATGTGTGAGCTCTAATCCCCTGTCACTCTGAATCCTGGAACGGTTAGCTGGCAGTGTGTGTGGCACTGGCACGGAAAGAAGAAAAACTACACACTACAGGCATAAAACACCCTGTGTTCCTTCCTGAACCTTATGAGAGTTAAAGCCGGGCCTACTGATAGAGATGGAGACGTCCATATTTCTCTTTTCACTGATGTTTACAGCCAGCCACGCTCCATCACGGACAGTCTGACAAACACAGCAGGGCTGTGTAAATAAACGCTCGTTTCCCGCCGTCACACAGGAGGTTTGAAAACATGGCTTCCAGGCTGAGCTCCAGTGCAGGTCGTAGTCCACTCAGTCGGGTCAGGGTCAGCAGTAGCCCCAGACACATGCTTATCTCACACTCATGACTGTTACTCATTGCAGTGGAAGTGCTTGAAAGGAGTCATACCTCCTAACCCCAGTGACCCGCTCTTCTTTTCCTTCCAGACTGAATGTGAGACGATAAACATTACGCCTCGTCCTCACATTGTCTAAATGCTCTGTCTACTTGCCAAACTCGATTAAAGGGTCGAAGCAGGCCAAACATCAGAGCTTGACCAAACCCAGACTACCTCTGTGAAATAATAACACAGATAAGGCTACGTGTGGAAAGAGCTGAGAGCTGACTGTTTATGATGCCTGTGTCTGTTCACAGTAGCAAAGACTTGAAAACCTGAGGCCAGAACATTGACGCTTAAAACTTTTCCCTCATATCAACTGTATATCAACCTCAACATTTCAACATTAATGCAACACAGCAACTTCCAGTTCATGTGCTGGTTGTATTGTTTGTTATGAAAACTTTTACAAGAGGAAGGAAACATTGGCACATTGTGTTTGAGACCTGTTGTGACCCTGAGCACAGTGATGCCTACTGAATAAATACACACCATTTGAGGTTAGGGCAGGTCATCAAGCAGCGAGTCTCGCGAGAGTTTTCGGATGTTACTGTTTTTTTAACAGTAACATTTGTTTCTTAACATTGATATTGCGAAAAAAAAAAAAACTGAATCTGGAATGTGCTTTTGCATTAATCACAATCCCTGTAACATCTAACATAACAACACTTTGAGAGGGTACCTTAAAATCTCTTTACAATCTCTTTGTCAACTGTTAATTGGTGAATCTATGCAGAATCATCCCTTTTTCCTATTTCCAGGCCCTTTCTGCTCTCTTACAGTAGGACAGATGCATTATCGCACAGCAGTGAAAGGGTTCAGCCTCTCTCTCCTGCACTCTCGTCTGTTTTTTCTCTACCTCAGCCTGGTAGATGCCCTTCTAATTTCATCAGAGGTGATAAAACACCACAAAATAAAGTCTGCAGCTACTCTAGTCTCGTCTACTTAGCCCAATCTCCCTTTGGATGAGAGGCAATAACAGCATGTGGTGAGGAAATTGGGTGCTTACTCACAGACGGATACATGCCCAGCAAGCAGAATTGGCTGTTTTCTGTGAAGACTGTGCGAAACACCACAGAACAGAACAATGGCACTCACCTCTCTGTACGGCAGACTTTATAGTAATTTTAACAGGGCATCAAGGGGTTGAATAGAGGCCATATATGTGACTCTTCTTTCATGATATAGATACTTTATTTGTACCCATGGGAAAATTGGTTTGCAGCATAATCGCAAGGCATATGGGTAATTTCTTAGCTTGATAGCCATGTGTATCACAATGCTGTGATATAAGGAAGTCTGTTTGATTAAATAGAAAGTACTGAGTGGTTTCTTATTCAATTAACAATATTAGCGCATATGAACATAACAGTTTCACACGAAATTATAAAAAAAATTATGCATCTTCACATATGCACGTTTGGTAATTGCATTAAACTGAGTGGTAATATCAAAATGTGATGACAAAACAATACCACAATCTCAAAATGATGTTCATATATTGTCATATTTCACATCAGATTTTCTGAGGAATTTAAGTTGATCATGTTGAACCTTTCACTGATATTATTCAGTGGATTCTGATCAAAAAATATGCACATTTTTTTAATATTAAGATTTGTGAGTACAGCTGGGATAAGCTCCAGCCCCCCCGCGACCCTATGAGGATAAGCGGTAGATAATGGATGGATGGATTTGTGAGTGTATGGCAAGAGAGCCTAACACAGACTGGTTTGGAATTCTTTCTGGAAAACATTTAGAACTAGTTTAGGTACAGTAAATAAGAAGTTACAAAACTGCTGCCACAGAAAAACTACATTTGTATGTATGTAAAGCTACATTTGTATGCAAGTCCAGCTAGGACTCACAATAAACATGAATAATAAAACAGTAGTGAGCGCTGCAGTAAGCAATAGCTCAACCTTGCACATGCTGGCTGAATAAAAGTCCACCTGATCATCCTCCAGAGTGCAGCAGCCGCTGCCTGGCCAGACCATGCCAGGACGGGACAGAGAGCAAGCTGGCTGGCTGACTTGCTGGATCAGTGCTGAAGCGCACATGCATGCCTTCCGGCTCGTTCCGTGTGAACCCCGCACAGGATGCAGTGCTGGCTTGGATATGGCGGAAAATCAGCACTGGCTGGTTTCCTGTGAGGAGTCCCGAGAGTCGAGCGGGCATATCACCACAGCTAGCACTTTTCTAGTGTGAAGTCTTAGGAAGATTTTTACGCCAATAAGTCAGATCAGTTTATTATTGAACTACAGTACAACGCAAGTACAAGATACTGTCATTTATCTGATGAATTGTCTATTTTCACACAGCAAACGTTTGTTGAGTTTATGTTTCATACTTCATACTTTTAATATTACACAGTATTATGTCAGTAATGTGGGCAGTGTAAATTGGGCTTTACTTAGAACTTGTTCATGCTGCTGTAACAAGTGAATTTCTGGGGGATCAATAACAAAAGTCCATTTTATTTGACCAGGATGCTCTAGAGGTGGCGACTTGTCCAGGGTGTACCCTGCCTTCCGCCCTAAGACAGCTGGGATAGGCTCCAGCCCCACCACAATCCTATGTGAGGATAAGCGGTAGATAATGGATGGATGGATGCTCTAATGTTTTATTACAGAACTAGAAATAAATGTCTCAAATGTGAAGAAACAAACCAGTGAAGTCAGCAGCTTACATGCATGACAATCCAAAATGTCATCACTTGAATTCTTGAGCTTTGGCTACAAGGACCCCTGACTTCCCACATGGGGTCAGTTCATCCGTGAGCCACATTTTCAGTTTGCATGAATAGGATAGATCACTTCATCCTTAAGTTCAAGAGAACGGATGAGCCAAATTAGAAGAAGTTTACGCAAGGTGTTCCTCAGATATAATGACAGTGGGACAGACGTACAGATGGACAAACCGAAAAGAGAGTCCCTCCTGTGAGTGCTGTCGCACAGAGGCATAAAAATAGAGCAAAGGGTTTTTTGAAACTCAGCAAAAATACAGTAACATATAGCACATGCTCTGGAGTACAGGCATGCACAAAACACTGCGAAGCACATTTATTACACATGTGGCACAACTGCTCCCCACCTGCTAACAGTAGGACGGTGAGCAGTGTGGGGAAGTGGGAGGTGGAAGGAAGGAATGTCATGGTGACCTAGAAGGTCTATGATGAAAAATTGTGTGTTGCCAGAGTAATAGCAATGCATGGTTTTAGTCTGTACAGCTGTGAAGGTTGTGTATTAGACTGTATAACATACCACGAGGTGGAGGCAGCGTTTGTATGAGCATTATCATCCAGCACTGTGATGAAGCACAGTGAGAGAGAACAGCAGAGGATCTGAAGGGGATGAGGTCCAATGCTCATTATGTTCAAAGTCACTGGGACAGGAGGGAAAAGAGAACTAGCCCTATGGACTTCTTGGGATTACATTTTATGGCCTTAAACAGCCAGGCAATACTGTAAAACCCTGCACGCCACAGGATATTACTTGCCTAGTGTGCGTTTTTTTATTCCCCCTTACGCCCACCTCCCTTAACGCTCCTTCTTTTCCTGCAGTCATTACACCTGCTCGAACTCTGGAATGCCCTTTTCTGGTGAACCAAGAAAAATAAAGCAACCTGTACACTGTACAAGATCCCTGGCTGTCTGTCAGAGCTGTATGAAGAGCTACCGCAGCCTGTCTGCTACGTCGGTGGACCATGGGAATAAGTGATTCACACTCATTTTCACAGGCCAAAGGCTCCTGAATCTGTCCCCATGCTGCTGTAGATATACCACAGAGATAGTCAAGCCATCCATATTCCTCATACAGACACTCGAGGGCATCCATTATATGTGACCACTGAGCCTCATACAACTGTTCGTCAGTAGTCTTCTTGTACTACATCTTGATACGGGCACCCAGTCCTCTCTGGGAAGCGTGTGATAGATGCAATCATACACACTTCCATGTGCATAAGTAGGTCTTCTGTGTGTGTGTGTGTGTGTGTGTGTGTGTGTGTGTAAGTGTGTGGGGGGGGATGACATGACATTGATATTCATAGCAGGCATTGTCTAAATCCAGCTGTAGTGTGTAATTCATACAATGCATAAGTGTTAACAGACCTCAACTGGAGTATCAAGCCCTTCCTTAGTCGCCAAATCACATTTACAAGCACCGCCTCACTGAAGCTGAATGCAGCAGTTGCTTTCTGAGCATTAAGTTTGATCAAAGACAAATCTCTGCTAGCAAGATGATTTAAATTAACATCTGCTTCATTGTTAAGGAAGTGAGGCAGGCTGGGGCCGGATCCCATAGTGCAAAAAAGAGAGAGAGTTAGAGAGAGAGAGCCAGAAGGCCCAGCCAAAAAGAGAGCAATGAAGAGGGGAGAGAGGGAAAGCGTAATATCAAGAGGAAAAAAAGAACAATAAAGAACATGAATAGACAGAGCAATAATAACTGAAAGTAAATCAAAGGAAAGAGCGATCCCATGGTCTTGGTCAGTGTGACCGATGCCAAACCAAGGCAATCTGAATTCCTCAGTGGCAGCTTTTTAACTCGCATTAACTTTTTCCCTCAGACCGCACACATAGATGATGAAGCGGAGGGAGAGAGACGCTGCGGCTTGACTGCTTTAAAAGCGATCACACTGGGCCGTGGGTTTAGTGAAGCAGTAAAATGAGGCAAGCGAGCCAGCCAGCCCCTCTCCATCCAATTGAGAGATGTAACTGAAACCTCTCGATGATAAGTATGCTGCAGCAGAGGACAGGACAGAATTGATGCTCACGTCAAGAGTCAGCATAAACAAAGTAGTGGGCAGCCGGAGTATTTTCCTCCGATCACCACATTCTGTCATTTGTTAGTTGGGGGAGACGGGGGCAAAACATGGGGTATAGGATACTTGGCAGTCACACTTTTAGCCAAACAAAACAGTCCTGCTGCTATTCCCTATAAACTGCATCAGCAGCAGGCAAAACATATAATCATATCCTGGCAAAAAACTGCAATAACAGGAAAGAGAAAAACGATAAAATCAACTATTTGCTACCCTCGAGAAAATGTAACGAAGGGTGAGGGGAGGAAAAAAAAAAACCCATTCAGCATTTCATCAGTAACATAAATAGGAGCAGCTGGGGCAGACTAACATGCTGAAGTGGGCTAATTAGGACACTCAATGGTTGGTTCACGGCTGTTTTAGTCTGGCTGGGACCAATTCAGGAGTCAATGAGAGAGTTCTCCCATTTGTCTGGAGTATTATGCTGCCAACACACACCTAGATTATCTGCAAACCTATACTGTGGTTAGTGAGGTATTCCCAAGCCCTTACGTTGTATTTAACTAACCCTGTGGTGGTCACTTAGTTAGCCTCTGACTGGCACAAGGCGCCCTTGACTTCTACGAAAACATTTTTGCCTTCCTGTTCCGACCCTCCCTTCCAGCTTCCCCTGCTGTTCCTGTCTGACTCAGTGTCACGAGTTTAAAAAAAAAAAAAAAAACAGAGCTCCTTATTTCTTCTCCTCTGCTGCATTCTCACAGTGAGCCTTTTAAAGGGTAACTTCGCCATTTATCAATCTGAACCATTTCTATGTGTTTGTGCCTAAGTGAATAATGTCTGGAATTGGTACAGAGAGCTGTAAACGGCAAGTGGGCAGCATCAACTAAACGTTACTGAAAGTGCAAGTGTCAACTCACAACAGGACTTCTCCTTGAGCGAGACTCTCTTCATAATGTCAGACACTGTCATGGCAAAAAAGGGCACTTTTAGTGGATGTAAATCACAGTGCCAGCTTGCCCCATTAGGATTACATTGCAGCTGCCGCCTGTGGCGCCATCCGTCAATACTGCACCAATTTATCAGCATTTCAGAAATGAATGTCCCTATTAGTCAGTTAGATGCAAAACATGAAAAAGTAAAGGAAAATAAACTGTTATTGAGAATGACATTAATCAGCCATAAGGTCAAAGTATGAGCCTGCAGGAGCAATACATAAGTACATTCTTATTAGAAAATTTTTCATCTACATCCTACTTCCATAGAAATGAAGTACCCTCCTCAAGAAGTAATCTTGTGGGTGAGTGTTGCTCACTAATGCTCTTTAGATAGTCTGGTTATTCCATAGCTAATTCCTCTCCATTTCTTTTCATTTAAAGACTTCCCTAGTAAAGACCTTTTATTGCCAAATGTTACAAGCAGCTCAGCACATAATGTTAGAAACCGGCTCCTTCAGTATGGCTCTCCAACTGTTATAAAGATTCTGTGCTGAAATAATGTAACAATGGCTCCTGCAGTAAACTCAGTTTGGCTGTCTGTCTGTTGACAGTTTAATTCTCTTCTCTTCGCTCTCCTGATTGAGATTGGTTGCACCAGAGAGTGGCGTACAAAGAGAGGTGGGGTTATTTACCTTGACACAGAGCTACTGTACATGTTCAGTGCCTCAGGGAGCCGGGCAAGCAGACACACAGCATTACAGTTTTTCAGACCTTAAGCCACTGAAGCAACTCCCGCTTTATGCAACACAACCCACCAACACTACGGCACTGGCAAAGTAAACAAATGCAAAGTGTCCCTTTATCAGGCTTCTAAATGTCTGCACACAAGGAACCCGTGAAGGATTTACATTGTGATGAGAACAAGTGTGTGTACGTGTGCTCTGAAATGTGTACTTTGCTTTGGAACTATTAAACAGGGACACGTTGCCCAGCAGCCACTCCAAGGTTTTAAAAACCCATTTTGTAATTTTTGCAGGTGAATGTGAATGAAATAATTCTGATATTTCCCAGGATCTCAAATAAACAGGAGAACGCCATTATTGAAAAAAAAAAACAAGCAAGCAAAGAAAAGACTAATTAAAATGAATGTTGCAAAAGCAGTATGTTCACAAAAAAAATTAAATGCATGAAACATTGCATTGTAATGAAATGCTAATTCACCTCACCTATTCACCCCTGTCAGGTTAAACATGTTCTCATGTGTGAAATGTGGAGGTGCAGCAGGGGAGGCAATGAGGCTTGTACAACGTGCTTAACGGTAAACATTTTACCTACAAGCTCAGCGATGCCTTCTGCTATGAGTGAAAAAACCTTAATTTCCAGTTTTACTGTCTCTCTCTCTGTGAGATGAATAAGAGAAATAAAGGCGTGTCTGTTAAAAAAAAAAAACAAGGCTGTGCTGTTGTGACACTAATACAGCAAATAATACACCAGATGAGTGGATCAGCTGGTTAACAGCATTAGATCGCGTAGTGCAAATCCCTAACTGTTGCAGATTAAGACGAGAGGATGCTAGTTCATTGCTTTCAAGTACAAACCTGCCTTTCTGCCTCCCTCAAGGCGGTCGAATGTTTCAGCGCAGTCATATTTAATCAACATCCTCACGGGTAGCACAAGGATTTCAAGTCCTCTGCTGGAAACTGTCACACTCTGAACAATTGTCTGATTTAAAACCTGATTCATTCTCCTTAAATACTTCTGAAAAGACAATGACCTACATTGCAGCTGATGTGTGAGGACGTTGTGATTTTTGCGTTTTGCATGTCAAATCATGTCACTTCCTCTGTGTTAATGATTCTTCCTCTCTGTCTAACACGGGTTACATGAAGACGACGCTGTCTGCGTTTCACATTTCATTGGTTGTGACGAGAGTGATGTCTGGGCGAGCTCCTGCTGCTCTGCTGAGTACATACTGTGTTTCCCTTTGATAGCAACGGGCACTAGGAAGTAAAAGAAGCGAAACAACAACATCCAACTTCCACTGTGATAGATTCATCTTGATAATGTTTGGCTGGCAGGAACAAATACCGGTCATTCGCCAAGCACGCCGCTTGTAGCTCAATTTAGTTTGCACAGCGCGATTCACAATGGCCATTTCTGTTGATATCGTTTGATAAGACGGGCTCCCGGTAAATACATCCAGGGGAAACAGGATTTATTGTTCTTTCAGTGTCCCACACATTCCACAAAGCCCTATGCTTATGTTGTACGAAGTTCTAATCTAAAAAGGTCGGGCCAAGGTCAAAAATCAACAAAAAAGCAATTACATTCATAAAGTCTGTTTTGCCGCGAGCATGCCAGAAGAACAACCACTAACGGTCCTAACAGACTGTGTGTGTGTGTGTGTGTGTGTGTGTGTGTGTGTGGGCTTTATGACAAGCTGCCTCCCAGTTTAAGTACCTTTCATCCCTTTTTTCCTCACTGGCTTCAATGTGTGGATCAGAGTCATGTATTCATGCATAAACATAACTGCTATCCCAAGGGGAACTCATTTCCCTCTGGCCTGGACGCTATAAATCACCTTGGGCCAAAGTAAAGAGTCTGGAATTGCAGGACTGGCGGCACAGGCAAAATCCTTTCTCCCTAGTATCTCCACAACCACAACCCAACGTTCAAAAAATATGGACCTTCCATGTTTTGAAGTCACATATGCAGACTCATTTGGAGAAACTGTTTGCCTTTATGCTTCTATCAACATTGCAGGGAAACAAGGCTGCGGTGGGCCACTGCATTTTGAAGTTCTAGGAGTTTCTTTCATCATCAATTTAGCTCGATTGACTTTGGTCTGCAATGGTGGAAAAAGTTTATCAGGAGAGTGTGTGAGTGTGTGTGCGAGAAGACAGAAGAGGACTATTCCAGACAGGGCTTTTGTGTTTGCTATCTCACTCAGGAATGAATTTGGAAGGCCATATTTCCCCTTTTACTTTTTTCCTTGCTGTTGTGAGTCAAAGCTCCTGTCTCACAGTGAGAAGAGCTATCCACCCTGATAAGGCCACGGCTGACTGCAACAATGGAGAGAGCATAGGTGCAGGTATCTACATGTCACTGAGCCTCGGCATACAACAAGGGAATTTGTGTTGCCTACAACCACATAGGAAGAAAATTCAATATTGTACGCCTGGAGAGAATGAACCTAATGTAAATGCAGCGACCTGCTAGATTTGTACAATTCTTGGGTAAATACTAGCAGGAGTCAATCTTGTAAGAAAATGACACACTTAAATGGCTGTAATAGCCCCTTTGAGTTAAAAGCCCTGACAGTCCTGGTTGTAATTGTGTACATAGTAGAGGGATGGAGCTGCCATTGGCTAGGCTCCCCTACGGCACATGGGCAGGCTAGACAAGTACACGTTTGCGCCCCTTTATTCCTGCAGTAACCATGGCGACAGTGGCAGGCAGGGGCATCCTCATCACCAGGCGGCAGTGTGGGCAGCGTGGCGTGGTGCTGCCCTTCCCCAGTGTCTCATCTTCCACACACACACTCACAAAGGACACATGTGCCATGCAGTCAAACAACAATAAATTAAAATGGACACAAACACACGCAGCCGAGCATAAATCACACACACAAACACACACTGTCATCTGCTCCTGACAGATGCCCCTTGGCGTCTAACGCAACCCCCCCCCCCTCCTCCCACACTGCCTCTCTCTAGCTCCTTTCTGTTGCTCACTTATTGTCAAGTTTCCATCAAACAAAAAAAAAAACAACACATCCTCCCATGACACCAGCTAATTGATTATTGATGGTGCTGGGGCTAAACTGACTTATATTCAAAAGGATGTGAAAAGGGAAAATGGCCTGAGATGACGCGTTCAGTGCCTTTCATGAAAATGAAGTTGAGGCATTTGTGCATAAAGCTGG
Organism: Synanceia verrucosa; assembly: GCA_029721515.1. NCBI lineage: Eukaryota > Metazoa > Chordata > Actinopteri > Perciformes > Synanceiidae > Synanceia > Synanceia verrucosa. The sequence goes on along the minus strand of CM056561.1, from coordinate 16,953,579 downwards.
AAGGTCTTTCTTCCTCTCTCTTTTGTTGTTGTTGTTGCTGCTTTGATAAGCTGCTGCAGCAGGCAGCCTTGGAAGTGGGTTTAAGGGCTGTGGCGAATGAGAGGAAGCAATGTAGGTATAGTGTCCTGGAGTGTCCTAGTGGAAACAAGCTGCCAGCTGATAGAGTTTGGGAAAAAAACAGCCCTCGTGGCTTGCTGGGGGTAACAGTCGGACTTCCAACCGGCGTGAAGATAAGTGACAAACAGCCAGACTTGTTATTCTGCAGCTCCCTGTGCCAGGATCGCTAGCCCTTATCATGTGGCATCGTGCAATTTTGTTACAACGTGGTAAAATATAGGATGGCTTGTGACAGCGGGGATCAGATAAAAGGAGTGAGAGTGCCTGGGCAGAGGAATGTGGAGATGGGGCTGAATGCCTAAAGAGGCTGCTATGTGAGGGAGTGGGGGAGAGACTGATGACTGTGGCAGGCAGATTGAGGCACCGAAGAATGGCGGAGGCAAGGGATCCCGTCCCGTGGAAATGTGTCATGAAGGCAGTTCCATTAACATCTTAATAAAGGCTTCCCAGGCCCTGGAGGGCCCTCATGAAGCAGACTGCCTTCTCCACTCGTGGAAGGTGGGGGGAGCAAAAGCCGATCTTGCAGCACATCAATGACGACGGCATTTAAGTTCTGCCAGTATCTCATTGTGAGAGTGTTGCCTAAATGCCTACCCACAAACACGCTCCACTAAATTCCTTTATTCCCCTTTACCTTCTACTTTCATTTACTGTCCATTTCTCCATCTGTGGGATTCAGTAGCCCTACAAAAGGCTTTGTTTCGGCAAGCTGGCAAGCCTTCGGGACGGCAGAGAGTGCACACTGGGGTTCATTGCTAACTTGCTGCCATCAATAGGGAGAGCAGGATGTGGACGGGCCACGGTTGAGCCTGGCAGAAGGACGACTGTTAACCATTCCTCGACGGACCTCCGAAGAGACTGAGTGGAGCCTGTCTGGACACACACATAGCTAGCATCCTGACAGAGATGAGGAAACACACATAAACAGGCCTATCAAAGGCAAAGAATCCAAGCACAGTCAACAGAAAAGATGTGGTTTTTCTTTCAAGTAAGACTACAGTCTCTCTGTGAATCATGAAAAATGAAATGCAAAGGAGTGGCATTGATTTTTGCACTCTGTGCTATGTGTTGCTCATACTGGGCAAGTCGCTACTTAACAATGTAGTGGCCTGTAGTCATCAATTTAAAAAGGCTTCAACGATTCAATAAATAACTGAAGGCTACATGCACAACTACTCAAGATGATGAAAACAGCTACAGCACCATGACCAGACCATTAAATGCAGTCCTGTGGTGTTTTCCAACATCTGCTACTGTATGGGGATTATCAAAGAGTAATGCAGTATCTTGAAGATCTATGGAATCTATATGTTTATAGTATCAATTATAACACCAGATTTGACTCTTTGGTAGGAAGCAGAGGGACAGACAAGACTGTTGGTGATGCATCAAAACAACATTTTAATCAAATGCATTCTGGCACTGAGTGTTAGCTGTGCACAGAATGAATAGAAAATCATCTACGAAAGAGATCTAACATTCATCTATGTAATGGACAGAGTCTGAAAATTAAATTGCTTCACTTTCTAAACTGAAAGGGAGAAACTTTTTTCAATACGATGTGGGTATCTTGAATTCATACCAACCCAGAAACTGGGAGATAAGACGAACCAGTCAGATTTTTGTGGGAAGGGCTGTCGACAAAATTCTTAGTCGACTAAGACTGATATGGTTTTGTCAACTCTTGTATTAGTTGATTAAACTGAGAGCTCTGTAAAACATTTTTTTTTTTTTGCTCAAAGGATCACAAATTGATTAAAAAAGATTAAAAATGACACCAAAACAAATTGTTGATTGGCTGGATTGTTGAGGAGGAGGTTCTGAAAGAGGCAGGTGCTAAAACTAAGCATTTCAGACAGAGGGTGGCACAGGCATATTCACACAGACAGTATGAGAAAGATCATGTATATTTTGAACAATAAAAAAAATGTTAAATACGAGTAAATGAGCATGATATTTCCTCTTTAATTTCTGCTGCTATCATGTTGTAACATTGTGGAAAGTTTTTAGTCAGTTCCCAATTTTAACCTGATATCTGTGTATCAGTATCGAAATCGTCGCAGCAGAGTATTGTGTCATCTTATCCCAGAAGCCGAAACACAGATGTCTGAGTTCCTACACTCCTGAATCAACACATCAGCAGAGCACTGCCTCTACAACCAACAACAGCGTAAATGAACATTTGTTGGGATAAACATCACCTGGAGAGACTTATCTCTACTGCTGAATCTGCTGCTTGAAGTGTAAGAGACAGGGAGAAAAAAATCACGTCTGCCGAGTGAATTGAGACAACCAGGCAGTTGTGATCTTCTGCTTTTCACTCTTCTCGGACTAAAAATGTTCTCCATGGCTGCACTTCACTTGATCAATGTCACCACAGATCCACATCTCCCTCTTGTCAATCCTTCCTCACGCGTTACACACATCCCAAACACAAACAGCCGCGTAACGAGGCAGAGGTGAGTGGAGCGTGAGTGTGTGCGGGTCAAGGAGATTGAGATCTCTGTTGCGACAGCTGGACAGTTGAGAGGTTCAGATAAACAGCCTACAGTGAGGGAAGATGGGAGGCCAATTGCTTTAAAACAAACACTCGCTCGCTGTTTGTACCGCCACAGATAGGAAAGGGTGGATCTGTGGGAGAATGAGTCAGTGAACTCACAAAAGCACTTATCTGCATGTATTGGCGTGTTTGCGTGAGTGTGTGTGTGTGTGTGGAGGTAAAAGACAGTTGGGATGGTGGGGGTTGCCATGAGGAGAGGAGGGGGCAGGCTTCGGCCAGAATACACATCCGCTGAGCGCGTTTGCAGCATTCACTCATTAAGAAATAGGTCAAGGATTCTGCCTGCATGCACAACGACTTGTCAAAATCTCTCAAGCTAAACTGCGGTGAGTCTGGCTGCCTTAAGGGGGGGAAATCCAACGAGGAGCAAGCAGCGTGCTGCTGTGTGAACACTGGTGGTGACACAGCAGCACAGAAAGGGCAGTAACAACTCATTCAGAAGCAAATCATGCAGTTTAAAAAGTAGTTAGTAGCTGTTAAGTGGACACTGAATGGAGAAAGGCTGTGAGCTCGCATCGTGGTGAGATAATTAACTCGCCGTTTGGACTCATCGCTGCTCATCGACAGAGGACGCTCTCGAGCCATGCACGCCAATCAGCAGAGTGTGCCACACACTCATGGGTGCTGATGGTGGCAGCAGTAGCTATGGCGATAGGCAGTCTGGTACAGAAGAGGCTTTAAATGCAGATGCAGAAATCACCATTTTTAAAGACCAGAATATTTACCGAGTAGTAGCTCTAAACAAGGCTCAAGCAAAGTCACTCCAACATCACAACTCCTAAGACAAGAACATCTCACCGACCGCACAACCAAGTGGAAATGTTGTGGTCGCATACGGAGAGGTGAAGTGGAGGGGGCATCATCAAACACTGCTCAACAAAGCTCAACCTAGGCATGTCCAGTTGAGGCAACTCCTCTCCAGCTTGAGAAAGTTAACCTTATTGATTAGGCAAAATGTGTGATGTTGCGGGTTCTCAAAAAGGAAAAAAGGAACGCTTTCTTTGGGGAGCGTGCCTTCAAAGGCATCACTTGAAAGTGATTCATTGAGCAGGATCCTTAACATCTTTGCTCATGTCCTCCATTATTTAAAAAAAGAGAGTGCTTTCAGAAAACACTGACACTATCAACAACAACTTTGGAAATATTTTAAACAGCATTTTTTCTTGTATGATGTTGCCTTCAAAAGCAAAGCGTTAGCAGCAATAAAGCTGTGTCACAAAGGATTATTGTCCGTTCATAGAAGATGGAAATGCATTTGAACCAAAGCAGAGTGAATAGAACTGCATGAAACGGTCATACAACAGCTGCTGAATAGCCAACTGGTCAGAGGGGCTGACGGCTCAGCAGCAGCACCACCACCACTATCAGCAAATGTGTTTTTTCTCCTATTAGATTGGAGTTAATTGGGTGAATATAATCAGCATGTGATAATCAAACTGATGCTGAGTGCTGGTTTGTTCTTCCAAAGGCAGCAATTTCCACCCTGGTGGCTTGCTTTGGGGTCAAACTGCTGTTTTGCTTTGAGATGGATATTAAAATAATGATGTGAGCAGGTCATACTTGACACACACCAAAAAAAAAACAAAAAAACAAAAAAAAACAGTGATCTCACCAAGAAGGAACGGGTTTTGATTGCACGAGCAGTGGGATTTAATATGCTGCCCGTCAGCCGTGGCAGATGCAAGTTATTTTCATGCAAATGCAAGGCAATTTTGTACTTAAGGCAACATTTATTTTCTTTAGAGTCATTGTCACAGGGCTCTTGCCGGGAGCGCTGGCAAGCCTGACAGAGAATGAAGATTTGTAGGTGCATCTGCTGAATTGGGACAGATGAGGTCTATAGAGTCGACGTGGAATCCCAAATTGATGCCAGTTGGCGACAATATATCAGATTGTTGTTGGTTTCACCACTTAAGAACAAATCCAGCTTGGTATGTTTAGATGGTGATCAGTGACCTTGTCTAACAATCACAGTGCATAGAAAGTGAGAAACGTAACTAATACCTATTAATCAACTACAGACAAGAGATTCACTTGTTGCAGTGACACACAGAGCCTGTCACCAGTACAGACATTACATCTAAAAAAAAAAGTGTGTTATGTTGTATTTTAACATCACTCCTGTGGACACTATGGAGTCATTTTGCACTCACAGTCAAGGTCAACAAATGAAAAATCAAAAAGCACAGCAATGATTGCAAGACTCAAAATTGACCAAATAGACTTAATTAAATACTCCAGAGCTTAGGAGCACAAAGCAGAAGCAAGCAGTAACTGGAAGCATCATGTCTGGACTGTAAGTCAGTAATATCAGAAGGCAGGCAGCTATATTCCAATAAAAGAAAGAATCCAGCATAAAGGATCCAGAGCAACACCTGTACAGGCGTAAAGCCTGCTGGAGGTTGAATGATGTTACTGTTCTAATTTTATAACCACTCATCATCATCATCACCATCACCATCAAAGTCACAGTGTGAGTTGTGTCTTATAAGCTACAGTGAGAACCTGCTGCTACCTTATCAAAGAATGTCAAAAAGAAATGTCTGCAGTGTGGCAAATTGGCTATTTTTCTTACACTGTGGCTGTGTTGTGGGTTTTAAACGTTAAACATTAAATATTTACACACTGTGAAGCACACTTAAACCCTTTTAACGGTCGTCACTCACCTCTTCATTGAAACTGGATCACCCGGTTATCCGGTTCCCTCCAGCGCTGCTTGCTGTCTGTCTTCTGGGCTTCAACTGATGCTCTGTAGACTCCACAGTAAAAAAAATGTAATGAAAAGAAAACAAAAAAAAAGAAACAAAATTCCAAGTGTTGCTTTTTTGTCAGCGATATGCTTCAGTAGTAATGGTACATTCACTAGTTATTCCAATTTAATACATCTACTCGTGGAAGCTGTTAAACAGCGGCGGCGTCATTCATTCAAATAGGGAAAAAAACGTCACAAGCGCGAGAGTATTTGCTAATTTAACCCGTGAACTTCGCAGTCTAACGTGACTTTATTTACTAAAACCGCGTCACATTCCTTCAGTTTAGGAGTCGGTGTCCTCCGTTGCGGCTCCGCGGAACACGCAGGTTTGTGCGTGAGCCTTAACCGGACTCGCCGGTGCGTCCGACGGTGTAAATTTTCGCAGAGTCGGCGGCTTCAGACCCGCAGCGGTGTGTTCTCACAGTCGCAGGGGCTCTGCCGGACTGACACAGATTAGCGGCTCCATCAGTGTACAGTAGTGAGCGAGTGAGCGCGCGCGCGCGTGTGTGTATATGTGAGCGCGAGCGCTGCCTGCCTCCCTGCCACTGGCACACTGCGCGTTTAGACCCAGCCCCCTCACACTCCGGCTCATTATGGTGTTAACCGTTTCCGCCCAGAGGAAAAGAAAAAAAAAAACAGGAATAATGAATAAATTAAACACAGTCCTAGAACAACATTTAGGACCAAAACACTAAACCCCTGATGTCAACATAAACTCACATGACAATATGACAAAAGGACAAATGTTATATATTAGGTGTAATAATATAGTTTGGGTAATTCTCTGTAGAGGTATAACAAATTCCGATATCTACAACCAACTACAAGCTATTGATTTCTTATTGATAAACTGACAATCTGGGAGTGCATCAAGTTTATGAAAAGAAAAGTGTTCTTACCCATCACAGAGTTTTGTCTCCGCAGCACAGACTGATCCCGGTGACTCTCTCCAACTGTTCCTGTTGGAATACTGCCATCTATAGGCCAAACTGTGAACCTGCTCATATGCAGGCCTTCCTTTCTCTGTCCCTTCTCTGATTTCTGAATTTCGGTTTCAGCGTCTCTTTTTCTCTAGTTTTGAATACGCTTTTTGATTTGCTCTCCTTCAACCTCTCTGGCTCAGAGTGTTTATTTTTACCACCACTCAGTGTCGTTAACTCAGGATTGTTCCAACTGGAGATGGATAATTGGAGATGGTACTCCCAAAAAACATTGTCAAACAGAGCGTGTCTTTCATTCTTTCTCATTGAATTCCCTACATTTCACCATTTTGAACAGGATAGAGTAATTTCAAATTGAATTCATGTTTTTATACCATAATTGGGTGAGTACACTGGAAATATCAAGAAATCAATCAAGAGTTTATGTATATACAGTATACAGTACATAAACATTACATACATTTTATACATATAAATATATATGGTATATGCATATATACATATATGCATTTGCATGCATACGATGCATTTTAGTTTGAGTTGCTGTACTAAATATTAAAATACAAATATATTTTTTAAAATGTGTCATATAAACACTGCACATTACAAAAAGTTATACTACACACCAACACCAACCCTGAATCTCTGCCCTTCGTGGGTTATGACAAAAAAGTAGGCTATCCACATTCTCTGATGCATCAATAATGCAGAGTGGGGATAAGGAAGCTTGGCGTCTGCCATCAGAAGTATTGCAAAAGTGCCAGGAGGAAGAAGATGTGGAACAACCAGTGTAAGTACACTAAAAGCACAGTGCCCACTTAAAAGACAGGGTCAATAGCTGGAGGGCGTCCATATTGGAATTCCACCGCACTACCTCTCAAATGGATCTTAGTCAACCCTGGGCGGCAGGGGTAATCAAATACGGACTTTTCCAATCCATTACTCACGGCCCTGTTTGGAGCGGGCCCCTGGTTTGGAACAAGCTGTGATTTGTTTGATTGAAGCGTAACTCAATTGATATCGAAAGAACAGGTTGCAGAGAACTGTCCTGTTTTTGTGAAGAGAGCTATGATACATTAACCAATTTTGCAAGGTGAAGCTCAGTTATTACAGTTCCTATCCATCAGTCACGTTTCACTTAAGTGCGCTGAGGGCTGATGGGCAGGATGGTCTATAACAGAAAAACATAACACAAGATCGAAACAGGACAAAACTGTTTTTTTTGTTGTTTTTTTTTCCAAAAAACATACATGAGGATTGCAGCTATAATGAGCATTTGAATCATAATGTGGACAGTGTATCACTGTATTAAATTCACCCTTTAATTTAATTTTCCTTTCAATTACGCACCAGTATCATGAAACCTGCTGTCGAACAGGATATTATCCATACTTGCATGCCTCTGTGTCTTTGCTCCCAAGCAGTCCTTTAATGTAAAAATGCAGCGTTTTGCTTCTTGATGTGACCTAATATCACAGACCTCCACTGAGTCTTCAGAAGCAGAGGGCTGCATCGAGATGGTCCAGATTCAACAGTGGAAGCCTATTACTCGCCCACTTTCAGTCTTTTTGGCACCGTTCCACTGTGGATCTGAAATCAAACACACATCATTGGTCATTATGTGTTGGTCACTTTACATCTATGTTTACATTTGGAACCTGTTTTTGTAAGGAGTGAGGCAAGAAACTAACAGGGTTCAAAGCTCACAGCGGGTGAGAAGGTTAATTGCTGGAATTCTGATCTCATGATGTGCTATACCTACTGTTTATCTCCGGATGTATGGCGTGGCTGGCTACACGAGGGGGGGCTGGGAGGCATGTGTGAAGGGAGACAGAGAGGGGCAGTTCATAGCAGAGCACAAAGCATATTTGTTGGACGATCAGTTCAGTGAGCAAATAATCAAACCAGGTGGATGGGCGTGCACAGTGCTGGGAATGAGGCTCCGGATGGTGACGTAGAGAGATGGCTGGCTGCAGGGCTGCCGCTTGACCGTTTGCTGATCAAAGTACTTGCACGCAGCGATTTCATACTGACTTGGAAGGTTTCAAAGGGGCCTCCGGTGATGCCTTTAATTCTTTCTCCCTCCAGCCACATTTAAAGATATCACGAGGGAATGTGGCAACCTGTCAACTCCACTGAAACTCCATTCCCTCTCTTCTCTGACCCGTGTAAGCAATCAGCCTCACTGGAGAGAGGAAAAGAAATACCAGGAAACAATTACATGACAAATTAAGCTGTCAATCTCATGCACATGATGACAATTATTTATGTTAGAACGTCAAATCGAGTCAGTTATTATTGGGAACATTTATGCTAACCTAATTATTTTTTTCAACATTTATAGCAATGTATATGTTTAACATCCCAACAAGGGGGTTTAACAGACAGGAAATACCAAAGCTTACTTATTTCTGTGGACAGGGACAAAACATATTTTAGATACCTAAAAGAAAAGCACAACTAAAACAAACTGTGTTTTGGTTTATGTGCATGCCACTTCAAAATATTCTACCAGTTTATCTTGCTGTGAGACAGCTATATAGTCTGTGTTTCCAGTGGGGAACTGAACTATGCTCTCACCAAAGCAACCAGACTCCATTGAAAAAAAAAAGAATTTTCATCTTGCAGATCACAGGTCTGCTGGTCTATGACTCGTTATATTGACTAGTTTGTGTTGTTCACTTTGATGAATCCAGACTAATTGAAGTCACACAAAAACACAGATAAACTAAAAAAAACTGAGGCAGCAGTGGACCAGCAACTTCTGTTTTATATGAGGTATAAATACAGCTTTTCCAATGGAGTCTGGTGGCTTTGGTCTACAGTCCACAAATGGATACAGCGGACAAAGTTCCCATCAGAAATGGAACGACAAGGTAAAGCTGTGAAGATATTCTAAATATAGCCTGCACTATTTAGGTATCTAAAATATATATTGCTGCCAGTCCTGTCCACAGCATTGCTTCGACCTGTCTGCTTCACCAAACCAAGGGCATGCTGACATCATCCACCGTAGGTTATACATTGACTCCAGATAAGTACCTCATACCCCACTTCAAGTCAACCCAAGCATCAACTCATCAACTCATCTTGCAGGTAATGACCAGAGTAGATGTATTTGCACTTCTCATTGCAGGGCTGTAAGAGTCCAGGATGCTCAATGAAGCTCCCCACCCCACTGCTTACTTCTCACCATCTACCTGTTAGTGTGGGTACTGGATGCACACCAGGGATACCAGCAGGGGGCGATAACGGTGGTTTCAATAAGAAGTCAGTTGTTGACCATTTTCTCTCCTGCTGTATTACCTCTGTAAATATCCTACTATAAATATGAATTGCGTGAATTACGGAGGTTCATCGCTAGATGGTTAGCTCGCTAGTTCTAGCATTAGCTGATAACAAAACGGTTGCTATGCTAATGGTACCGGCATAATCTATCGTCCTGTCTGTGAAAAACAGAATCCTCCGCAAAGTAGTGTTCCTTTTTATCATGAGTGTGGAGCTAATGTTACCATCACATTAACACATGCAACACAGGTTAGGAGCCTGATGGTACCACTATCGTTAGCATAGCAACCGCTATGTTATCAGCTAACGCTAGCACTAGCTATCTTTTTTGGGACAAGTCTCCGTAATTCACATGAACAGTGATATTAACTGGAATGTTGATTGTGGCTCAACATAACGTTACTTACTGGTAAACGGTGCCAGTGTCTCCTCAGATGAAGGAAACATGAGCTGAGAGCTCAGACCATCAGCGCTGCTCCTCTTCAGGATGTAATGACAGCAGAGCCCTGTCAATCACACAGTAGCCACGCCCCAAAGCTTTATGTGTCATTTTCACCATATATTAGAGCATAATTCATTAAATCAACACTCTGATGTATTAAAACATTATTTAAACTAACCATTCAGACCAAAAACTCATATTTATAGTGTTTACAGAGGAAATATAGCAGGAGGGGAAATTTTCCCATAGACTTCAATACAAACGGACTTCTTTTTGAAACCACCGGTATCGCCCCCTGCTGGCTGGAATAATGCAAGTTAGGTTACTTCCGTATGGGCTTCATTGCACAGACCCCAGTGTTACTCACTGGTCAAAACTAAATCCAACAGCATGTTGTGCATCTCGAAGTGTTAGTCAACAAATTGCAACTATTTGGAGGAGAGTGGCAGGCATATCAGTGGCGATCTCAGAGGGAGCATGAATGGGTTTCACAGCTGTGTGATTTTGTTTTCTGTCTCCTCTTGGGGACAACAACTCACCCTGAAGTTCAGTTGAGCATAATATGCCTGATCTGTGGCCCAAATGTACACCTCTCTCTGTCAGGATCTGACAGTGTAAAAAAATGAAAATAAAAAAAGAAATTAATTTCCACAGAGATGCAATCACAGCAGACAAGGTAATTGCAAGCTGCTCTGATATGTTTGCTGAGTGAGGCATTGTACAAAATTGTTTTTTTTTTTTTTAAAAAATATACATATATAATTACTATTTCGTCCTTGCTCCGAGGTAATCAATGAGCAGCAGCCTTTGTGCTCGTAAATCAGACTCATGGTAGCAAATGGTGGACTCCGATGTCATCTGTATGGAAAATTGGCATCTCAAAAATAGCAACAGTGGGAGAGTGGTGGAGAGAGACAGGGGCAGAAGTATAGATGGTCTATCTTTCAACACATCAGTGCCACAACTGAGCTGTCAGAGAAGATAAGTAATGATGATATAAAAAAAAAACCAATTAAGTACTTTGTGCCCACAGCTCTTCATCATTTACACTCCTGCTTAACTGCGTGGTGAGCAAAATCCAAAATACTTTACAAAATTGGTTTGTTGTACAGTTCCATCTGTATCTGTCAACCAGAAAGGATGGGAAGAAAATGAGCAAGAAGTCTTCTCACATTGCAGAGGACTTTCATGAGATAGGTGGCTATTTTAATAAGTTGCTTATCAGAACTTGAATCTTAGGAAACTGCTAGTGTTTTTTTTTTTTACTGGAGCTGCTCACTTTGCCTTAGCTCTTGATAAAGCATTTTGTTTTAATTAGCCACATGCTCACACTCCTCTGGGGATGACCTCTTATTATGGTGAAGTGGGCCTCCGTTCGGTGGAGCAGAGAGCCAGGAACAAGTTCCAACATGCATCTCAATCTTCCCTCTTCCATGCTCATCTCAGGGAGCTGGGACCAAATCAAAAAAGGAATCACTATTTAAGCAGAACAAATTGTTTAATACGGTAATCTCCCACATTTATGTTTTTTTTTCCATTGCTTCCAATCGGAAATGAGACAAAAAGTATGATGCATTGTTTTGCATACTAAGAAGGGACCTTTGATATCCTAATCCTTCATGCTTGCCGAGGATGGTTCCGCAACAATAAGAAACACATTTTCTGACTCATGAGTGTTGCAGCAAAAATAAGGCAATCTCTTTATCCGTAGTATCTGCAAAGGAGAGGAAGAAAATCCCGACAACTGGCTGCGTTCATTGGGTTGGATTACTGTTTTGCCGTAGCTCACTTTTTGTTTTTGATAGTGACTATTTACAGTCGCGGGGAGCAAAGCTCACAGAACTGAAACATGATTTTAGAGGCTCAGGAGCCCCGTTAGACTGAGAGAGACCAACATAATTTCTGCAATATGAAAACAGTTGTCTTGAATTGTGGATGAGTGGGGGATAACTGCCAGATATACCAACAAAAATATTGTTGAACATTTAAATGTATACACAACATAGATATACATTGAAGGTCTATATATACATATCTATGTTGTTGTTGTCAGACATTCACTTCTGGACATGAGGCAGAAATCATTGTGTTCTTTTGACAGAAAGAGTTCATGCTCTTCTTATGTGTCACCTCATTTCATGTCGAAAAAAGATAGACAGAGGACAAAGCAATTATATCAACCATTACATGCCATCACGTCTGACCTCCGAAGGGGGTGGGGGGTGCAGAGGGTGAGACTAATGAGAACTTGAGACCTCACTCTGCTCCAGACAGGGATTTAGATCTTCTTCTTCCTGCCTGATCCATAAAGGTAGCATACAATCACTGTGATACCTTAATCCAGCCTGGCCTTTCACATGGAGCCTCAGCCAGTGGCCCATCCACATATATAAATGTAAATGGAGGGGGATTGAGGGTGTCAACAGGAAAATGCCAGCGCGTGACAAAGCCATTAACTCATTCTTTTTTTGTTCTTAGTACCACAGCAGAAACAAGTGACAGATAAATTCAGAATTTACAATAACCTGCACACATGCCTTATGTGTGCATATAACAGTCTCACACACACAAACACAGAGATAAATCTGTATTAATGCTTATCTTTTTCTCCACATGTTCCATATGTATCATCAGTAATTCCATGAACAATAATCTGTGTTTTCACAGCTGGAGTTCCTCAGGTTTTATTGTAGTGTAAGGTGAAGAGTTACCAACTTCCCGTGAGTAGAGCCACACAGCAATTATTATGACATCTGGATACCGACACCAGGTCCTTGCAATTATTCATCGCTTTGTCAAAAGATTAAAATTCAAAATAGATGAATTCAAAAGTTTAATTTTTTAATCATGAATTATTCACTGATGGATTAGCTCTGGAGCACCACCACATGTATCCTGTAGGGGTTCTGGGCTATCATTATCTATAAAAATGATATTAAAAATGTAACGTTTGCCTGAGGACTGCCTTTAAAATTCCTCATCTGTTCTCCCAAAGTCATTTCTGAGACACATCAGCTTTGCAACATCCTTCGGCGAATGCATGCAAAGCGAGTAGGAATTGTAACTATGAATGAATGCAATGAAATGGCCATCAATTTCAGACAAGCGGTGAATAAACACACACCGATAGCTGGAGAAGGAATTGATCCTGTGAAACTTTTTCAAGTGATGCTTTCAAAATAGAATTAACTTGAATGGAAATGACTTTTTGAAGTACAGGGAAAAATATAGAATAGATTGCTAATTATCTGATGGCTTCACAATAACAGCATCATTTAAACACAGCAGACATACATGACAACATGACACACACTCTATTGTAGATCTATTTGAAATAATTGGTGGTGCTTATTTGCTTTTTCGCTGAGTATGCCCATTCAATACTCATAACCTACACTCTATTGAAGCTAATACAATTATTCTCACCGTCGATATTAAAGCAGCACAAGGGTGCATCATTTTTTTCCATAATTACAATTGCTTATCTCACATTACAGACAACTAAAACACATTTTCACATATTCACATATTCCCTACATTTTGTATCCCTATCCTTGTAGTCATTTATCTTTTTATTAGGGCTGTTGAAATTAATGCATTGATTTGCATGATGGTAACCGTTATAAATACACTACTCACAAAAAGTTAGGGATATTCGACTTTTGGATGAAATTTCTGGAAAATGTAAAAAATTCATGCTACAGTGACATTATATCATGAAAATAGAGCATTTAAGTAGAAACATGCACTGGTAATTTCTTTTTCTCAAATAATTTATTGAAACAAAAAACTAACAACAGTAGTGGGTATACCACAACAAAAAATGTCAACGTCTCAATAAGTTGTTGTGTGTCCTTGAGTATCAACGACAGCTTGACAATGACGTCTCATGCTGTTCACTAGTTAACTTGTCTGCTGAGTCATGATATTCCACTCTTTTTGAAGGGCTGCCCTCAGGTCATTTTGGTTCTGGGATGTGGGGTTACGACCCTCAACACGACTCAGCTGAGCCCATAGGTTTTTTTTATGGACTTCAGGTCTGGAGAAAGTGCAGGCCACTCCATTTGAGGTAGTCCAGCCTCCAGCAGCCGTTCCCTGATGATGTGACCTGAGGCGCTGTCGTCCATGAAGATGAAATCAGGCCTGTGCTGCTCATGGAGAGGCACAATGACTGGATTAATGATGTTATTCAGGTAATATCGGCTTGTCATAGTACTGTTCACAAGGTGTAGGGCAGGTCTATTGACTAGAGCATAACGTCCTCTTTGACATCTCCAGCAGTGTTGGCAGCCATCATTTCTGCTCAGTGTGAATCGACTTTCATCAGAGAAAATCACTGAGGCCCACTGGTTCCTTGTCCAGCTTAAGTGCTCCCTGCCCCTGACACACAATGATGCTTGAGCCTGGTGGTGTGTTAAGGTACCCTTGCAGGTCCTCTACCACGCAGACCATGCTGATGTAAGCGGTTTTGAATGTTCTAACGTGACCCTTGGGTGCCTCTCACCCCTCTTAAATGTGCCCGGAGTTGAGTGGCATTCACCATCTGGTTCCACAGGGCACTGTTCACAATGAGGTGGTCATCAGCATGGGATGTGGCCAAAGGATGTCCACTTTTGTGCCTTTCTGTGACTCTTCCAGTGTTTCTGTGTCTCTGTTGCAACCTGCTGATGACACTGTGATACTCTAAGCTCAGTGGCAGCTTCCCTCTGAGAACATCCTGTTTGAAGCCTCACAATGGCCAGGTACTGATGATCGATTGTTAGGCATCATCTTGGTTTCAATGGTGTCAAATTGTGAACAAAATGATGAAGAGATTGTTTAAATACAAATTGTCTTACAACCAGAACATTTGGTGGTCGATTCATGGATCAGACAATTGTTGTGATTTTTGCAGTTAATCACCTTGTTCGAGAACAGCATGTTATGCAATAAATACTGAAACACTGAACAGCTGCACATGTGCATTCAAAAGTTTAAAGAAGGACAAAAAGGTAAAGGTTATCGTGCATTTTAGGTGCATTCTGACATTTCATCCAAAAGCCCAATATCCCTAACTTTTTGTGAGTAGTGTAAATTCCATTTAACTGTGAGATGTATGAAAGGTGACATATAAATAAAGTTTGATTTGATTTGGTTTGATATTATGACAGTGAAAATTTAAGTTACACACTGTTTGTTGATTTACAGTTGTTTTCTACAGTGATAAACTATTTTTGGTTTTACGGTTTTCATCTGTTGCTATTTAACAATTTTTTAGTGTAATTTCTACGGACATTTTTAACAGTGTGATAAATTTGTGAAGCACGGCACGTATGTGTACGCTTACAAGGAATTTCAGTCCACTTTTCCTTGAGTTGCTCACCAAGAACAATTTCTATCGAGACGGAGTCATGCTGTTTTTAAGGCTATCCATACCTGGCACAAATCTGCCAAAAAAATACCACAACAACAAAAAACAGCACAGGTGCTGCAGTAAGAGACCTTGTCTGTCCCTGAATGTGACTTGTGAGCTCCTCTCTCTGCCACTTATACTATGTCTTCTTTCTCTCCTTTTCTATGCCATGGCCTTTGTTTTTTTCCCTGTTTGGTCTGTGTGCATATAGGTGGTGAGAGCACATCACAATTTCCTCCCAAGGGAGCTATGACCAACCAAAGTCCCCACTTAGATCCTTAGTATTGCTACTATTTTTGTGCAGCGCGCCCTGACATGTGCCCCTGTGCTGCACACCAAACATCGCTGAAGGCAGGCAGTCTCCAGCATGATTTCCAAAGACAACCCCCGGAGCACAGATCCTCGCTCTGGTTTTCAGGGTTTTCATTTCTTTTCTGTTTTTTTTCTCTGAGGCAAACATGTTGTTGCAAGATTTTTGTGGTCACAAATGTCAAATAATGAAAAATAAAAAAAAGTAGCTGTCATGGCTGCATTCTGGAAGGCATGTGGGAATTGCAGCAAAAGACATCTTTCTGTGCGATTTAAGCTAAAAATGCAACCAAATTTTATCGTTGTTAATGACAAATGATTGTGTTTGGATTACATAACACCATGTTTTTTGTTTTTTTTTTGTTTAGTTTATTTTATACATATTTCTATGCAATATCAAATTCACAAGAAAGGTACAGAGACAACATAAAATCTAACTTCATAAATACCATTAAGTATGTCATCCAGGATATCACAACGCCTCACCGCTTAAACGATCATAACAAGTCTCTATTTTATTTCAACGCACTGTAAGTTCAAGTCTGCAAAAGATGAAACAGGAAACAGGATGTCAGGTCTGTAACTGTAGTATCACAGCATCTCTAGTCCGTATTGTGATACTGATTTCCCCCAGCACTCTAATATGACATTGAAGCCATGCTTGCTAGAATGACAAATCTCCCACATCTAGAGGCCAGGAGAGCTGGTGCACAATCACTCATCAACCCAGCTATATTAAATACAGCTACGATTATCATGCCCCTCTGTGGGCTGTGAAGTCTAATAAAGTTTGAATTTTTGTTAATGACATCAAGCTTGAATGATACTGTATGTATAAAAATACCCCTGAGGTGGCCAATAGGGTGTGCACTGCACTCCAAAAACATGCACGTCGATCAACAATGTACCTGTGCCTGTGTGCCTGTGTTGTGCATTTTGGCTAATTACCAACTGCACTCTCAGTGGTAAATTAAAATGTGAGTTGGTTTTTTTTAAAGGGGTTGTTAAGGACACCCAGTGTGTCTCTGCATGACTCGTGAATGGCAGTTGCATGTTTATGAGGCACGTCAACATGGGTTGGGTGAAAACAATGGCCAAGTTCAGCTGGATGGCAGAAGTGTCGTACACATTCTCCACAGCGCCACAACACAGTAGTTAGCACCATTACCAGGAAACAGAATGAAAGGGTATTTAATTGGCCTTTTAATTGCAGTGCAAATCCATGTGGTGAACCCGACTATCAAAGTCTAATTCCCCCCCACCGAACCATGGTCCATCTGAGGCAGCAGTTATATTTAAGACTTGTTTGCACGGAGCAGATGGTGAGGCATGTTGGAATACATCCCATACTTCAAAATCTCAGTCATCAGGGTGTCCGTGACTAACGCACTAGAAGCTGTTTCAAATCATACCATCAGACTGGAAACCATCATCATCTGCTAACCTTTGAGGTTGAACTTAATCTTCCATCATTATTGCCACGTCTTTTCAAATTAAAACGCCTCATCAGTTTCCAGTACACTATAAAAATGTTTTTGTTTGCATAACGGGCACAGGGGGAGATCTAGCTTTCATGATATGGAAAGTGTTAAGTTTATGTGTATCTTGGAGGTGGGGAGTCATTCTGAAAAAGCCATAGAATCTCGTCTGCCCAGTTTGCAGAGAGGCACTGTTCGATTTCTCCTCAATTCTCCGTTGACAGACAGAATAAGCTGCCAGTCAGCAGTCCATCCTGTCCACCTGCAAAAGTGTTGATTTGCCTGTAAGCCGCCCAAGGCTGACTGATTCCTGAGTGAAAGCTTCAGGCACATGATTGACACCACATGATTACTGTTCACACATGACTGCTGTTCGGCAGCAGACTGCGGCCTCATCACATTATGACCACAGATAGGAGAGCAGCAAACATTACGATTACTGTACACTCCTGACCGAGTTGGACACAATTGTGTTTTCCTCAAGACTGTTTTTGCAGCTCATGTGGTGTGTTTGTAGCTCAAGTGTGGTTTGTTAAGCTCCGAAATTAATAACTTTAAGATTTGCCACGGAAAAGTCGTTTAATGTGAAATCCATGGGGCCATATTCCTAATGTAGCATGTCGCGAGCTTCCCTCTGAGAGTTATAGAGTTAATGGAGCTACAACCCAATGAGACATCACAGAAGGAGTAAAAAGGGAGAAATGCATATTTTCTTTTGTTTGGAATGGACTGCAGTGTGAGACCTCTATGTGTTTGGGATTTCTGCAGTGCGTCAACGGCTACGTGGCATCATGTTTGAGTTGTCATGGATAAAAGAAGGAGTAGTGTATACCTCTTGACAGTGAAGTAAATTATCTATTTCTAATGTCCCACTGAACCTCCTGCACCCTGTGGAGTAGACAGAATTGGATCATAATTGAATCACTCGCAGCAATTATGATGGCATGCCCTTGGCTATGCAGTAGGACAGTGTCGTGATGGCACAGTGTATCACAAACACACAATGTGCAATAGCCTTGACTTCATCACACAAGGATAATCTCTTAATTTTCTAAGTCTAACCAGTATGATATATTCATAATGAACACATTTGACTCTGTGCTTTCAGATTTATGGGTGTTTTAACTTTGAATGTCAAGAACAACATCTATCCAAAGAGTGAAACTGCTGTACCTCCATATTCAAAAGCACAGAAAGAAAGGCCAGGCAGTGGCATAAACAGGAGAAGCTGTTTAGCCTCAGATGAACGCAGCAGTCCTTTTAGCTCTTCGTTTAACCCTACACATCTGCCAAGCATCTAGACATCCCCCATCACCTCGAGTTTTAAGGTTGCCAAGCAACAACTGCTCATGAGTGCTATACACAGTGCCGTACGGCTGTGCCCGTTCTGCTTGTTCACACAGATATGACCAGCTGCGAGGAGCAGAGGCCAGAGGCAAATACATTTCTCAGAGACAGGAAACACTGCGTGTTGCCCAGTCTTCCTACACTCTGACGTTTTAGCTTTTTAACTTTAACTTTTAAAGGAACAGTGTGTAACATTTTGGGATCTATTGGCAGAGACGGAATATAAGATTAATACATTTTCTCTGGTACTTTCATCAGCTCAGAATGAGCCGTTCGCATCAACTGTACATACAGAGCTGCCATGTTGCTCAGTAGCCCATGACAGGCGCATAGTTGTTTAAGTTGGTTGTGAGCTGCAAAATCACTGACAGATGTTGCTAAATCCTCCCCACCTCACCTTTAAGGATACTTACTGTTGAAATCGATAGATGTCAAACATGGAAAATGGTGGATTTGTGGATTTTCCATCACTGTCATCAAAACTATAGTTTACATCAGAAAATATTTTCATGTTCGCTGTTATGTTGATAACATGGAGAAGCATATTAGCTGTCTTGTTTAGGAACATGGACACAAGGGGCTTCCACGTTGTGGTGGCACTGTCACATTCATATCTGCTGTTGTGAGATGAAATGAGGACTTTGAGCAAGTTATGGGATTTTGCAGGTAATGCATTGTGTGACACTGTTTGTACGAATAGTTTTGAGAAATACACTCACTGTTTTCCAAAAGTTAGGGGGTGATTTAAGAAAATATACATCACCACGAAGGAGAAAAATTGCAAATTTAGAGACACTTTAACAACCCAGATGACTATGCATCGACGGACTAAGTTTGCGATTACTATGACAGAAATCTAATCTCCAAACACAATAGAGACAAATACTTACAGGCAGTCGTAAAAAGGCACATACAATTCATCAAAGCCTTTTATCTCAAACAAAGGAATCTCTCTCTTCAAATTAGCAATGGATTTCGGTTACGAACAAACAGGCAGTGCATTAAGTACAGAAACTCTAAATTAACATAATTGTGTGGGCAATTACGCTAAAAGTGTGGAGTGGGTCCTTTTTCAAAGTAAGCTTGATCTTGTTTTAGGAGATTGAATTTGCTAATTCAGTTATAGCCCACTATCTTCGGCAGTGGCATTGACCCTATGTTATGCCAAGCCACTCAGTGGAGGGGAGAGGGGTGGGAAGGGGTGTCATGAAATTAGAACCACAGGGTAAACAGTCATCCATTATATACATTTCCTGACATTCAGGGCCCCTCAGACTCTGACATATGCCACACACTGAATAGCGGTCTTGTTAAATTATGGCAGAAATGAAATTAAAACCTCAAAACGTTGCTCAAATGCATACACTTTGGATGTTTAAGATTACTATGCCTCACTCCCATCCACCCATCCATCCATCTTCTCCGCCTTATCCTCACATAGGGTCGTGGGGTGCCTGGAGCCTATCCTAGCTTTTTTAGGGTGGAAGGCAGGGTACACCCTGGACAAGTCACCAGTTTGTCACGGGGCACATAGAGACAGACAGCCACTCACACTCACTGGAAGTACCCGGAGAGAACCCACGCAGACACGGGGAGAACATGCAAACTCCACACAGAAAGGCCCCGGGCCGGGAATCGAACCTGGTACCTTCTTGCTGTGAGGCGACAGTGCTAACCACTGCACCACAGTGCCGCCCCGACTATGCCTTACTTATGGAATTAAATATTGAGTTTCACTGAAGCTTAAGTGACACATAGGCCAATTAAATAAAATCTAATGCAAACAAATATGTGGTTCCATTCCTGCGGGAGTGTACAAAGTATTCTTGACTCAAAGCACACTGAGGTGTGAGATGACCTGAAGTGCATTTTTGTTTCTTTGAACATATGCAAGTACAAACCGTGCACAAGTCCATGGGTGAGAGAGCAAGCTGACAGCTATATTTGTTTGTCTTGGCCCCTGGCTGTGACCTTGGCTCTCTCTTCGGTTTGTTCAGCGTGAAACCAAATCCCTTAATCAATCCTTTAAACTGCCCTCACCTTTTCCACCATTAAAGCAATTACACTTTGGGCCATCAGGGTTTTCAAATGCGATAATAGCGGTGGGTGTGCTGCACCCCGACTCTGTTGTTTCAGGGTGTGTGGAACCAATAACTAAGGATTTGCATGGAGCACATGATACTATCTGTATATTATAGAAATTATCAAGAAAGCTGTGTCAGGTTTGATCAAGAAATTTGTTTCAGGTTTGATTTTCTGCAACAAAGATTGATTTAAAGTGAACGATTCTGTTGATTTGATGAGAGGATCGTAAATGGTTGAATGATTGCAGTAGAATACCTATTCCGTCTTCCTGCGGCCGACTACCTTTTGTTTTTCTCCTGCAACAAAATCCACGAGAGGAGCTTCTATTAGTCACAACTGAGACTGGTGTAGATATAGCAGGCTGTTGCTGTATTGCTGAAAGTCCCCAGGTTGGTAGCAAAACACATCACAGACTCTCAGGGGATGTAGCAGAGTTACTTTGACATGGTAGGCATGTAATGCAAATTTCCTTTTGAAATCAAAAATACAAAGGAAAGTATGCATCTGAAAACAAGGGAACCAAATACTTGAGAAAGGTTCAACTGCATAAATGAGTGCATAAGATTCAAAAGTGGGGTGAAACTGTATTGCCCCCCCGTTGCCCCTCACATCAAGAAATCTATGCTCAACCACCTATAATAAAATTACTTTCGTGTGCTTCAAATGTTTTCATCCCACTTTTGCAGATGCCTTTTCCCATTTAGCATGTCACAATCTTGTTTGACTGCTACATGTGTGAGTGAACTTTTGACCTCTGCTGACCTCTGCCCTTCACAGGATGACTGCCCCCGCTAACCACACATCAGTGTGTCCGCTCACACAAAAGTCGACTCGTCTGTTATCAAAAGTCAGATCTGGCTCCTACAACAATCCATTTCCCTGCTCACTCTGGGTGTCACCACCTCCTGACAGCAGCTTTTCTAGCTCATTTCACTCGAGATCGCCACATCATGCCAGAGATGGGGACGTCATTGCAGTGACCCCCCCTCAATCTGCGCCGCTTTATTTGATTGAGCTGCGTAGCGTTGCAAACAAGGAGGAACAGGTGACACCGTATCCTTATAAACACAAAGCCACTCTAAGGCACTGAGGTCTAAAGGGCACACCAAGGATAAGTGTTTTGCTTGATGAGCTTTTAAAAGTCAGTCTGGGTCCAAATCTATTGAAAGGCTCATTTAACCCTGATCCTCCCTCTGAAATGGCAATTTGATTTGTCCGGTGGTTAATGTATGAGAGGACCCTTAATGGAATTTGAGGGCAGGTGGTGGTGTTGGAGGGGAATTATTTCAAGTAAAATGTGCTTTACAGTTCACTCCTAGCTGGCCAAGTGAACACTGAGGGCATCTCGAGCTGATCAGTGCAGCCACTGATGGGCCCAACAAAAGGCAGCAGTATTTGGCTTTATCACACCGAGCAGGAGGACTTTGTTAGCCTCTCTATAATAAACTGAATGCAGGCAGGCGCTGGGCTCTAATTGAATTTCCTGGTTTGGTAACTCAGCTGCTCACCTGCTACTATACCATTATTACCCAACACAGTGCACCTTCACTGGCCTAGTTACTGCTGCCTCCATGTGCCTCTTTCAACATGATGAAGCCAACACTCTTCAACCACACTGCTTGAAAACAATGAAACCCGAGCAGTGTTGGTCATTACTTAGTAACACGTTGTGATTGCTTTTTCTTCCACAAGCAGGATAAGGGACTCAATCAATAACCCCAGCAACCCCCACAGCTTTTTAATGCCAGAATTGGGGAGGGTTGTGTCTGACAGTTGTAACTTTCAGAAACCGACAATCCTGCTTTCACAACCACATCACAACATGAGAAAGCCAGGGTTGATATCACACAGTCTTTTTTTTCATTTTTACAAAACTATTTATTCACTTTTCATGGAGTACATAGAGTACAACACTATGAACGACTTCCAGGAGAGACTGATGAAAAATGTGCATTGCTATCCCCATATTTAAACATTTACACAAGCTTTTCATTCCACAGTACCAAAAACTGCAATTCAGTGAGTGGCCACTTGAGGCCCCGTTAAGAAATAAATATGTTTACAGCTTGGTACAATTGCTACAGCTAATTTTGAGGGGTGTCTACTGTATGAGGGGTGAATATTTATGTAAGTCACCCGTTCAAATTATATTAAGGCTGAAAAAAGAGATAAAAAGTTCAAAGGTGTAGTGGCCTCTTTAAGTGACAGGTGTGTGCCGTACCACGTCTCTTTGGATTAGCTGTGTCGTCACTGCCAAGATGTTGACGGCTGGAGCTGAAGCCTCTCATTTTGAGCATCACAGCAGCTCTTCAGAAACTTATGGGTGACATCATGGACGTTCATCTTTCATAAAAATAAGATAAGAAAGAACTTTAATCATCCCGGGAGAAATTCTTTTACAGTCATGTGTTTAGAAGAGCTATAAACACTTTCAAAGGCTGTCACAATACAAGAAATTTAGCACCTAAAACCAATATGAGTGAAATTCTGCAGTATCTATAGAAAAATGTGTATTGTTGTGTTTTCAGAATTTTGGCATTGACTCGGCACTGAAATGTAGGGACTTGTGTCATCCTGATTTTAGACTTTATTTTAAGTTGGTTGTTTTTTGTAGTATAACACAACTCTTAAATTAGCACAGGGGCTAGAGGTGAGGACATTCAGCTAGCAACTAAAAAGTTGTCATAACTATCTAGTGCAAGTGTTGAATACAGAAAATGTGACATGAAGTCAAAAGTTGCGCTGAAACTAACAATTATTTAAATAGTCCATTAATATGTGATTTATTTTCTTGATTAATCGATTAGCAGTTGGGTCTATAATATGTCAGAAATGTCAGCCTAGGTCTTGTTCAAGCTACAGCGCAAAGATATTTGATTTACCGTTATAGAGAAGTAAAGACACTATTCACATTTAAGAAGCTGAAATCAGATAATCACCAATTATCAACCGTTATGGTTGCTATGAACTGTTGCAACTCTAGTTTAAAGGCACCTTTGACGGACCTTTTACTGTGGAGGAATTAGTAAAATGATGAAGACAAACAGGGTGACAGACAGACAAACAGAGACAGACAGACAGACAGACAGAACGACACACAGACAGAGAGACAGACAGACACACAGACAGACAGAGACAGAGAGACACAGAGACAGACAGACAGACAGACAGACAGACTGAGACACAGACAGACAAACAGACAGTTGCACAACCTCCACTTTCAAAGAAATGTGACGACCTCCCGTTTTGAGTGCTTGACCTTGAGGGATCCAAGGTTAAATCCCAAAGCACAGCTGGTGAGAGAGGCTGACAGTTTACTCACTGAATTAATGATACAAGTCAAGGTCAAGTGCTAACTGATTATGCATCCCATATGCAGCCAGGGGAAAAAAACATGCTGCAAATGCCTTTACACCTGGAGTCGCGATTATGCACCAATTCCTAAGTCACATTTAGCTTTCATTCCCCCTGCAGGCTGAAAGAGCAGCAGTGGGAACTGGAGGAAAAAAAAGGTACTTAAGGCACATATGCTTTCACTGCGTGTCTGTGCAACCTTCACTTTCTGTTGGCAGTTTGGAGCCCAGCAGAGTATGAGGAGATCGGTCACAGACGCAGAGCAACATCCTGAAAACATGTAATCAGTATTTGGCTGCTGTTAATTGAGGATGTTGGTGCAGCGGAGTGGGAAATGACACAGGAACCTTCTTGTTCTGCCACAGATGGAGTCCACACACACACACGCACACACACACACACACACACACACACACACACACACACACACACACATCATCCATCCACATCCATTCTTGTCAGCTTTTCAGCAAAGATAGCACAATGAGAGAGGGTACCTCAAAAACCTACCTCAGTCTGAAAAAGCTTACACAGAAAGAAAGAGACCACAAGTGGGACAAGATGTCTGATTTAGATAGTGGACATTAAAGGTTTAAAGGAACCGTATGTAGGATTGTGGCTAAAACTGGTACTGCAGTCACCTTCAAATTACTGTAGAGCGGTGTCTCCCCTCTCCCTCTCCCCTGACTAGAGGTTTCCAGTTAGGCTGCAGGATGTTACAGTGAATGAAAAGCAGCCACCTTGGGCATCATCACGGGCGCTTAGAAGGAGTGAAATGGGGTGGCGGAGAGCTGTGGAAGGCTGGGGTAAAGTGAGTGAAGCTCCAGGGCAGCGGCCAGGGGTATGCAACGAGGAGTGTCCGCTTTTAGCCATCTCCATCTTTCAAAGGCATCTCCTATACAAATCCTTGTTTTATTTTGGACTTTGTCACAATGTATTTTGGATTCAGGTTTAGGTTGCGTAACATTAGAAACTTTATCCAACACATTCATATCTGCAGCTGTGGTAACTAGAGCAGAGCTGGCACACTACTGACTTGGTGATTGGGAGATAGGTGGAGTGTGGTGCATCAAACCAAAAGACAACATGACAACATCAACATCAGTTGAGGGCTGCAACTTGGCTTTTTAAATAAGAATATCCTGGCTGGACTACTGTTGTCAGTGAAATAAGTATTTGAAATGAACATGGTTTCTTAATGTCTGGTGACATATCAGGGTCATTTTATGATTAATTTCAATAAATTTCTTACATATTGTACCTTTAAGATACAAATGTTCCCAGGAAAACGAGAACTCTCTGAAATGTATTAAAGCACCCCCCCCCCATTGAATGACACCTCTGAACAACCAGACTCCCACACTGCCATCCTGAGGTCAGTATAAATACTGAGAGCATGAAAGGAGAAGGCAGAGGCTGCACTGCCCAAGAAACAAGTTAGAGAATGTTCTGGTGCTTTTTAAACCCCTCAACATAGATTTTAAAAAACTGACATTGACCTGACTTTGTGCACATCAGACCACATCTTCTCTCATTAAACTGTTTTTCATGTCACTAAATCATTATGTGTATACACATGAATGACATATTTGTAACTCATCTCTCTTGGCAGATTTTCCAAAAAGTCAAAAGCATCTCTACGCATTCACACTGAGCGTGCAAGGCTCAATCACTGATACGTCAGCGTTCGATTTTCCTGCAGAGCGCTTCGGTATCCTTCACTCAGACCTAATGACACGTCAGAGACTTCTGAACTCCTCTGCTCAGTAAAGTTCATCCTGTTTACCAAAGACAGAGTACGAAGCTGCAGTGACTCATGCAGCAACTCAAAAGAGAAATCACTCTGTGAAAGCTATAATTTAATCAGCGACTATACTTCATCCGTGTCACCCCTTGTAGCAGCAGCTTCCCGACAGGCATGGCACGCCTGGTGTTTATGTGGCAGGGGTAGGGTGCTAAGGATTCCAGCAAACAAACCTGCCTGATCCTTGTCTGAATAGAGCCTGATTATCTCCACATGCTGCCCCAGTGTGTCATCAATAAGCGGCCAGTGGAAGTCTATCAGAGCCCTGACACTTCATACAGCAACAGACAAGGAACCACCACAGCACTGCTACCACCAAAATCACCACAAGATTTAACTAGAAGCATCCCTCCCTCCCTCTCTCGCTTGATTTGCGTTGGATTTCTTCCAGGCAGGTGACTATTTTTTCTGCTGATAACAGCTCTCGGGGTGAGCATTTAGAAATAATTCTGTCTACCCAAATAAGCGACACTAAAGCATGCTAGTGCCACATGATGAACACCACCCCTGCTGTGCTACACTGGGCGCCCTGTCACACTGGTAGAGGAAGAAGCACGCTAATGTGCAGCCATCGGTGGTGATGACAGCCCATCTTTAAACTGTAATGAAGCGAGGAAGAGACTAATGAACTCTGCACACAGGCCAAACAGAAACTGAGTGGGATGCACAGACACACAAAGGCCCGTGAAATGGATATAGAAAGAGGGGGGAGGTAATAGATAACAAGGCCGAGGTGTGACAAAAAGAGCAGTAAACACGAGGTTGATGGCACAGACCTTATCCAACCAGAGATAGAGGAAGACCCCCCTTTTTTAATGCTCTCTCAACAATGGCCTCCTCTCCATTTCAGGTCGTTCTGCTCATTTCCACGGAGACATGGATTTGTATCCTTTCAGTGCAAACCTGAATGAAGCCAGCTCTAATGGGGATGTTTGAAGGATAAATAGCTGCAACCAAGCCATCCCATTTTAAATAACAATGCACACAGATGCATAAGTGTCAAACAGAAGTGCTTGTTTTTGGCTTCTCGGCCAGGCAGACTGGGCTGGAGGAGGATGAGGACATTTGACTACAGCAGCCGTATAATGCTCTCCCTCTCTATGTACGCAGGCAAGCTTGGCGATGTGGCACGAGAGGAATTAGCCTATCACAAGACTGTCTTTTTTTCCCCCTTACCTTCAAGCAGATTTTCATTCTTAATCAAAAAGCTCATTACAGCACATGCAGGTTGGCTTGTCCTTTATATCCTGCAGTAATGTGATATGGCCACTTCCAGAAGTCAATGCCATTGTTGACAAGCAAAACAGGAAAAAAAAGCAATGGCATGAACACATTTCCAACAGTTGTGTAACCATAAACATTTCCTCCTGCTTTTTGTAGTTTTCTTTGTTATTCCATTTGATTTCTCATTACTCCCGGCATAAGAGAGTGAGAGGCATAGACGATAATGAAGCCTCTTTGTTCTGGCCTGCAGCTCTGATGGCCATTTTCTGCCATTCCTAAAGAAAGCCATTCCATATTGGGTCCCATTCAGCAAAATGGCCAACCATCATGATGCAATATATAACCCTTGGCCTAAATTTCTCTGTTGCAATCCCTTAGAAACCAGGATGCTCCCGGAGGCAGTGATAATGCACCAACTGTATACATGCACCCATTGTTGCAGCTGAACCACTGTGGAAAGCTTAAAAAAAAACAGACCACAAAGCTTAACAATGACATTTGTTGAAAATTACTTTCTAATTGAGGCATATGCCATGGACATGACAGATAAATTAGCCATTGTCAAGGCATTCAGCTTTGGTGCGACACTTACGGCTCGTGTGCTATTTGTCTGATCATTTCAGCTGAATGCTTTGTTTGTGGTTGTGTCTGTCTTTATATGGTGATGTTTACCCTGCATTCATTTTCAAACTCAGAATTTATGACTAATACTAACTGCATCTGACTGCTGCCACTTTCACAGCATAACTAATGCTACTCTTAACATTAAAAAGCCATTTGCCCAAATTGAAATCAGATATTATGAACGACTAAATAATTCAACCAGATCAACAGACGCTGGCATGTGTTATCATGTGTGGAGTATTTTGTCATGCAGGCAAACACTGAACCCGAAAATCAATATAAAACCAACAAAGCTGTTAATACTGGAATGACCAGGAGACTTTGATTGGTAATTACACAACAGAACACTAATTATCCCAATACAGTATTGATTTGTGCCTTACACCCGGTGTGCCTTAGTGCTGTACAATATGGACAAACTTGTACGTCTATACCCCGATATAGTATATTTTATTTTTATAGTATTTTTTCTTTCATAATGTTACCACAACGATCAGCGTCTCCTCCACCATGCTGCTTTGCCTCTGATTACTCCTTAGTGACCAGTGCCATAAACTAGTCCTTGTGGGTGACGTAAAGCTTTATCCAGAGTTTTGTCGCAGTCTTTTCTGCCTCTGACTTTCTTCTTTTTGTCTGTTTAGCAGGGTGAGCCGTCAGAAGTAACGCTGGAAGTGGTATTTTCGGTTGCATTTTCTCTGCCATTGTTCCCTACAGAAAGTATTCTCCTGTTTACTCTGTATTTCTGCAGAGGAGTGTGCTGGATATTTCCACCAAGAATGGGAAGGAGGGAAGGACCGAGGGCATGAGCAGTAAAAGACATGAAGGCATCCGATTGGTTCTTTTCATTCGGACCGAATGGCAGGGATTGGTCAGAGTTTTTACAGTCCTGTAGCTGCCACAGAGCTCTGATTCTTTTCATTCCTTTTTCTGAACACATAATGTATTGACTGCACTCAGGATGGAAGGACCATTTCACCCAGGATAACAAGACAGACTATCGCTTTAAGATGAGGCACAGTCAGGTGCATTGTTATCTGGAGGAAGGAGAGAATGTTAAATATTAAACTTGAACTTAAATTAAAATATTAAATCCAATCAGTGACACATGATTGACAATTTAGTCCATAGGTTTTCCTTTTGTAAGCTCTTGTACTCCCATACTATGATGCTGACGTTTGCAGCTTTTTGTGAAGCAGCACAGATGTGTACCAGCCATTAAGGAGAGAGACAACAAACTTGTGCATGGGGTGTTCTGTGTTTCTTTCTCTAAACAGATGGCAACGCAGCCTATTGTGCCACGAGTCTACCTAACTATCTTCTAAACAACTGGGCTGGGTTTACACAGTAAGTACAGACCGCTTTGTTGGAACTTGCAGAACAAACAAAACTGGGCAGAACAGAAGCTTTGTGAAACTGAGCCAAACTAGTGAAGTGATGCAGCTGTTAGGGTGGAACCATGGTGGCCTCTCAGGGCCTTGTTTGGAAGAGGTGAGCGTTATCACATATGCCAGGGCTTCTCTTTTGTTGCGTTCCTGTTTTCTGATAGGCAGGTCTGGGATTTTTTTGTTCAACGATCTCAAAATTCAAAATTAATGCCAATGCAAACAATGGGAGCAAGGACTTGTATAACACAATCAGACAGCTGTGTTTAATAGATTTGGAAGAATCAGGTCACAATAAAAAAACTATACTGAACATTTCTGCAAACATTCATGATTTGCATTGCAGAGGCAGTACAAGTGATATAGGGCAACCATTATTGAAAGTTGCATGGTATAATAATGAGTACAATAAGGTTGGGTGGCGGGGATCGAGGTTGGCTCGAGCAAACACAGGGCTGTTGGTATCCCTCGTGAAACCATAACTAAACCATGACTTTACATTTGTTAACAATGGTCCTTCTTTCACAATGTTATGTAACATATGCAATAAAGTTAAATACAAAAGTCCATTAAGCACTGATATTATTTATTTATGCTAGTAACATATGTTTTCATTTTAACACAAATCATGTTTTTTTTTTACCAACCTTAAGCAACTAGGTCAAGTAGTAGATTTTTGTTGCCTAAACCTAACCAATTGTTTCACAGCTTTGACCAGCTGACATGTTTCTTCTAACAAAGCTGATATAAAAACATTAATACAACTTTGCATCCTATGTGTATACTATGTATGCCAGAGGTCGCTGGTTAGGCATTATTTACGTATAAATTTTAGTTGTAAATACAGTTTGAGTATTTATATTGAAAATTAATAACATTCATAACATCTGTAAGACAATAACATTGCTTGTCCATGGTGCCATATCTGGTCTGTTGTTATTAGCATCTTGGTCCGTGTGCAGAAATGACAGTTAAGAATCTTGACTTTATGTGAAAACTAATGAAACATATTTGGGTTCTGAAACAAAGACATTTAGAACATCCCTTAGTTTGCAAAAATGAACAGTGCCAACATTTATTTCTGGGGACTTGATGAATGTTTTTGTGTAGTTGTGTGGTTTCATTGTTGTATAGAACCATCAAGCATAACATTATGACCACTGACAGGTAAATAACACTAACACTCTTCATCGTGGCACCTGGGATATATAAGGCCACAAATAATAATTTTGTTGTTAAAGTTGAAGCAGGAAAAATGGGTAAAAGTAAGGATTTGAGTGAGTTTGACAACAAGATGGCTAGAGGACTGGAACTCAACGACTGGAACCAGGGTGTTCCTGGTCTGCAGTGGTCAGGATCTATCAAAAGTGGTCCAAGGAAGGCTGGTTTTGGTGGTCAGATCTAACAGACCGTTTACTGGAGATCAAACTGCCAAAGAAGGTAATGCTGATTCTGGTTAAAAAGGTGTCAGATAAAACAACACATCTTCAGGAGTCAGGTCAGGGCTGTTTTGGCAGCAAAAGAGGGACCAACACATTATTATGCAGGTAGTCATAATGCTATGCCTGATCGGAGTAAATACTAAGGAACAGCACTCAACTGCCTCATCTAGTCCTTGCTAGCTGAGCCTCTGTTGATACCCAGCCCAGAGTCCCTCAGTGGGAGCTGTCGAGTACCACTCACAGCTGCTAGGCATGTGTCTCTAAATGGAAGTAAGTGTAATTACAGGATGACGAAGGCAGGTAGTAGCCAGCCAGGCAATCATTTTCACTGATTGAGACAGAAAGTTAAGGTCTGAAAGGCCATCGGAGTGTGAGCCCTAGGCAGGTGCAATCTGACGCTTCAATAAACCTGGTTGAAATTAGAAAGTTCTTGTTCTGTTCTGCACGTCTCCCGGACGTGAGAGTGACTCTTTGATGGGTAGTGTCTGAGCTGGTATGATGATATCTTCTTTAACGTCAATGAGGCTCTCTCGTGTTTTAGTTACCGCTCCCCACTGCAGTATTAATCACTTCGAAACAGGCAAAGCCGGGCTGCGTGAGAGCCAAGTTATTCGATGCATAGGACGTAATTGAATTCATTTATTTATCCAAAGCAATAACAAAATGTATTTCCCAGGTGAGATGGGAGTGTTGCATTTCACTGAACTGAGCAGAGGATTTACTGTGCATGAGCACAATTACAAGCATACCAACAAAATTCATAAATCAGAGCAAGTAGATATTTGGAATTGAATTAAATTTTTTTCTGCATATTCTGAGTTACAGCAATAATGTAATTTGGTATAACTAATTAATCATGACTCGTCTTTGTCTCAAAAGAATAAGTACACCTTAGGCAATATAAATCATTTCTGACGGAGATTGACACTGCTCCTACTAATCCTTTTATTTATGCATTCTGCATCTAATCCAAACACAGGCAATTGCACACTCTGCAGACATGACACGGTTTGCATAACAGTAATGTTAAAATGATTAAAACAGAAAACAGACAGTTCAACGCAATAATTTACATAGTATAGCACAGGATACACAAAAGAATGACTGATCTGACATTTTTAGATGAAGCAAGCTTCAATAATAAACTAATAACTTTTAAAAAAGACCTCACATTGGTTTAACTTTTCCAGGTTTGCATTTTGTCTCTGAGATTTCTACCACAACAAAGCCAAAAATCACTGAAAAGCATTCAATTGAATGAACAAATTAGTCCAAATATTAATGCTTTGTTCTTGTCAGTGTGAATCGAGAAGAAAAGTGTCCAACAGTGTTGGCCATTACCCATTAGTATGTAAATTCATTTTTCATGGAAATATGCTCAGTGTTTAGGAAAGTTCTGTAAGCAGATTAAGAGGTGCACTTAGCTACATGTGGGTAGCAAGACTGTGGATGTGGATGGCACAGTGGGATGTGAGGGGTGTGCAGAACTCATGGCATCAGACAACAGCCTCCCAGAGCGACGTAGCCTCATCTACATTAACCCCGTGCTGTGAGACGCACTGCTGATGCTGAGCCTATAATTAATGAAGGGCGAGAGAGCCAGATAGAGAAGAGGAACACAGAGAAAGAGAAACAGAGAGAGAGAGACAGAGAGAGAGAGAGAGAGAGAGAGAGATGGAGGGGCAGGAGTGTCCAAATAATGGTTTTCTATATTTGATATCAGCACATGATCCCATCTACTACCATTTTAGAAACTTTACCTATGAAGGCATTTAAAAGCATCAATTAAAACTCAAATGTTGAGGATGGGCTGGCTGGGAACCACAGTTCTAGAGAAAAAAAAGGGTGTGGTGCTATTTAAAAATATTTATTTTTGTTTTTATTGGATTTATTGGGGTTATTCTTTGGGGTCTTCTAATTTATTTATTTTTTATTTTATTCAGCTGTAGAATATTCTAATAAATATTCTAATGTTTAAGATTAAAATCAATGTAACCCACTGGCTAGCAAATGGTCAGTTTGGCCAAAAGCCAAATTACAAAACAAGTGTGCTTTTCTAATTTTTCAGTTGCAAAAACTAAAATGTTATAAATTTTTCATACTTTTCATTTTTTTCTTAAAATATTAAATTTGAAACACTGACTATTTGGAATAATCCAGCAGACACTGCCAAACTAACACATAATATAACCTGAAATAAAAAAAAAAAAAAACAATTAAGCAAAACAAATAACCTATTAGGCCTAAATAAAAAAAGACGTAAAAACAGTGAAAAACCTTCGTAGCAAATACTCTTCAGGGTGTTTGGCTTTTTAGTGATTAATTTCACCTGTAGTGCTGTGAGTCTTTGCAGAAGTTTGCATAATTTTCAGACACATTAAAATTCTTCCACACTGCAGACATGTCACATTTGTTAAGTGCATGTACAATATGGGTGAAGACAGAAAAAAAATTAGACTGAATAATCGGTGCATCCCTAAAAATATTGAGTTTCAGGGTGCAGTATGCTGCAGCTTCCTGTAGGAAACACCCATCACTTTGGCATCTGCAGGTGCAACGTGACACTTTCCTCATTCATTCATTGTGCCTAACCCACTGAGCCAGCAGTTACTTGGTTACTCTGCGATTTTTTTCCACCCTTGCAAAAATGCTGCCTGAAGCAATCGTCTATTTTACCTATATGTATGGAGTGTGGGGGGTATCACGTTTGCAAAAACATCTGCTCAATGTGTTTGTCTGACCATTTTTGAAAATAAAGGTGAAGTATTCAAACATAAATTGCAAATCAGATTAAATTCGAAACCATTTGGTGTCCACAGCAAAACAAGAAGCGTGAAAAGAATCAAGAGGGAGTTTTTAAAAACGCAGATAATATGGCAATGAGCAGAATGTTCCGACAGCATTTTCCTGCAATAGCTGTCATCCTCAAGGGCAGAAAGGGCTCGTGAGCCACGATAATAACTGGCTGGAGGACGATGAGGTTTTTAAAGCACCAACTAGGTTTAGAGCCCTGCATTCATAAAATCAATGTAGCCCAAGGATGAGAGAGGAAATGGGTGCGCAGCACTGCAATGTCTTGATTGCTATCTGGAGAGGAGCACACTCTGAAGATCAATACACAGATTTATCAAAAAGGAGCAGTCAAACACATTTCATGCTTTTCTTGGATGAAAAATATCACAGACACGTACATCAATTAACTGCAAAAGTCATGAGCACCTTTTATGTGTTTTAGCTGCATTTGAATGTAATTTTCTATGACATTCTACTAGAAATGACTTTACACGCCTCTTTACTGCCACTAAAGCACAGCCTGTGCTGTAGTATTGAACTCTCCAGACGGATGAGTGCTTTTTTTTTTTCCAGATGATCACCTGTCGCCACATAGTTCAGTGTGACACTGACATGCTTCGCCTTCCTTGGCCCTTCTAACGCCACTTCAGTATTGTGCTGATGGTGTCCTTAGAGATGGCAGGTGTAGGAAATGCAACATGTTAAAAATGTTTGTCAGGTTGAATGTATGAGGCAAGGTCAAAAGGACTGAAAAACATCATTATTCACAGCTTAAGTTGCAGGGGCATGCTATCAAAGAGCAATGAGTTGAGTGCAGCCATGTGAAAAGTAAGGACTTGATGGTTTTTCATCTTTACCTCCCCATTTTCCAGCACCAATGAGGAATTCATGCCCCGTGAGCAACTGAACATATCTGTACAAATGTGAAGAGACAGATTTGCTTTGCACTACCAGCAAGGTTATGTAAAAAACAGAGGGTGGGCAACGCAGTCACAATTTGTCACAGACATGGCACGTTTCCGAGCAAACCACTTTTCAAGTCAAGATAATGAAGACCCCCCCCATAGACACACACACACACACACACACACACACACACACACACACACACACACACACACTTTGTCTATTACAGTACATCAACTCTCCTCGAGCTGTCATGAACGCAGACAGCCAGGCAGTGGCATCTATTCACAATCAATTCAAAATGGTCCCTGCCACTTTTATTGAATTTCACATCAACAGAAGGGACAATTAAGATGATGAGTTTTGGTGGGCGGACAGTTGAAGAAAACCATGCCCAACGGGAAAACGGCCTCTTCATAGTGTGCACTGCCTGATGGGGACTGTGTGGGACTGCACATGTAGGTGGCATGTACAGTAGAGATGCTCATGTTTTTGCCTCCCACTAATCTCTATAAACAGATTTTGGATTCATAATGCAGACAAGACTTTGGTCAGTAAACAAACAGCTGTCAATACACACAGAA
The DNA here is from genome assembly GCA_029721515.1 of Synanceia verrucosa. Taxonomy (NCBI): domain Eukaryota; kingdom Metazoa; phylum Chordata; class Actinopteri; order Perciformes; family Synanceiidae; genus Synanceia; species Synanceia verrucosa. The sequence goes on along the minus strand of CM056561.1, from coordinate 16,918,755 downwards.
ATAAAAAGGTGAAAATTCACTTTGATCATAGCTAACAATGTCATGAATTCACTTTTCTTCAAGTGCATTTACAATAGTTTATTGCACTGACCTTTCACTAAAACGAAACCATTATATGATGACAACAACATTTACCTATTGCAGGTATCTGAGATTGGTTTTTAAATTAGATCTGCAGCAATGCAGTAATACTGTTTCAACCAGTTATTATGTCAACAATAGAAGTGGAGCACACAGAGAGGCAGCCAACAAATGCAGTGACACAAACCTAAAGTGCTAGTCTTGCTTTAACGGTATGCCAGTGAATAGCTGGAGAAAATGGCAACTGCAAAAGGCAGTTCAGTGACTTCTCTTTCTGCAGCCCTGGGGCTGAGACACAGGAACACAACAGTGAAAAACAAAAGAAGTCCTTGTTCTGAAACATGGACACTTGTGTCCAGAGGACAACTTCTGGCTCCGGGGCCTTCATTTCACTCCATTAGGTGAAGTGACCTGGACATGATCGGTACAAACATGCTGAAAGGACAGAAAGACAGTGGAGAATGGGACACTTTGTGCAGAGGAACATCAGTCCCAACACAAAGGCTGCTGTCTGATGGACTGGCCCAAAGGGGATTTTTTTTGGATGTGTATATGTGCATAAGATTTTTCCTTAATGCATGTGTTGCTCATATAGCAGTGTTTTGAGGCTTGCTGTCAGAGATGTGTGATGAAGCTTGAACTCCCCCAAAACCAAAAAAGGCCATGTTGGACATGACGAACAGAGATGCAATTCGAAGTGGAACATGGCAGTGTTTTTACATGTTAAGTTTCTGTGGTTGCATCACATATATGTGTGTATGTGTAAATAGATTCTAATTATTGTTGCATCCTCATTCTGCACTCTGTGGATGAGCGGCCGAGTGTGACAGACACAGCTGTGAGGGTGTCAGTGGGTGTCTTGGAGTGTTGGGGGGCAGGAGGACAAGGCAGCTAAGGGGCACTGCTTGACATGCCACACTGGCCTGATATTGCTCTCTCCACTTTTCTGTCTCTCTCTCTTGCCATCCAACCCTCTAGCCTTTTCACCCCGCTCTGATTAATGAGTCTCGTCAGGTACCGTCCGTTGCCACTCACGCCAATTAAGACATTAGGCCTTTCTGCATGGCTTCCTGCTCTTAAACAAACAGCATGACTCGCCATCTCTCTTGCTCCTGGCAGGAATGGTGTCTCTTGTCCCAATCAGTGTCCCTCTGACCCAGCGGGAGCAACGCTCGTCCTCGCTGGGGACAACAGACATTGAGATGGTCTCAAACTGGGCCTGTTAGCCCCCCACTGCGGGACCCAGCGCAGAAAAATGGAGCAATCAAAGCCGGGTGTCAAACAATTCCTGTATGACAGGCAGCCCTCCACAGAGAGCTCCTCCTGCTCTTCGTGGTACTGTTTGCAAGAGTCTAAATTGGATCGACCACTAACTGGCTTACTGGCACAATGTGAGGGGAAAGCAAATTACTCGCTTGACTTGATTGGATGCTTTTAACCCTGATTCTCACCAGACCCTTGAAAGTTAATTGTCTCTGACCCTCTGCAGCCCATGTCAAGAAACCCTCCAAACCTTGATTGAGTATATTATCCTCCCTCTGAAGTAGACAATATAAAATGTTGTCCCTTCATGATGGAGTGTCTTGTATTTGTGTAATCAACGATAATACCTAGTCAGCGTGGCTTCAATGCAAACCTGTCCCCGGCTCTGTGACATACCCTAATGAGATTAGCCATGGATATCAGCTGGTCACATGATTGAGTACAGGCGAGAGGGAGAAAGATGAACTCTTAATGTGCAGCGATTCGTTTTGTGTGTCCAAGCGTGTTTCTCTGTGTCAGGAACGGGGCCGCAACGCCTACAGTCTTTATGTGTCTGTGCCCGTGGTGTTCGTGGCCATCACCTCGCGTTAGCATGCCAGTCAATCATGTGGCGGTGGCCTGTCTCTCGTCAAGGTGCTATGCGTGATTGCTGATGCTTGGATGCGCAGGAATTTGCGCCTCCCCGGAGAGCGTCCCCGCTGAGAGAGAAGGACTCATCTGTCACACAGACCGCCATACCAATCCACAATGACAGATGTGCAGCTTCACTCACACAAATGACAGGAGACTAAACAGTAAATACATGTGGGGACACTGACATACAGCTGGCACCAAGTGTCGGTCAATATATATGTTGATGATATATAATTAGGACGCATGACGTGGAACACGGAGGTATGTACTGTATATTGATTATTTTACAGTTTTGTGTGACAAAGTGATTAGTAGTACTTGTTATCTTCAGACTTTTTACACACATTTCAAATACTGGAAATGTAGAAGGAAAGGTTTCAAGCGATCTCTCCAGGCAGCTGCCACCTTACTTAGGTTTGGTCTCTTAAGTTCGACTTCACAAATAATTCAATTCCTTACTGATTGTATTGCTTTCAAAACGATTGACAGCAATATATAGAAATTTCGGCTCAGAACTGTGGCCAAATATATGTATCCATTTTCTACCACTTATCCTCATAGGGTGCCAAATATATTAACATATATATTCAAATATTTTGAACCTATATGGGGTTTTAATTACCTCTGCCAAGGAGGTTATGTTTTCATCAGGGTTTGTTTATTCATTTTTTGTTTTGCAAAATAACTCAAAAAGTTGAGGATGGATTTTGACGAAATTTTCAGGGTTGGTCAGAAGTGGCCTAACTTAAAACTGATTGATTTTTGGTGGTGCCGTTGAATCGGATCCAATCACCACCAAAAATTAATCAGTTTTAAGCTAGGCCACTTCTGGCCAAACCTGAAAATTTCGTCAAAAACCGTCCATAACTTTTTGAGTTATTTTGCAAACCGACAAACCAACAAACAAAGGAACCCTAGTGAAAACATAACCTCCTCGGCGGCGTGGGTAACTTTAAATAAAAAAGCAGCGGAGGCGGAGGTCTGCGCTCACTGAGTGCTTTTCTAGTTAAACATTAATTTTGACAGTGCTAAATAGTATTAGCATTTTATCCACATTAATCACAGAACTTGCAGAAAGCTGTGACACTACAAAAGACAACAACAAAATATGGTCAGCATCATCAGATCCCACATTTTGACTTCCTTTTTCTAAAAAGCCAAACACAAAAACCTCAACAGGAATGCAAAAGTAACAACACAACAGAAGCGAGCAACATAAGAACAACCTCATCGTTGGCTACAGCTTCTTAGGAAAGCATCGACAAAGTAGCCGGTGAGGGGAATCTGCCTGTAGCAACACAGATAGAGTGAATACAGATAAGCCTGCAGACAGACTGTATCCCTGAGATCAATGAGGTTAATAAGTTTAAAACACATTTATATTTGCATTTGTGTGATCTTAACAACATAACAAAAATGTACTTGAACACAGCTGAAGGCTTCAAAATGATTTCTATGAAGAGTTGTTGGTGTTGTGGCTTTTGCATCTGTGTTACATCTTTTGAATTCGAAGCTTCTCAGCCAACACGGAGCTTGGATGTTTATGACTCGTGCACAACATCTACAGCTTTCTTCGTAACATTTTCAGAAAAAAAGTCTATCTTTCCTGTCTGTAATCGTTTTCCTTTGTTGCACCCAGTGTAGTGCCAACAGGCTTTTGGAACTTTGTCAAGTCTTTTGACCTGTAACAGAACGAAAAAGGCAAAACTGCAGCACTCAGGACCAGGGAAATTAGCTGAGAGAGGGAGGGAGTGGAAAATGTAGGCAAGGATGGAGAGATGGAGGAAAGGAGGGGGTGTTTTCTGTGTCACCACAGTCCCATATTGTCCCCAGAAAATGTCACTCTGCCCTTGGGAGGCAGCGCTCTGAGGCGAGACTCATCTGTCTGACCGCATTTACCGAGATGTTCTGTGGCCAGATCCAGAGGAGCCTGCGAGGCGTCCCGCTGCATTTTGTCTGCCCACCAACACCCCTTGCACTGATTGTTTCCCACAAAACCTAGAATGGGCTTGATCTTTAAGCCACGCAACAGTATTTCGCTTGGGAAGATGTCATGCATTTAAAATCATATTCACATTTCTACACAGAGCAGCAGCTAACCCTGGATGTACACTTATTGGAAAAGTCAAGGGTAAGTTGTGCATTACAAGAAAGTACAAGGAAGAAAACAAACCAGTGGGATATAGCATAAAAACTCATCACTCATTTCTAATAAGTATGTTTCAAATTATTATCGCCATTGGTTGCTACAGTCTGCTGTAATGACATGTAAATATATGCCCGTATTAAAAGTTTGCTGTGCAACATTAATGCTTCATCCCACCAACTGTTTGGGAGGGGGGGGGTTACTTCCTGGCTTCTAATCAAACCAACACACATAATGTTGCATACATTTATATTGCTTTTCTTCATTCTTGGCTAATTCAAGTGTTTCAAAGCCTCATACAAGTGATGAATGCGTAATTTTATTGCCGTCTTATTGTACTGAGTTGAGCAAATGGGAGAGAAGATAAGTTGTTTCACTACAGTCAACCTGCACAGTTGTTATAGTAAATATAGTGTGGTGACAGTATGGATTATTGGGAGTTTTTTTTTCTATATTAAAACAGAGTATGAGTGAAACTTGCTTTGTGCCACAGAATGACATTTTTAAATGCCCGAAGAGCAATGAAAACTCTCAAGTTTGCCTGTCAGAATTAACGTACTTGGATTAAAGGGCACAATATCACAAGAATTTTGTTGTCAAAATCACCTGATCCAGTATAGATGGACATAGGTCTTGCGAGAATTCCACCCATAAATCCATCCATCCAGCCATCCAGCCATCCATCCACCCATCTTCTACCGTTTATCCTCACATAGGGTCGCAGGGGGTGCTGCTATCCCAGCTGTCTTAGGGTGAAAGGCAGGGTACACCCTGGACAAGTCGGCAGCTTATCACAGGGAACTATAGGTATATATCTTAAGGCTGTTCATACACTGTTTGCAGTTTTATATGCAAAAAAGTAAAGGCACTTCAATTGACATAGAGACAAACATCCACTCACACTCACATTCACACCTACGGGCAATTTGTTTTTGGATGGTGGGAGGAAGCCGGAGTACCGGGAGAGAACCCACGCAGACATGGGGAGAAAATGCAAACTCCACACAGAAAGGCCCCGGACTGGGAATCGAACCCAATTACCTTCTTGCTGTGAGTAACCACTGCATCATCGTGCCACGAGAACTCCACCTACGCAATAAATAAATTACAGCTATACTTCGAAACTATGCCAAAATGGCGCTGGTTAACTGTCTATTTTTTAATGTTTTAACTAACAAGAATGTTTTCCAGTTTAATTTCAATATTGTAACTGCAAATAAGATCGTGGTTGTAAAATTTTGTGTTGTATGGATAGCGTAACTCTGACGACTAGCACTAAGTCTGCATTTAAGTAAGAGGACATACGCTCAGATTATGAAGGTGCAGCACCACTCTTCCCCGATTTAAAACCCCAATGGATTATTGTTTTAGAAAAAAGTAACATGTCCCTATGGCTTTGTGGCAAACAACCACAAACCATAGCCAGGGTGTTCTTTTCTGTCTTAACTACATTGGGGTTGCATTGCAGTTTATGGCCAACATTTTCACTCAGCAGCCACAATATCAGCTCCATTTGCTTTATGAATGCCAGTTTCTTCTGGAGCGATCACTCCAAGAGGAAAGAGGATCAGATCGTTACCAGTGTGGCTTTCTGGCATGAATACAGTTACCAATTTGCAACTGTGTATGGTCACACTCATGTATGGCATGTCTTTCAAGTCCCTTATTATGCCATCTTTCACTGACAAGAGACTTTTCAGGGACTAACGTGTGGGAAAAGTACTTTATATATTTTTTTAAATGCAGATGACTATTATTCTATTATTATGTGATGTGAGTGTCATGTTATTTTTATTCTGATTTATTTTTTATTGGGATTGCTGGGTTCCCCATCTACACAACAATTTTACCATTGGTACTAATAAAGAACCTTGAACCAAACGTCTGCAGCATGGCTTTAACGCTGGCTTTAATGGCACCATTTCTTCAACCAGATAGCCAGTGACGCTGTCAGCGAGCATTCCCCAACTGAACGCTGACTGTCATGTTAGTACGTCGCTCCTCTTGTTTAGACCTCTGAATGTTGCTTGTTCTATACTGGGTATGCTGCCAAGTCCACATAAACACAACATAATTGTTGATTCCTCAGATGTGATGTTAGATTACAAGTATTTCCCAGCTCAAAGCTAAAATATGTAACTGTGGGGACAGTTAAATTATGCCAACCAGTTAGCATTGACAGTATGAGCATTACCACATAAGACAAGTATGTTTGCAATAAGCACTTGTAATTAAAATGAAACACCCAACTGTGTACATTATGCTTCTGTTATGTTTGTGTATTTTTATGTTTAATCCCCCAAGTGTTTAATGGACTGTCCCATTCATGCACAAAGCTGAAGTGACAAGTCACTGAATTTTTTTGTTGGAAGAAATTCAATGATAATAATTAAACAACTATTGTGTTCATATTTCATCCCGGTCCTACATAAACAGAGTAACCTTTCGTTTCAGCAAATGCACTGAAGATGAAAAAAATACAGCCGCTAATAATCTCAAAGCCATGAATCAGGCAATGTCAATCTGTGCAACACAGCTTTTGATATAAACATTAAAACAGACTCTCATTCTCTTTCATGGGGATTCCTAGAATGGCTTGTGTTCATATATTAGTACATGAATACATAAATGTTTGTAATCCTCTAATCTAGAACATTTTTGTCATGCCGAAAGGCAAGCTGCGTTCGCTGCTAAGGATTAAAGCAGCTCATTAAAAAGTGGCATCCATGATTGAAATAGGCCAAAAGCTCTTTTCTCTGAACCAAAGGAAGACAAAAGGAGCTCAAGGAAATGGACGGTTTATCAGGTCTGAGCAGAACCCTCGTCTTGTCTACCATAAGCCCCGGACACGACATCAGCTGCATCGACTCGGCTGAGCACCAAGATTAAATGGCTTATTGACTGCGACAGGACAGAGGCATCAAAAATGTAGACTTGTAGAGGGAGTCACCTTCAGATGTCACCCAACCAACAGAATCTTTGAGACACTCACAAGGAGGCACTGTTAAGTTTGTATGCCAACATTTGAATTTGTCTCCAGTGAGACAGCGAGTTTAAACAGAGCTCCTCGTCACACACTTGGATTCGTCATCTTCTTCAATATTTTCCTCTTGGGGAAAGCAGCTTTCAAAACGCAGAAGAAACCGTATTTATAGTGTCAATCTACAGCATAACATATGGAACCGGCATTACACTTGAGGAATGACACTTTATTAAATGTTGAAATGCCATCTCTTGCCTTCTGACCTCCACTGAAACATTCATAAAGGCCAGCTAGTGACTGAGTCATCTCTGAGACCTGGTGGACTTAGCTTGAAATGCGATGTGGGAATAGTGGCTTGTCTTTGCAACAACTGATCACCCCCCGCCCGCCACCCAAATCACTGGCATTAGCTTTTCAACTCGTTTCTCCCCATACTTCATTGCGGGTGGGGGGGCTTTAATAATTAATAAGGACTCAGGGCCAACGAAAGAATGAATTTTTCAAATGCAGTTTATCTGGCACTTGCAGCCGGGGGCCTCTTGAAGGTATATTCTGCAGCTTGTCAATATCCTTTGCCCGTATAGGCTGTGACATTAAACTAAATAGGTTATTGACTGGCAGGTGAGCTTGCAATGAGGCTACCAGAATGCACACTCACTAGCTCACTGACCCAACCTGCTATGGATCAGTGGGCCATAAATCAGAGCATAATAGATCCAGATCTTTGCCTTATGTCTCTCACTGCATCCTTTATTAGTTTTTAATTTGTGCTGATGGTAATCCCAGGGCTCCGCTCAGACATAGTGAAGCAATAACAGTGGAAATGCCACTGCACCTCTCAAAGTGGCTTGTCCACTGCTCATTGTGTGTGTGTCTTTTAACAGTATAGGCAGCTTAGGGTGGCCATGGTAGTGGATAACACCTAAACCAGCACTGCATTTGTTGATATTACTGGGTTATAAGATTACTATATTGATTGTTATAAGATAGCATTTACTTAACCACACGACAGTGATGCCCACTGTAGGGTCGCAACCAACGATGAACGATTAAATTGTTGGTTATTTTCTCAACTAATCGATTAGTTGTTTGGGTTATGAAATGTCAGAAAATGGTGAAAACTGATGATCAGTAGTTCCCACATATCAAACATATTCAGTTTACAGTCATAAAGAAGTAAAGAAACCACAGAATATTCATATTCAAGAAGCTAGAATCAGAGAATTTTGACTTTTTTATGGTTGCCAACAGATACACGTGCTGTTATTACACTTTCTTTTAACAAATTCATATTTTTAACATCATATAATTTATCATAAGTTTTAATAAAACACTCCACAACTTTATTATCTGCCTTACCAAATATTGTGTTGTACTGCGTGTTGGCATTGGATATAAATCTTGATGTGCTTACTAAGTGCAGTGGTTAATTTCAATTTAATTGCTATAAATTGTAAGTTTAGAAAATAGTAACTTTAATAATACCAAAACAACAATGGACATTTTCTTCATGTATCCAGAGACACTAGGCTAGTTTTTATTTATCTTGATGCTTTGGGTAACATCCCCACATTCAATAATGTACCAGATTATGCCGTTACTTCAGGGTTGGTGCCGTCAAAACATTTTCTTTTCACCCAATTTCAGCGTTTTACTGCAGTACCTCTATTATTTACACCTGGAGAAGATATAACCAAAGTGTGGGTGTTCGAATAAACAGTGCATCTTCATTTTCTCAAAACGTCTGCATTCCAGGGGATAGGTGCGACAACATCGAGCCATTCCTATGGAAATGCATGACTGCTAGTGAAACGGAATCGTGGGAAGAGGAACACAATTACCATGAGCAGCCATTTTCCACATTCCGCCGAGATCGTGCTGCGTTTGATTGATGCAAGGCCACCTGCCACGCCGTGAGGTGTGCTTAGACGCTGGAACATGCTGCCAGCTAGATGTAATTTGCTTAATGTAGTGTAGATATTGCTTCTATAATGATAGAATATCAGGTTGCGTCTAATGCAGCAGGAGTGGGGGGAGAAGATGCTGGGAGAGTGAAAGTGAAATGGTGACTAGTGGAATGTCCGGCTGGGAAAAAACAAGGATGCTGCAATAAATCAAATCAGGAAGCTTTAAAAAAAACTGTAGCAGCGTGGCTCATTGAACAAAAATAACACACACTGTTCCTCCACAACATTGACCACGCAGCTGGGACCTCAGTGAAACCGGTCCAGATAAGGAATGACATCACAGATTACTGGTGACACCACTTCCTGCTTTGTGGTATATGGGTTTGAGTGGGAAAAAAACAACCAACAAACATTGTCAATAAATTAAAATTTCACTTGTAATTCTGAGAAGACATCGCTGTAAGATCTCAACTTTTAACTTTCTAATCCTGTCCTCAAACAGAACCATTGTGGCTGAGAGAGGCCAGAGCGAACGGATTTCCAAACATGGTAATGTATCCTCCTCTTCTACCGCGTCTTTTTGTATTTACTTTTAATTTGTATTGATCTTTTGCCTGCACCTCAATTTTGCTGATGTCAGAAAGGTGAAGGAGCATTACAATATACAATACTTTTTTCTCCCCTCTTATCGTGGAGGAAATGAAAAGCAAATGGCACCTTTGTCCGGGACGTGAGATCGTCCAGGCGGAAGGGCTTTGAAGCACGGGGTGAAATTGAAAAGGTTGCAAGTTCACATCCCTGGACAATGACGACCCCTCTGCCTCCACTCCTGCAGCTCACAGGAGATTAAAAGAGTGAGAGAGATAAGGAGCAGCATTGGCTAAATGTTTGCTTTTTTTTCTGGGCTGGACGGATCGAAAAAGCTAAAGTGCTCCAGTTAGCCAGAAGACAGACAAATAGACAGAGACAGACTGGCAGAGCGAGGACACAAAGTAAATCATTCAGAACTGACCTTGACTTGATTGTTAAATCGTAAACTGGTCTGCTAGATAAAAAAAATAAGCAGAGTACACAAGATCAATAAGAAAAACAGAGCACCAAAGAGTAGATTTAAAAATCATATATAATAAGGGAAGAAGTCAAACGAGCCAACATGGCAGAGGTAGAGATACCATCTTCTTTACGGACTGAATGCTCAAGTTCTAAGTGCATTTCATATGAGTAGCGTACACTGACACACAAATCCTCCTGAGCATTGCAACTTCTCTGCTTTTCATGAGCCACGTTAAACATAATGCATTCAGTCAGCCTGCGAAATAGGCGAGGCTTAAGGGAAATGATGAAGGGCTGCGGTGCAACGAAGGCCACCAACTCGTACGCTGCTACTTAGGCGACATCCCGCTGCTCCCCTGAGATACGTGCCATCTTCCTCACTCACTCTGCGGGCCACTCAGCCTCCAAATTAAAAACTAAATGAGCCACTATCGTTGCTGCATCTGGAATTTGGTGTGTACTCACACAGTAGATTTAGATTCAAATGTTCCCCTCTCCTCATCTGGATGGTTTAGCATTGTGAAAGAAATGGTGTTCAATTTATGAATGCTGGCCAGACTTTCAAAACACAAATTTCCTACAATAAACAGAATTATATACTTATGTTTATACTATGTGTTTTGTGGTGATGTTTTTCAATTTGAAGCTGCTCGCTGTGTACATACTGTAAATTCTATCTTCCCAAGGCTACAGACTGATGCCACTCCATTACCATGTTTCTTGTCGGACACAGCTTCAACACAAATCTTATCATTCTACCATCCAGGCACAGACTTTGTACTATAGCAGGATGGAAAATGTCCACACAAATTTCAGCTCACAAGCGATCAGTCATTTTCACTCAGGATTCAGTGAGAGAGAGAGGTAGATAGGTAGGAGCTGCTTAAAGTTCTACTACACATGCCTGTATTTTTATTTGCCTTAAAAGGGAATTATTAATCAGCTTTTGCCGATGGTGTGGTCTGTTCATTGGACTGTCAGGACTCGTTTCCCCTGTGGGTTCAGACCCACCTGATGTTTGAATTAGCCGGTTTAAATGACAGGGCCACCTCGGAGAGACGCCCACAGGCCCTGCTCTCACCGCGTTTCAAAGGCCCGACGACCTGGCTGCTGTCGGCTGTCAGGGAGGGGATGGGAATGTGTGGCGACGAGATAACCTGTACAGGATGGAGCCCAGTGTGGTGTGCTGCTTTGACAGGCTTATTAACGGGGAACCGCCAAGGAAAAAAAGCCCCTATCAGCAGAGGGATCAGGGGAGAAGAAACCTTCCCTTATCACCAGGACACCAGGGATTAAAGCCTGGCCTGCTCTGATAAATTAATTATTCCCTCTTATCTGTCATGTTTAAAGACTAACAGACAAACCCACCTCGAGCCATAGCGCTGGACAACCTATGCTATGGAGAGAGAGAAAGGAACACGAAGCAAGCAGACGATGCTATACGTGCCCATCGATGGATGCTGGATGGTCCTCGGTCCAGTCTGCCAATTAAATGAAAGCAAAGACAGAAAGGAAAAATGATTGAAGTTAATAATATACCATTTTACCTGATTTTTGAAGGGGAAAGTGAAGAGAAATTTAAATTGGAATGATTGCAATTTGTATGTATGTCTATTTCACTATAATGTTCCGTGTAACAACTGGTTACTTTTGTGAGGTTGATATGGTTTATATAGATTCTTCTTTTTTTTTGTTCTAAGATGATATTTTAAAATTTAAATCAAATGTTCTTTTATACTTGAAGTGAAGAGTTTGATCTTAAAATAAGGCAGGGTCACAAGATGATGGCAGCCCTGAAACACATTTTTACTGTTCAAAAAAATTAAAATAATATGCTGGGTGGTCCGGTATTTGCAAACCAGTGTTGTGTGTAGGGCTGTAGCCTAGCAAATATTTAGAAGCTTCATTCATACCGCTGCCATTCAAATTATTATTAAGATATGAATATGACAAGAAAATGGTGCCCGTATACTGTTGAAACCTCAATAAGGAAATTGTTCGGTTTAGTAAATCGTATTGATAACAATTGGCTTTTGTAATTTTTAAGAAAAAATTTTGATGCAGGCCTGGTCTGCCCATCAAGAGCACAGGGAGAATATCTGGTGGTCGGGTGGTCCAGAAAAACACTACTCATCAGTCAAAATATTGGACAGCCAGCTGCCCCCAGCATGCTTTTCACCTGATGGTCACACGCGATTAGTTGTACACACATACATGTAAACACATCGTTTAATCAGTGTGTGGCGGGTGTGTGTGGCCGAGCAGCATGGAGACAGAAAAGGACAAGTGAAAGAGAGAAGGAGGGAAAAGCCGGATATGAAAGGGAACACACTGAAAGCAGGAAAGAGCAGCTAAATGTTGTATGGTTCGTGTTTCAGGCTGGATCTCAATGTCAAATTTATGTTTTAAAAAATATGGCATTGAGACTTAATTGTGCTTTGTAGGAAAGCAGATGTGTATGCATGGACATATGGAAAAATATAGACCTGTATACTCAACAGATAACTGAAACCTATCAAAAAACAACAACACTGAACTATAGGCTATTTACACAAAGCCAAGAAGCTGCAAATGGTTAAATGTGTATAGCACATAAAGCCCCATTGTTCCCCAGTGCAACAGTAAAACCATACCAAATTAAGAACTGTGTAATACTGCACAAAAGATATTTTTCAGTTCTCTCTATTTCTAGCCATGGTCATACTGTTTCCATGGAGGTGCTGGAAAGTATTCAGACCTTCTTTTTCCCAGAATGACAAAGTGAAAAGCATTTTAGAATTTTTTGGTACAAGTATGTCCTCTCTTGATCATCTTTGAGATGCTTCTACATCTCAATTGCAGTCCAGCTGTGGTAAATTTTACCAACTTGACATAATTTGGAAAGACACACACCTGTGTATACCATGAGGTCAAAAGAACCACCTCTAGAGAACTCAGAGACAGGACTGGGTCAAGATATGGAGAAGTCAGCAAAACATTTCTGTCTCCATCATTCTCAAACCAAAGAAGTTTAGAAGAACCAGGGCTCTTCTGGAAGCTGGTTGTCCAACCAAACTGAGGGAAAAGGGTCTCGATAAGAGACATGACCAAGAACCCAACTGCCACTCTGGCTGAAAGCTACAGAAAGTCAACCATCGTTGCAGCACTCCACTCTAACCAATCTGGGCTTGATGGCAGAGTGGCCAGACGACGGCCTCTCCTTAGTAAAAGACACATCAAAGCACCAAAGGAATCTAACCCTTAATTTCCACTGGATGGGGAACAAGGCTGATGTTTTGTCGGACCCAATACTTCTCCATTCAAATCAATGTGTCAATTTCCACTGAATGCAGCCATCATGCTGACACCTGCCGAAACAAACCAAGAGAGCTTCTAATTCTGTCAGACGTTGGCGCACAATACATGAATTCAGCACAGAGCAAATCGTGTGGGACAAGAAGTCATGTACAGACACAAAATAAAACATTTCGTTTATTTTTAAAATAAAATAATCTTTGTTCACAGTGGATCGTATAATCGATTTCCTTCTACTCAATGGACACAGGGTGGTTCTCTCTCACTGACACTCCGCTACAACCTGCTATATCGAGTGATTATACGTGAATTCGCGAGATCTCGTTCTCGCGATTCCAGCTGCCCGACGGAGCCGCAGCGGGCAGATCTGGTGCGTATTGTCAGACAACGGGCGACAGATGTCAACGGACGATGCCGTTGTCCTGCATCCAGTGGAAATTAGGGGTAAGACTGTGGTAAAGCATGGTGGTGGCAAGATCTTGCTATGGGGGACTTTTCACTGGGTGGGACAGGGTAACCAGCCATAGTTGACGGAAACTTAAATGGAGCAAAGTACAGACATCTACTTAGATATAATTCATAACCTGATCCAGACTGGGCCAAAGGCTCACCATGCAAACTCTGGAGAAACCTGAAAATGGCTGTCCATCAGTGGTCCACATCAAACCTGACAGAACTTGAGAAGATCTGCAGAAAATAATGGCAGCATATCCCCAAATCTAGGTGTGCAAAGCTTGTGACATCATACCCCAAGAAGATTAGAGACTGTAATCACAGCCAAAGTACAGTACAAAGTATAGGGTTTGACTATGTATGCTTATCAATGCAATATTTTATTTTTTTTTCTGTTGAATAAATTTGCATAAAATCTAAAAAATGGTTTTCACATTGCCATTCTGGGGTCTTGAGTATAGATGGTGATAGAATGTTTGCATTTTTTTTTATTTTAGCATAAGGCCACAACATAACAAATGCTTTCCAGCTGCATTGCAGGTACATACTGTATTTTGTGATGAAAAACAAGGCCACAGTCTGACAGGAGCAAAGAAAAATGTCCTCAAACTGCCTGGGGTTCAGATAGTTAAAACAAGGAGATCCTAAATGCAGAGATATGCACTGCCTATGTCATAACCTGCCCTTTAATGCCCTTGAGGAAGCTGCTTGAAATCTGTCAGCGGTGCTCACCTCCAGCCCGACTGGGGCAAGGAGGCAGCGGCGTACCTGGAGGGTGATTGACAGGCTGGGCGATTCAGGGGCTTCACTAGTGCCTCTGTAATAATAGCAAAATGTGAACGCTGGGAATATTAATGTCCTTCATATTTTATTAATTCTGAATCTGTGGGATATCAGCCTGGTACTTTATGAAAAGAAAACATCAATCCTGCAGAGGTAATGAGTGCATGAGCAATTTGGGGGTAAGAGAGGCATACCGAGAGGAGGAGGGAATGTGAACCCCTCTAGTTATGCACTGAGGGAGACTGAGAAAACTAATATTTGACCATCCGCTGTTGGGTACTGTCCATTAAATGACTGTGCCGCAGGGAAAAAAACCTGCATCCTGGCTATTGCTGAGGTGTCTCATCAAGCTAAACATGACAGCATTTGTTTGACACCCCACCCATCTTTATTTGCATCCTGTTTGTCTGCACATGATTGCTGTGCACATGTATGCAGATTTCTGCTTGTGTGTGCATGTCTGCCTTTCTGTATGTACGCAAGTGTTTTATTTCCTTGATTGAAGTGTAAGCGATTTGTTGTTCTCAAAGCTTGTCACATATTTTAAAGCGTCAAATTGACGTGACAGCGCACCGATGGTATTGAGAGTGATGTGTGATTCTGTGAAAGCATGCATATGGAACAGTAGCAAGATGCTGTCAAGGTCAAGACAAATAAAAACGGGGATGCAGCCTGTCGGAGTGTTACAAAGTCACAGACCAGCTGGCGGAAAGATCCCATAAGTCAAAGCACAGGTTTGATGACTTCCAAAGGACTTGTCATGGTGTGTTTGCAGTTGATCTGATGGTTGAGCCCTGTGGAATTAAGCTGTTGCTTGATTCAAGGATAACAGCGGAACGTCTGTTGTCATGGCTGAAGTATAAAACTTCTCCACCAGCAGATGTCTATGGTGTTAGTGTGATTGTCTGTGCATGTTTTTGTTAGAGGACCGGGCAATTGATGTGATTATGTGATGTGAACAGATGGATGTAAGAATAATGACCACATCCATTCACTGTCATTTTCTTACATTCGGGATTTCAGAGAGACCTGATTTTACATATTGTGTGCAGGGCCCCTAATTACATGATAGACGCTTAGTATTCTCTGGGGCAGTACATTGTTCTCAAATGGGTGCAAATAGACAGTTTAATAGTTTCTGGCTACAGCATCAGTTGGCATTTGAAGAAGGCCATTATGCCTCATCATAAAACATCTGGATCACATCAGAATCTGCTCTCTGGCTCAGTCATTAGGGGTCCAATCTCTCTGACTTCTTCCCTCATGTTTATTTGGATGACTCTAGGCTTAATAGCAAACCAAATACTTGAGACTAACAAAAGTGATAAATGACTTTTCTGCGATTCAATGAAAGGTTCAGGACTTTTCCTCTGCAATAATAAATCCTATTCTTAGATGATGCCACCAGCCCATACACAGTTGGCATCAGTCAGCCGCTGTCCCCCACCGATGACATTTCATCCGAATAAAAACACCCCACTCATTATTGGTATTCTCCTTGCTTCTAAAATACCACTACCTCCACATGAAATATGAAGCATTTGAGTACAAAACAAAGCTTTGTAGTCCATTAGTGGCTCTGACCCATGCCAGCTTAGAGTTTAAATATTAGTTGTGCTGTTCTATTTTACACGTTAACTGACATGGACACCTGAGGGTAGCAGCGGCACTGACACAACACTGGAGCCTGGAAAGAACACTGCAGTGGTCACAGTGAAAGGTCACAGTGAAGTAGGGTTTAAGCCCTTTCTGAAGCTGTCATTGTATGACTCTCAGAGTAGGTTTCAGGAAGATCAGAGCTGTTATAAGGGATGCAAACCAAAGAGTAGAAAAACAAACCTTTTAATGGCATCCAAACGGTTAAACTACTAGTACAGACCTGCTATGTTTGATGTGGTGGCGGAGACATAAAAGGGAATTTTATTAAAGAGAGCAACTTGAGTTGCAGCACTGGTTGTTGGATAGTTTCTGTCTCAGGAGAAACTCAAACACCGTAATTATAAAAAGCCGTATGCATGAGGTATGGGTGAATTGATGCGCTATGACATTTTACTGTAAAAGATTTGAAAATACTGCATTTGGAAAATTTTAACACAGAATGACCTTTAAAGTTGTCTTTGGAAGAGAAAGTATTGGTCTTGTTTTATAATTTTTACTATATCTCCAAACAATATATAAACAATCCTTTATAATCAACATAATCTCATTCAACAATATGAGATACAATATGAGATACAAAAAACTTATTCCTCACTTTTAGGGTGTTTTTCTCCAAATGTCCAGGGTCAATTTCCACTCCAATTCTCTCAAATAAGGTTTATAAACAAACAAAAACATTGCGGTTTCGGTTAAAACCATGTCATAACTTAAGTACAAAAGTGACATAAATCAAGATTTCCAGTTTCACAAATGACACTAACAGCCTCCATGTTGAAAGTCTGTCATTTTTTTTCACTCACCCATCCATCCCAAGCTCCTCCATGCACAATATTTGCCATTCTATATACTTCTTTGTTCAAGATTACATGGATTATATAAAATATGAACTGCTTCGTGGGATGTATATGAATTGAAGTGCCTTTACTTTTTTGCATGTAAAGCTGCAAACAGTGTATGAACAGCCTTAAGATATATACCTATAGTGCCCTGTGATGAACTGGTGACTTGTCCAGGGTGTACCCTGCTTTTCACCCTAAAACAGCTGGGATAGGCTCCAGCCCCCCTACGACCCTATGAGGATAAGCTGTAGATAATGGATGGATGGATGGATATCTAACTATAATCACATATCTGTATAACTGCAGATAAAAAAATAAAATAGATAAAATATAACTGCTTAATTTTGCCATGCATGGCGTATCAGTAATACATATAATAATATAATGTTCATGATAACGATGACTATTATTTGCAAAATAATAATAAAGTTAGGAAAATGTCCTAATAGGTAAAGCATGCAGCTACAAAAAGTCTGCATTCCTAACACTGAACACACCTCAGAGTGAGGGCAGACCCTTATTTCACTGTCATATATTTATATGGGGAGTCATTTGGAGCCAGGGAATAGTTCAAATGGGCTAAACTGCATGTTGAATAATTTAAGATTCTATTAACATTCAAATCTGACATTGATTTGACACAGTCAGGCCTCTGCTAAATGACAAGAAATAGCAAGGTTGTGAAGGAAAAGAAGCTGTGCTATGGCAAATGCCCAGGTGGCTTTAATGTATTTATTTGGGACAGTTTTGTACCTATTAAGAGGCAAATTTGGCCTGTCGTGTTTCTTTTTTTTTGTGCAGCCCTTAACAACTGTCCATAAATAACCTTTTAGAAGGCCAGCAAAAGAGTGGAAGTAAACCAAACAAAGGAGTGTGGGTGTGTGTTCATATGAGGGATCAGAATCAATAGCTTGGGGTCATCTTCTCTAGACAATCACAACTTTGCAGATAAAGCAGCAGAGGCCAGCCAATGTGGCTTTTTAAAGATTTGTTTACGCAGAGACAAAGACTGGGAGGAGAGACCTTTTAATAGGACAGACCTGCCACTTGCATTGAGGTCACTGGCTCTAGAACATGCATTTGCTGGACAGATGCATGGTTAGTTCAGTAACTGCTTAGTTTTTGTACTTGGATGCGAGCCAGCTTCGTTGTGTCTGGATAATGTAATGTAAAAATATAATGTAATCACACTCTCTCTTTAGATCTTTTGGATACTGTATTCAGAAGCTGCAGCATCAGCATTCAGGCTGTCACACTGGCATTTACCTTGTGGAATACAAAGGGAATTTGTTCAGAGAAGAGTGGTTGTACTCAAACCAAGGTTTGGTAAATACACAAACTATTCATATCCACAAATAATATATTAAAATCATAAATTAAATCAATTCAAAAAGAAACGCTGAGAGGATGTACAGAATCAGCAATAACAAGTGAGTCCAGGAAAACATACTCCACTTATTCTGTTCTCACAAATCAGTCTTTTTCTATAGAATAATACCACCAAAAAAGCTGTTTGGCTTCATGCTTCCGACACCAGGTCTCATTCTCCTTCTGTTGTATTGCTTTGAGTCAGAAGGCCAGGTTGATAATTGTATCTGTGGAGTAAGCCAGTGCTATCACAACGAAAGGAAGTTTCATCAAAAACAGATGATTTTTTTTCTGGGTTATGAACAATGTTTGTCAAACTTGATAAAGCTCTGTCTGTCAGAAAATTTGGGGAATTGACTTTGACTTTTTTAGGAAAAAGTGAAGAAAAAGGAATAGTCCAAGCAAGTACGCAAGCGCTTCGAGCGGCGCAAGATCATTTCACATTGTAAGCTGACCCTTTTTGTTCAGGTCCACTCTCAAAACAATGACGGATGACCAGTTTGAGCTGAACACTTCATCAGCTCCTCATTCAAACAGGGATGCAAAACACACGGAAGGAAACTGTAACTGCGCTAATCACGGGTAAAGGACATGTCATGAGAAAGTGGAAACAGCTATGTGATAGATTCATCCATGTGAGAAGACTATGGACATGGAAGAATGTCCATAACCGGGATGCTACGAGAAGAAATTGCTCAGGTGGTTCTATTATTTCATAAAGCGCCAAACCACTGAGTCCAACTTTAAAGATTAAGTTGAAGCAGTACACATCCTACGGTACGTGTTTTATAGAGGCAACCTCTCTGCAGGAAATAAAGCAGGAAGCAGCCTCCACTACCTCATCCTTCCACCTCTTCTGATCCTGCTGCTGCACACCTTTCAGGGAAGAGAAAGAGATAGCAGGATTGCTCTAAAGTTGCCTTTCAGGAAAGGCTGACAGATGAGATGAAAATGCTGCCGCCAAGAAGAAGCAAGCTGTCTTTTCTACCTTCACTTCTTTACTGAGGCAGAAGGAAAGTGTCTGATAGGAGAGAGCTCTCAATGAATGCTCTAACCAGACATGTGTAGATGGACGACTGTTTGCTATTGATGTGTTGTCCAAGTGGAGTTTATTTTTTTCATTTTAGACTTGAAACTTTTAATTTTTTTCATTAAGTTTGTTCGTATTTAATTGTAATTTTGCAGTGTCAAAGGATAATTGGTAAGAAGGCATTTGCCTTGTGTCACATTTATGTTACTACTCAGACAATGAATACAGAAATTAAATTTAAACTAAATGGGCAGACAATGTTGATGTTCTCAACATTAACAACTTAACATATTAACAGACCTAGCACAAATAGAAATAGCCACTGGTTTGTTGGAACATACTACAGGGATCTCTAAATACTGGTAAACTGGCAAACTTTAAAATTGCCCGTCTGCCCTCTGACGAGAGCTGGAAGATCCAGTTTTTCCTCTAAATACCCTCCTAGAAAATATCCCTCCATTGTTGTGACGAACTACTAACCACATAGCGGACCTGTAGCTGTAATCAAAATAATGGAAAAATAGCCCTTATAATAATCACTCCTCAAATTCAGTGCAGCAGTGATGTGGGTGTACTTGCCATCTATCATACTTAAACACATAAGAAAATTACAAAGCAAGAAGGACCACTCCTCTTAAGCACATCCCACATGGCCTGGCAAACATCACTGGTGATTTGGAATGCAGTACAGTACATGAACCAAACTTTTTTTTTTTTTACTTGTAGCTTTGCAGCTTCTTTCTGTGCAGCAAGTACAGCAGTGTACAAGCCTTGATGTTTGTCTCCACCTGTGTTTTACAGCGCATGCAGACTATGTTCACTGGGGTCATGTTTCTGCCATTCTGACAAAGATTTGTTAGTTTTTGTTAGTTATAGCTTGACAAGAGAAGATCATGCTCTCCTCTATGGCCACGGCTACACCGGTAGTATGTTTGAAAATGGCAATGAAAAAAAATCGAGATCTCAAAAGAGCAAACAAATCTCCTTTTTAAACAAGATGACGATATAATTTAAAAGATGTATAATTCTGGGAACTCCTCATGTCAGTCTTCAAGTCACTGAAAAAAAAAATCACAAAAGTTCAAGTGCATCTGTTGGATAGTACATTTTTAGAAAGCACATTCTGAGTGCTACAGAGCTGTTGGCACTGGAAAACAATGGCTTGACCAGTGCTTAAGAGACTTACTGTTTTGAGTGATCAGTTTAGGTTTAAGTCTGTCTTTAAGTCTGTTTACAGTAGAAACTAAATTGGATTATCCAAAAAGTCTGTTTTGTTATTATTATACTCTGTCCACATATAATTTATGTAAGTTGAAGTAAATGATTGCATTAACTACTGCATTACTTTGTCACTGCATTTAATGCCACTAACCAAGGCCATTATTGTCACCCACTCCATCTCTCTGATAATTATTCGCACTAACTCCTCTAACATGTTGTAATAAGCCCACTTTAAAGACATTTGAAAAGGACCATTACCTGCAGTTGTTCAGTGCCTATGGAGAATAGGGGATGCTAATGAAATGCCATCGACAGTCTTACGTTACACAGTCCACTTTTGTACATTCCCTAACTTTTAATGGCTAAAAGAGCAATCAACAATGAAAACAGTTGTTAACCACAACCCCACTTCCAGCCGCAGATGGCGCCGATATGTTCTTTTAATTATGTTTGATTCTGCAGTAATATCTAGTCAGGGTGGCGTGGTGAGCCAATGGAAGATCTCCTGTATCTCAGAGGACATGAGTGGCCAGGCAAAGCTCATTACAGAAACTCCACAGACTCTCACAAGCTGAAGAAAGAGCAAGCAGAAATACCTTTATCCTGCTAAGGTGGGTCCCTGGTGGGCCTCAGCAGCTGTCATTTACCATCAACTCCAGCTGTGTTAATTCCATATAAACCTCAGACTGCAGTGTCTCCTGAGGAACTGGGGTGTGACAATCATCAGCCAGGCCTTAATATGGGGCATATTACAGACAGGGTTAATCCACCATAGCCCAAGGATGTGCCAAGATCCCTGTTGTCATAGATACCACAGGCCCCTGCAGCACATAGGCTGGTCTCCACATAATATTGAACTAACTGAAAAACAGACTTTAGGCAACCTAATAATCCTGCTTGTTGTGGGAACCCAATTAGAAAAATGTGTAGTAGAAAGATCTGGTGTATTAAATCTAAATTCAGGTTGAGTGACAGCTTAGTTAGCTTATCCAGGAGACTGCAAAAAAAATTAGATTTCTTCTTTCGTGAGTCACCGCATTGTTGGAGGATAAATCAGTAGCCACGTTTACATGATGTTTTTTAATTCCAAATTAAATAGTTCAGAATTAAAATATTCTCCTTCGAGTTTACATGAAAATAATAATTCTGAATTGAGGTTTACATGGAAAACACATTAAATCGCCTTTATTTAATTCCACTCCATGTCTGGGGGTCAGGAAGGGGGCTGATTGGACAGTGGGCCTGCTTACGTAATTATTGTCTACCGGAAGACAACACACTCCAGCTGGCAACCAGCTTTTTTTTGTCATTTCGGTTTAACGTTACGCCATGGACACAAACATAACACACGCAGTCAAATATGCCTACTCTTTAAGCAGCAGCTCAAGAATATTATCATGCGTCACGTATGTCAGCTGAGGAGGAGAAGAGGAGAGTGTCGGAGAAGAGATGAAGAAGACAAATGACTTCTTCGGCTACTCTACCTCAGCCCCCTCGTATTGTACCCTCCTCGCTCAAATTTTTCGGTCACCTCTTTAAATAGGTTAATGTTTTTGTGCTTTCTACCATCTACTTTTTCATAATTTTAAGTTCCTCAAGCGTACTTATTAAAAAAAAAGTGTCTGCTCGAGACCAGCATTTGATCCCAGCCTTGTTCTTTCTCTTATGATTGGAATAAACTTTAAGCTGAATAAAGATTTACATGAAATAGAAATAAAGTAATTCGGCTTTAAAAGCGGAATAAACTACTCACTGACATCGGAAATAAGTTTAATTCCGAATAACCATTTTCATTCATAATTAAGTGTTTACATGGTCTTTTAAAGCGGAATTAATTTTTATTCAGACTGAAGTTAGTTTTATTAGGAATTAAAGTTCTCATGTAAACCCAGCAAAGTGACAGTTCACAGAATAACCATCAACTTTGCTAACTTTGCAATGTCCCTTAGAACAAGTTACAACAGGATGCATCACAATGAGAGAGAGGTATGGAAGGGAATGGCTTCATGCAATGGCCTCTGTTGCACAGTGATAAAATGTCATGGCTTCTACGCCTTTAATCCATCAAACAACCCCCTCTCAACCATTGTGGATCATGATAATGTGTCTTGAAAATGAAAATGGCATTACATAAGGAATTGCTGAGCAAACTGCATGTACCCATCAGAAAGGAGATGAGGACACAGAGAATTTTTTGGCATCAAACCATGATGAGCCAACATACTAAATGTATGAAAATATGGACAGTACTGTAGAAATCTTCTATGAATACATTATGAGGGTGACGACCAAATAAAATCACACTTTGCCTCCTGTCACTTTTATGAGGTACACAGTCATCCGGCAGATGAAAGCTGTTTTATGCATTCAGATCCAGAAATGACAGTGTCTGCAGGTTTCTACTCAGGGCTAAAAATAGTTAACATCTTGAGAAAAGTGCGTGCTGTTATGGGTATTGTGGAGGGAGCCTGGAATGGAAATAAAACTAAATTATATTCAGTGCACCGTGGTGAGAGGAAAAAATACAGTCTCTTCTGTATCATATTTGTCAATTCACATATTACAACCACTTAGTCACAGAAAGCAAACCGGGGCAAAATAATAATAATAAAAAAAAAGATGGATGGCCTGGCGCATCGTATATGTACAGTAGCACTATATAAAAAAACACCACAGACATACCATGCAGAGAAACTTAGTCGACGATTGTGTGATTTTGTCTCCCCAATGAATCACACAAAAGCACCCCTTTAAATGTTGTGTTTACTTGAGATGTGCTCATAAGTTTCTTTAAGTCATTAAAGCTATAGTCTGTCATTCTGTTCACAAACACTTTTTGTTATCCTGGGTGAAATGGTCCTTCCACCCTGAGAGCAGTCAATACATTATGTGTTCAGAAAAAGGAATGAAAAGAGTCAGACGTGGCAGCTACAGGACTGTAAAAACGTTGACCAATCAACTGCCACTCAGGTCAAGTGGTTCATGTGTCGTCCCACTCACATGCCCCTCTATCCCTCCCTCTTCCCCACAGTTAGAAATATCCAGCACACTCCTCTGCTTAAATACAGAGTTAGCAGGAGAATACGTTCTGTAGGGAATGATGGCAGAGAAAATGCAGCCAAAAATACCACTTCCAGTGTTACTTCTGGCGGCTCACCCTACTAAACAGGCAAAGAAAAGAAAGAGGCTGCGACAAAACTATGGATAAAGCCAAGAGGACAAACCAGAGTAAATATCAGAGACACTGAGGCATCTGAAGGGACTGAAAAGTGATACAGAAGTTGCTTTCGTTTGCAACATGTATGGTTTTGACCACACATCGGATGCCTGGAGAGAGCAGAGATGGGGACGATGACACCGTTACGAATGCAAAGATGATTGGCTGAGTCAGATCATGCCCTGCTCACGCTGTCTCACTGCATATTCACATCTATCTGTTGAAGCTATGAAGATGTAATTTTTATTAAAACATAAGTAGAAATTGTACAATCTTCCCTTTCAGTCTATAACTTGTTATTGATATTGTATTGTATTAAGTTTACATTTTTTAATCAGATTAATGATGATGATGGAGCTTCTAGTTTTATTATTCCTACATGTTCTGTTCAAAGGAGCGGTGATGGACTCACCAGAGTTCAGTTTATATAAGCAGGACTTTTACCATGATAGAGTATTTTTACTGTGTGGTTTAAAGATATAATCAGGAAAATGTAGTTAAAGCAAAAAAAGTTTAACAAAATGTCCATATGTTTTATTTTTGTATTATTATGAAAATTATATGTAAAAGTAGGAATTACTGTTGCAGTTGTTTGAGGTGGAGCTCATTTTGAAATACTAACGAATGATTATTTTCAATATGGATTAATTTGCTAATTTTTTGTCCAGTAATAGATTTTTTGTTGGTTTGTAAAAATAGCGAATGAAATGAGAAATGTCATCACTGTAACACAAAGTGACATCTGTGCAAAGTCTAACACGCAACGTTACTAATGATTTAATCACAATTATTTTTATAATCACTGCCGGTATTTGTGGATGTGACATCAAAAACCTGTCAATGCATATTCTGTAAAATGATTAATTTACACCTCAGCATGAAAAAAAAACTTCCTAAATTGTAAAGCTTTTTGTAAATTTAAATTAAATTAATTAATTAAATTAAATTAAATGATAGAGCATTTAATCAATTTGGTCATGTGATCACAATCTTTGTATTTTTAAAGTTAAATTCATTTATTGTTAGTATTTGATAAAGACAGTCACTGAAAGCAACAACACAGTGTTTGAAAGAGCCAGGAGAAGAAGCCCGGCTTGTTGGTCGTCTCTTCTTCTGACACCGTAACAATAACCACTGGTTCCACAGGAGGGGTCAGAGGTGACCAAGCTGGAGCCACAACAGCGTCTCCTTCTTCTCTGGATTCTAGGTCCTCCTTCAAGTTTGTCTTTTTATGGGTGTCCTCCCAGTCCTGGACATCAGCAATGCTAGGAGGTTCAGGAGGGGTCAATCCGGTCGCAGTCATAGTGGAGTCTGGTTCTCTGGTAGGCTTCAGGTCTTCATCCTCCCTGGCCTCAACATCAGGAATGGATGGAGGTTCAGCAGGGGGTGTTAGAGAAACTGGCGCATCAACAGAGTCCGGTTCTCCGTTCAATTCTGGGTCAATCTGGTGGGGTTTATTGTCTTCATCCGCCCTGGTCTCAACATCGCTAATGGATGGAGCTTCAGCAGGGGGTGTGAGAGAAACTGGATCTGGTTCTCCGTTCAGTTCTGGGTCAATCCGGTTTGGTTTGTTGTCTTCATCCTCCCTGGCCTCAACATCGGTAATGGATGGAGCTTCAGCAGAGGGTGTGATAGAAACTGGATCTGGTTCTCCGTTCAGTTCTGGGTCAATCCGGTTTGGTTTGTTGTCTTCATCCTCCCTGGCCTCAACACCAGTAGCAGATGGAGGTTCAGCAGGGGGAGAAACTGGAGAAACTGGGCTCTGGAGCTGAAATATGCCACAAATCTGTGCAACTGCGACACGAACAATCTCCATCAGCAGCTCAGACGCAAAGCTCTTCAGTTTGTCCACCAGGACGTCTTGAGGGTACGCCTGTCTGACCTTTGTCAGGATTGACAGGACCATGTCGTCCCTGGTGGAGCGGGAGAAGGTGGCCTGGCACTCTGAAGCTGCAAGAGCGGAGACTCTGTCCACAACAGCCTGTGTAACGCCAACAGACATGTGGCTGAGCTTCTGTGAGGCCATATTTAAGAGGGAGCGAGGAGGAAGAGTCCAGAAGCCCTGTAGGACTCTGGGGACAACCTCCAACACCACCTCCCTTGGACTGAGCAGTGTTGAGCTGGGAGTCTCCTCCTGCCACTGTCTCAGCTTCGTGGCGTAGTCTTTTGCCAGTTTGCGGACTTTAGGATGTCTGTAGGTTAGAGGCATTAAAAAATAGATTTTAAAACCCTTCAGATTATCACAGAGATATTAAAAGCACATCAGTTTAACTGTGAATGAATATGTGTCTAATAACTTACTGGCAAGGAGGTAAGGCCTCTGGGGAGTCGAGGAGCATCTTGGCTTCAAATTCGATGTCCCTCTTTTTGTGGCTGACATTTACTGCCATCACCTGGAAGAAGGAATTTTACGTGAAGTCAGAAATCAGCACATTTTACCATAAACTACTGTTCATCTTCTCAGGATTCTTGTCTTACCAGCATCAACAGAGGCTTGGCATCCTCCTCATCAAAGTCTTCCAGTTCAAAGTCCCAAAGGCTGCAAACATGAACAAAGCAGAAGATTAATTTTACTCTTACTCTCTACACCATCGAGTAATATTAGCGTGACATGAGCAGAGTTCAAAGTGTAGAGGTGGACTCACCGTTCTCTCAGAGAGCTTTGGCTCAACTGGAATATGAAGTCGATCATGTCTTCAGCAGTCACCTGAGGTGGGATCAGATTTTTCTGCTGAAGACTCAGGAGCTCCCTCACCAGTGCAATCTTCAAAAACAGTCAGGAGATAAGGCATTTTTAAGCATGACAAGACTTTACTTACTTTATTATAATTTACCTTTCATGGTATATTAGTGTGGGCTTGAAGCGAAAGTACGTCTTACCTGAGACTTGTAGCTGGCCATATGCCAGCAGATTTGCAGAGCCCGCTCATAGATGGGTGTGTCAAACAACACCTTAAAAGGGAAAAAGATACATCACTTTTAGGTTGGGTTATTATTTTTAAAATCACAATCCTGAAAATGTTTAAAATCCAGCTCCAGTAAAGACAAAAACAAAATGCTCACGTACCCTGATGGGTCTGTAGATTCCTCTGCTTCCTTCAATAAACTCCATCAATATTTTGTTGCTGTATTTCACAAAATAACAAACAATCCACACAAAGCAACAGTGCAAGGTAAATTTGTGCAAGGTCAACAGTAGACTCTAGAGAGTACTAGCACAGTTGATGTCTCTGGCGCAAAGGTGCAGAATGCTTTTCAGGTGAAGAATGTGAGAGTTCTAGAATCCACAGGAGTTCTGCTCTGTTATAGATTGGAACTGACCAAATGGGTCACCATGGAAACACTTTTTGAAAGTGTGCTGTTGTTAAATAAAATGTCTGTAACCAGCCATATGACACTACCGTGAAATGATGCATACATATACATAATATATCCAACAATGTTGTCATATCAACCTCAGTTGATGGTCTGAAGAGCTGCCAGTAATTACCACAATTTCATTAGCCAGTGAAACCCTCTGGTACATTTCCCTGTAATCAATAATAATAATAATAATAATAATAATAATAATAATAATAATGATAATAATAATAATAAATTTTAAATGGTCTCTTTCTGGGTGATTTGTTCTTGCTGACTTGTGACTGGTAATATGGGTTGGTTAAGTAAACCGATGTATACAACATGAGTCTACTTCTCTCTCGATTTATTACCTCAGTAAACATTATAAACATGAGTTTATGAGCCTCTATGTCTAGTTTCTAGTCTTCTTCAATACAGCACAATGGTTATTTGGTAAATGGTGGTCCCATTTACAGTCAAATAGACCATAAAGTGACACTTTCAGGCGGGGCTACTTTGTGATTGACAGGTTGCTTCAATGGAGCGGTCCACTTTGGAAGTTGTTTTTGTCTTCGAATTTTTAACCCCTTCACGGAACTTATTCAATTCACAAAAGTTTTTAAAAAAAAGTCCATATATTTTATTTTTTATTATTATGAAAATTACATGTAAAAGTAGGAATTACTGTTGCAGTTGTTTGAGGTGGAGCTCATTTTGAAATACTAACGAATGATTATTTTCAACATGGATTAATTTGCGGATTTTTTGTCCAATAATAGATTTTTTTGGTTTGTGAAAATAGCGAATGTGAGAAATGTCATCATTGTAACACAAAGTGACATCTGTACAATGTTAAGTCCAACACGCAACGTTACTAATGATTTAATCATAGTTATTTTTATATTCACTGCCGGTATATGTTGATGTGACATTAAAAACCTGTCAATGCATATTCTGTAAAATGATTAATTTACACCTCAGCATGAAAAAAACTTCCTAAATTGTACAGCTTTTTGTAAATTTAAATTAAATTAATTAAATTAAATTAAATGATAGCACATTTAATCAATTTGGTCATGTGATCACAATCTTTGTATTTTTAAAGTTAAATTCATTTATTGTTAGTATTTGATAAAGACAGTCACTGAAAGCAACAACACAGTGTTTGAAAGAGCCAGGAGAAGAAGCCCGGCTTGTTGGTCGTCTCTTCTTCTGACACCGTAACAATAACCACTGGTTCCACAGGAGGGGTCAGAGGTGACCAAGCTGGAGCCACAACAGCGTCTCCTTCTTCTCTGGATTCTAGGTCCTCTTTCAAGTTTGTCTTTTTATGGGTGTCCTCCCAGTCCTGGACATCAGCAATGCTAGGAGCTTCAGGAGGGGTCAATCCGGTCGCAGTCATAGTGGAGTCTGGTTCTCTGGTAGGCTTCAGGTCTTCATCCTCCCTGGCCTCAACATCAGGAATGGATGGAGGTTCAGCAGGGGGTGTTAGAGAAACTGGAGCATCAACAGAGTCCGGTTCTCCGTTCAGTTCTGGGTCAATCTGGTGGGGTTTATTGTCTTCATCCACCCTGGTCTCAACATCGCTAATGGATGGAGCTTCAGCAGGGGGTGTGAGAGAAACTGGATCTGGTTCTCCGTTCAGTTCTGGGTCAATCCGGTTTGGTTTGTTGTCTTCATCCTCCCTGGCCTCAACATCGGTAATGGATGGAGCTTCAGCAGAGGGTGTGATAGAAACTGGATCTGGTTCTCCGTTCAGTTCTGGGTCAATCCGGTTTGGTTTGTTGTCTTCATCCTCCCTGGCCTCAACACCAGTAGCAGATGGAGGTTCAGCAGGGGGAGAAACTGGAGAAACTGGGCTCTGGAGCTGAAATATGCCACAAATCTGTGCAACTGCGACACGAACAATCTCCATCAGCAGGTCAGACGCGAAGCTCTTCAGTTTGTCCACCAGGACGTCTTGAGGGTACGCCTGTCTGACCTTTGTCAGGATTGACAGGACCATGTCGTCCCTGGTGGAGCGGGAGAAGGTGGCCTGGCACTCTGAAGCTGCAAGAGCGGAGACTCTGTCCACAACAGCCTGTGTAACGCCAACAGACATGTGGCTGAGCTTCTGTGAGGCCATATTTAAGAGGGAGCGAGGAGGAAGAGTCCAGAAGCCCTGTAGGACTCTGGGGACAACCTCCAACACCACC
Source organism: Synanceia verrucosa (assembly GCA_029721515.1). Lineage (NCBI taxonomy): Eukaryota > Metazoa > Chordata > Actinopteri > Perciformes > Synanceiidae > Synanceia > Synanceia verrucosa. The sequence continues at coordinate 16,889,288 of CM056561.1, read as the reverse complement.
TCCCTTGGACTGAGCAGTGTTGAGCTGGGAGTCTCCTCCTGCCACTGTCTCAGCTTCGTGGCGTAGTCTTTTGCCAGTTTGCGGACTTTAGGATGTCTGTAGGTTAGAGGTATTAAAAAATAGATTTTAAAACCCTTCAGATTATCACAGAGATATTAAAAGCACATCAGTTTAACTGTGAATGAATATGTGTCTAATAACTTACTGGCAAGGAGGTAAGGCCTCTGGGGAGTCGAGGAGCATCTTGGCTTCAAATTCGATGTCCCTCTTTTTGTGGCTGACATTTACTGCCATCACCTGGAAAAAGGAATTATACATGAAGTCAGAAATCAGCACATTTTACCATAAACTACTGTTCATCTTCTCAGGATTCTTGTCTTACCAGCATCAACAGAGGCTTGGCATCCTCCTCATCAAAGTCTTCCAGTTCAAAGTCCCAAAGGCTGCAAACATGAACAAAGCAGAAGATTAATTTTACTCTTACTCTCTACACCATCGAGTAATATTAGCGTGACATGAGCAGAGTTCAAAGTGTAGAGGTGGACTCACCGTTCTCTCAGAGAGCTTTGGCTCAACTGGAATATGAAGTCGATCATGTCTTCAGCAGTCACCTGAGGTGGGATCAGATTTTTCTGCTGAAGACTCAGGAGCTCCCTCACCAGTGCAATCTTCAAAAAACAGTCAGGACATAAGGCATTTTTAAGCATGACAAGACTTTACTTACTTTATTATAATTTACCTTTCATGGTATATTAGTGTGGGCTTGAAGCGAAAGTACGTCTTACCTGAGACTTGTAGCTGGCCATATGCCAGCAGATTTGCAGAGCCCGCTCATAGATGGGTGTGTCAAACAACACCTTAAAAGGGAAAAAGATACATCACTTTTAGGTTGGGTTATTATTTTTAAAATCACAATACTGAAAATGTTTAAAATCCAGCTCCAGTAAAGACAAAAACAAAATGCTCACGTACCCTGATGGGTCTGTAGATTCCTCTGCTTCCTTCAATAAACTCCATCAATGTTTTGTTGCTGTATTTCACAAAATAACAAACAATCCACACAAAGCAACAGTGCAAGGTAAATTTGTGCAAGGTCAACAGTAGACTCTAGAGAGTACTAGCACAGTTGATGTCTCTGGCACAAAGGTGCAGAATGCTTTTCAGGTGAAGAATGTGTGAGTTCTAGAATCCACAGGAGTTCTGTTCTGTTATAGATTGGAACTGACCAAGTGGGTCACCATGGAAACACTTTTTGAAAGTGTGCTGTTGTTAAATAAAATGTCTGTAACCAGCCATATGACACTACCGTGAAATGATGCATACATATACATAATATATCCAACAATGTTGTCATCACAACCTCAGTTGATGGTCTGAAGAGTTGCCAGTAATTACCACCATTTCATTAGCCAGTGAAACCCTCTGGTACATTTCCCTGTATCAATAATAATAATAATAATAATAAATTTTAAATGGTCTTTTTCTGGGTGATTTGTTCTTGCTGACTTGTGACTGGTAATATGGGTTGGTTAAGTAAACCGATGTATACAACATGAGTCTACTTCTCTCTCGATTTATTACCTCAGTAAACATTGTAAATATGAGTTTATGAGCCTCTATCTCTAGTTTCTAGTCTTCTTCAATACAGCACAATGGTTATTTGGTAAATGGTGGTCCCATTTACAGTCAAATAGACCATAAAGTGACACTTTCAGACGGGGCTACTTTGTGATTGACAGGTTGCTTCAATGGAGCGGTTCACTTTGGAAGTTGTTTTTGTCTTAGAATTTTTAACTCCTTCACGGAACTTATTCAATTCACAAAAGTTTAAAAAAAAAATGTCCATATGTTTCATTTTTGTATTATTATGAAAATTACATGTAAAAGTAGGAATTACTGTTGCAGTTGTTTGAGGTGGAGCTCATTTTGAAATACTAACTAATGATTATTTTCAACATGGATTAATTTGCTGATTTTTTGTACAATAATAGATTTTTTTTTGGTTTGTGAAAAAAGCGAATGTGAGAAATGTCATCACTGTAACACAAAGTGACATCTGTACAATGTTAAGTCCAACACGCAACGTTACTAATGATTTAATCATAGTTATTTTTATATTCACTGCTGGTATTTGTGGATGTGACATCAAAAACCTGTCAGTGCATATTCTGTAAAATGATTAATTTACACCTCAGCATGAAAAAAACTTCCTAAATTGTACAGCTTTTTGTAAATTTAAATTAAATTAATTAAATTAAATTAAATGATAGCACATTTAATCAATTTGGTCATGTGATCACAATCTTTGTATTTTTAAAGTTAAATTCATTTATTGTTAGTATTTGATAAAGACAGTCACTGAAAGCAACAACACAGTGTTTGAAAGAGCCAGGAGAAGAAGCCCGGCTTGTTGGTCGTCTCTTCTTCTGACACCGTAACAATAACCACTGGTTCCACAGGAGGGGTCAGAGGTGACCAAGCTGGAGCCACAACAGCGTCTCCTTCTTCTCTGGATTCTAGGTCCTCTTTCAAGTTTGTCTTTTTATGGGTGTCCTCCCAGTCCTGGACATCAGCAATGCTAGGAGCTTCAGGAGGGGTCAATCCGGTCGCAGTCATAGTGGAGTCTGGTTCTCTGGTAGACTTCAGGTCTTCATCCTCCCTGGCCTCAACATCAGGGGGGGGTGTTAGAGAAACTGGAGCATCAACAGAGTCCGGTTCTCCATTCAGTTCTGGGTCAATCTGGTGGGGTTTATTGTCTTCATCCGCCCTGGTCTCAACATCGCTAATGGATGGAGCTTCAGCAGGGGGTGTGAGAGAAACTGGATCTGGTTCTCCGTTCAGTTCTGGGTCAATCCGGTTTGGTTTGTTGTCTTCATCCTCCCTGGCCTCAACATCGGTAATGGATGGAGCTTCAGCAGAGGGTGTGATAGAAACTGGATCTGGTTCTCCGTTCAGTTCTGGGTCAATCCGGTTTGGTTTGTTGTCTTCATCCTCCCTGGCCTCAACACCAGTAGCAGATGGAGGTTCAGCAGGGGGAGAAACTGGAGAAACTGGGCTCTGGAGCTGAAATATGCCACAAATCTGTGCAACTGCGACACGAACAATCTCCATCAGCAGGTCAGACGCGAAGCTCTTCAGTTTGTCCACCAGGACGTCTTGAGGGTACGCCTGTCTGACCTTTGTCAGGATTGACAGGACCATGTCGTCCCTGGTGGAGCGGGAGAAGGTGGCCTGGCACTCTGAAGCTGCAAGAGCGGAGACTCTGTCCACAACAGCCTGTGTAACGCCAACAGACATGTGGCTGAGCTTCTGTGAGGCCATATTTAAGAGGGAGCGAGGAGGAAGAGTCCAGAAGCCCTGTAGGACTCTGGGGACAACCTCCAACACCACCTCCCTTGGACTGAGCAGTGTTGAGCTGGGAGTCTCCTCCTGCCACTGTCTCAGCTTCGTGGCGTAGTCTTTTGCCAGTTTGCGGACTTTAGGATGTCTGTAGGTTAGAGGTATCAAAAAATAGATTTTAAAACCCTTCAGATTATCACAGAGATATTAAAAGCACATCAGTTTAACTGTGAATGAATATGTGTCTAATAACTTACTGGCAAGGAGGTAAGGCCTCTGGGGAGTCGAGGAGCATCTTGGCTTCAAATTCGATGTCCCTCTTTTTGTGGCTGACATTTACTGCCATCACCTGGAAAAAGGAATTATACATGAAGTCAGAAATCAGCACATTTTACCATAAACTACTGTTCATCTTCTCAGGATTCTTGTCTTACCAGCATCAACAGAGGCTTGGCATCCTCCTCATCAAAGTCTTCCAGTTCAAAGTCCCAAAGGCTGCAAACATGAACAAAGCAGAAGATTAATTTTACTCTTACTCTCTACACCATCGAGTAATATTAGCGTGACATGAGCAGAGTTCAAAGTGTAGAGGTGGACTCACCGTTCTCTCAGAGAGCTTTGGCTCAACTGGAATATGAAGTCGATCATGTCTTCAGCAGTCACCTGAGGTGGGATCAGATTTTTCTGTTGAAGACTCAGGAGCTCCCTCACCAGTGCAATCTTCAAAAAACAGTCAGGAGATAAGGCATTTTTAAGCATGACAAGACTTCACTTACTTTATTATAATTTACCTTTCATGGTATATTAGTGTGGGCTTGAAGCGAAAGCACGTCTTACCTGAGACTTGTAGCTGGCCATATGCCAGCAGATTTGCAGAGCCCGCTCATAGATGGGTGTGTCAAACAACACCTTAAAAGGGAAAAAGATCCATCACTTTTAGGTTGGGTTATTATTTTTAAAATCACAATACTGAAAATGTTTAAAATCCAGCTCCAGTAAAGACAAAAACAAAATGCTCACGTACCCTGATGGGTCTGTAGATTCCTCTGCTTCCTTCAATAAACTCCATCAATATTTTGTTGCTGTATTTCACAAAATAACAAACAATCCACACAAAGCAACAGTGCAAGGTAAATTTGTGCAAGGTCAACAGTAGACTCTAGAGAGTACTAGCACAGTTGATGTCTCTGGCACAAAGGTGCAGAATGCTTTTCAGGTGAAGAATGTGTGAGTTCTAGAATCCACAGGAGTTCTGCTCTGTTATAGATTGGAACTGACCAAGTGGGTCACCATGGAAACACTTTTTGAAAGTGTGCTGTTGTTAAATAAAATGTCTGTAACCAGCCATATGACATTACTGTGAAATGATGCATACATATACATAATATATCCAACAATGTTGTCATCACAACCTCAGTTGATGGTCTGAAGAGCTGCCAGTAATTACCACAATTTCATTCGCCAGTGAAACCCTCTGGTACATTTCCCTGTAACCAATAATAATAATAATAATAATAATAATAATAATAATAAAATTTAAATAGTCTCTTTCTGGGTGATTTGTTATTGCTAACTTGTGATTGGTCATGGGTTAGTTAAGTGAACCGATGTATACAAGTCTGTGAGAACATGAGTCTACATCTCTTTCGATTTATTACCTCAGTAAACATTGTAAACATGAGTTTATGAGCCTCTATCATTTCTAGTTTCCTTTATCTAGTCTCTAGTCTTCGAGGTTTCGTCGAGATTTCAACATAGCAGTCTACAAACTGTGGGTGACATCACGGTGACTCTGTCCACTTTTTATAGACAGTCCATGGCTTTGGGAGGTCACAGTGACCTTGACCTTTGACTAGTTCACTCCAGGTGTATCTGAGATATTGCATTCAAGAGAACGGGTGGCCAGGTGGACAACCCAGATATAAATAATTTTATATTTGTAAAAACACCATTTGGCAAAAGTTTTGTTAAATCACTATATTTCTACACAAATAATCCTTGTGGTTGTAAATGTAGCTACAAGCACACACATTATAAAATCCAGGGCTGCAAATGGAACCCGGCCTCATCTGTTGGAGTTGTCTATTAGACAGGTGACAGGGTGTCTGTAATCACCACCTCTGCAAAGTTCAGAGACAGACTATTACATGTGGGCACACAGACACACACACACGCACACACACGCACACACACACATACACACACACACACACACACACACCTATAATCAGAGTGGCTGGCCAGGCTTCCCTCATCATTACCCCTGGAGACAGGAGATAGAAAAATCCCAACAATACAATATCTCCCTGCTCTGGTGGATGGCTGATGGTAGAAGTATGGTGAGGTTTTTTCATTTTGCACATTGGTTGAAAACCCACATTGCACTCCATCACTGTTCGTTACCCCCGTTGCCCCACAAACCTGCCCTGAGGATGAATAATTTTGCATATGAGGTAGTGCAAATGATCGTTGAATGAATCATTTTAAAGCAGAATGTCGTTTGTCACTGTGCAGGTACTGGACAACTGCGTGTGATGGATGAAAACACAGGGTCAAATTTGTGCAGGATGGAAGGGCGAGGAGGGATGGAGGGGGTAGAGGAGGGATGGAAGTCTGTGTTAATGATATGGTCATATGTACACAGTGGAGCTCAGATGTGATTAAGGCAATGATATGATGGGTGGTGTCAGTGCGGAGCTTAATGACTAATGCAATGAGATGGAATTGGAAGAGACACTGGTGTCAGGCTGAAGTGGAATAATGCCTGGAGCCTCTGCAGCAGCAGCAGACACATGGAACTGCCACAATGAGCCGTCTCAAAATGGTTACGCTCTCTGCAGACTTAGACATGCATAATTAGCCTTACTGCAAAAACAACACAAAAACTGAAATTCAGTGCTTTTGACATTCTGTGAGGCAAATAATAAATAACCAGAAAAAATAATAATGATGATTATTTCACTTATTTGTCATCAATCAGTATCCACCGCTCTAAATGAATGCACACTGAAATAAATAAATAAAGGAAAATGTTTCACAAATGGGACAATGACTTAGTGGAATAATGAGGACCCTGACCATCATGTACAAAAGTATTCTTAACACTGTGAACTCAAGCATGCTCAGTGGAAAATCCGTGTAACCTTGTTCCAAAAACAAATGTCTGACGCCACCAGTGTTACACCAGGATAAATTATGTGTGTAAGAAATGAACAAGATCCACATAACAGTCAAAAAGGGAAGAATGACTGAAAAAAGGGGTAAAAGCCAGCTCCATCAGGATGACCAGGGACATGGCCTCGTTCCACTTTACTGCTGCTCGGCCTTTCAGCAAAGAGAACTGCTTGCCATTGCACATTTCCAATAATATCTCTCTGCATACATAAAAAGGAGGATGGAAGGCTCGCAGGAAAGCCCGGATTGTTTATGGTTGCAATATAGATTTTATACAGCTCCCAGGAAAAGGGAATTACGTCTTAAATTACAAAAGATGTCTCTGTGAGTTGTCAGCAGCAGGAGTTATATGGGCCCGGCGGCTAGTATGGCTGTTTGGCTACGGGGGACGCTGGGGAGCTGGAGGCTCTGGAATGGGACTCGGCAGAGGCTGCTGACCTACAGTACGCAGAGTCAGCTCAAAATAACAAAGTTAATCAAACCCCTTGATGAAACAATGGCCCAGATGAGGCAAGAGTGCGAAGAGCAACAAAGCAGGCAAAAGTGGAAAAAAAAAAAACACAGCAGACACTGCTTTGCTTGTGTGCAGGTATATTATAGATATACTATATATATACTAATCCAGGCGTAAATCTGAATTGGTCTTTCCACAGCTCTGCTGCTTACATTTCAGACTTTTCATTTGGGACAAAAGCAATACTTTTTCAAGCTTGCTAGTGTCAACACCACAGCAAATAAAATATACTGAAAGTTGCTTATAGGATAAGTGCTCTGTTAAGTATATAGGAAGCATGGGATAGATACAATATACTCAGTGAAAAGAGCTTAAAAAAAGCTTTATTGTCACTGGACACTGAAGATGTTGAATAATCACCAGCACTCTTAAACCAAAATACTGCCAATATCTAAAATGCAAGCCAGCATTTTTGTACATTCATGAGTCATTAGCTCCCTTAAAATTAATAATTGAAATGACTTCACTCATTCTCTGCAAGAAATAATTTATGGTCACAAATGACTGTATTGGGCCATTCAATTATTATTTAATCACATTTAATTAGATTATTATTGTTAAGTTAGTATCGTAGTCGGACCTGAAGTAACAGGTTGTGGTCGCTGCCCTTTTCATTTATGAAGAAGTAGTTAGAGTAGGATTATACAATTAATCGAATTTCAGTTTCTATTACATTATGATTATGATAGTCGACATAAAAGGATTACTGTGCCGCATACCATTTTGCAATGACACTCTTGTTTTGTCTTGTGTTAAAAATCCATCGCACCCCTCTCCGTTACGCTGGTGCATTTTCACACTCTTCTGTGCCTTATGCAAGATGTGTTTCTAGTGTTTTATCATCTTATTTATAGAATATTTTGGGTTATAGGCTTATTCAACATGAGAAGATCGATACCAAAACAACCAAATCGTTAATAAAACACCCAGATTAACATTATAATTTACTTTTGGTTGTAAAATGTTATTATTACCTCTGTCCAATAGTCATTTTTACTCAATAGAGCCTGAACTCATCATCATAACTAACTACTCGAGCTAGCTATGTTATTTAGTCAAACAGGTTTGTGCTGCCCACTAGCTGCTAAAATTACTAGCTCTCCTACTGCACAGATCTGTTGTTCATTATCAGAGAACGATTCTATGGTCCCAAGACGACGGGACTTGCGGTATTACAGAAAAATGAATACCGTTCCTTTTTCAGAATTTTACCATCAACTTGGTACCTTAGCAAGTATCGCTTCTGGAGACATCCCTACTTGTGCCTGCATCCTGAAAATGCAGATTCAAAAATTTGATCACCAAATGAAATTATTACACGTTGCAATCAAATTAAGGTGAACCTTCCAGAAGCCCACATGTTCAGGAAGGCAAAAATTCAACAGGGAAAGTGGCGGTAGGAAACTTTCTTTACTGCCACTGCACGGGACTGTTTTCTCTATGTATAGCCTTATCCCACAGCATTGCAGTGTCAGGGTCCTGATCCTAAGACTGGAGAACATTTATCACAGAGGAGGTCCATTTATAAAATGACATTGCTAACTGGCCCGCTTCCAGCAAGGAGAACCAGACACTGGCTTTACTGAACATTGTGGGTCCCAGTATCTCAGCTGAAAAGGCACAAAGAGTGTCAAAAGGTGAAACACATCCTTCCATATGCTCCGGGTCCTTGATTTAAGGTTATATAGAAGAATTTACCCGCACAGCGTACAGTTCCCTGGAACAAAAAGCAAGCTTCACTGAGAATATTGTTCCAATAACAATCCCATTACCTCCACTCCTCAGTATGCAGTCATGTCGCTGATGTCTTTCTGCACAGGAAGCTGCATTAAAGTCTGATCAGTCAAATGCATGCAGAGAGTGACATTTACATTGTCATTCCCTGAGACAGTAGAATATTCATTATTAATTTAAAGTGTGTTGAATTATTAAATATAGAGAATGTTGTCTGAGATTACAGTATAGCATTTTAAAGTGTTGAATTAACAAATAAAGCATATTTTCCTTCTCCTGCAGGAGGACAGTATTTAGTAATGGTAACTCACATGGAAAAGGGGAAGAATATAAACATATTGCACGTTTTTTTTGATGCATCTACAAAACACAGCTACACAAAAACAAGCAGTTGCCAGGCCTTAAAATCTGAGCATTCATTATATTTACACAATCAACATGTGATTGCACTGGACTTAATGTGTGCCGCCAAACAAACGACAGTGACAAACAACATTCCGCTTTAAACCAGTACTCCGGCTTCCTCCCACCATCCAAAAACATGCACGGGGATTAGGTTAATTGGCTAATTTAAATTGACCGTAGGTGTGAATGTGAGTGTGAGTGGTTGTCTGTCTCTATGTGTCCTGCGATGAGGTGGCGACTTGTCCAGGGTGTACCCCGCCTTCCGCCCTAAGACAGCTGGGATAGGCTCCAGGCACCCCGTGACCCTATGAGGATAAGTGGTAGATGATAATGGATGGATGGATGGATGGATGGATGTATCATTCACTGAAAGGAAATCTCCTTTGCATGTATTTGTATTTGTTTAATACATTTTTCATTTTTTTTCACTTTTCCATATGGGTATGGTTTGTGTGATGAGACAAAAAGTCTCTGCAGATGATAGAACATGTACACATCTGCGTGCGGTAGTGAAAGACATGCCTAACATCTCCAGAAGCGTCAGACAGCACGACCCGTCGTCACCTTTCTATTTCGGTTAATAATTCACAGAGCAATTAGGGCACGAGTGAAATGTTCTCCTTTAGAGGAGGGGGTAGGAGCAGTGTGATGATGAGACCCTCCCCGTCTCCCCTCTGGTCCTTACCCCTTCATACCCTTGATCTCATCTCACAGAGACAGTGACATTAACAAGCCTCTGCCAAGGGGGCCAACTGAGCGGCCCTTAACAGCCTCTCATTAGCCTTATTACAGGACATATGGTTTGAATCACTGCTCAAGGAGATGGATGTATACCCTTCTTTTTTCACCTGTGGGTCTCTGGTGCCTCAAAACAAACAAGGTTCATACGTCTCAGCACAATTCCAATACAATTAACACACACAGAATGAGATATACACAGGTGGCGACCTCAGATGGCTGACTCAACATTAGGGACCATTTATCATGGAGCCGACGGGATTGAAAGTGCAGCTTTTGTACATTATGTTCACCCTTCCGTAAATTTGTTAAAGCTCTGTAATGCGGAGGTTCTTAGGATTTTGTTTCACAAAAGCATCCCTGTTCTTCCAACTACATCAAACAGGCAAAAATGTCAACCTGGTGGTGGCGCTAGAGGAAAAGCTTGGAGATCATCAAGGTCAGTAGGACTCCCTGGAAAACAAGAACATCTTTACACACTTCCATCACAGGTTTGTAGTCTCAAATAATGGAGGTAACTACCCTGAGCCACGCCACAAGCTATGGCTATTTCACACATTTATTGCTCAGTGAAATAAAAATGGGGGCACACCAAACCATTAGCTTTAATATTCAAGTGTCAATTTACTATTAAAATTTAAAGAGAAAACTTTAGCAAAATCATGGCAAGTGAGAGGGTTATCGTGTCTGACACTTTATTTCAGTGGCAATTTTGTTGAAGCCTTTAAAGCCTGATTACAGATCTTCAATATAAATTCTGGAAATGTTTTAAATATGCTCTGGCATATATTAATAAAGCATTAGTGTGTATTTGTTGCATGCTCCTTTATTTTGACAGATGTAGAAATGTGTTGTAGCTTGACTGAACATACAAACATGAGAAAATGGCTTGTCAGTACCTCCTAATGATAGTGTCACCACATTCTGCTCAAGAGCTTCTCACAATATATATATATATATATATATATATATATATATATATATATATATATATCTTTTGAATTCTGGCCACTGAAAGTTGTCAGATGTACAGTGGTTAAGAAATTTATTAGACCACCTGTCCTATTTGTCTCAAAGACCATCCAGCATCATGAAGAAGTTTAATTCAGACTCTTCCTTTCTCAGTGATTTTCATGCGCTTCACCATTTTGACAAGGAGTGAGGAACTGAATTTGCTTTTTATACCCAAATTTAAGCCAGAACACTGGTACACTCTGAAAAGTCAGATATTAATCAAGAATAATGTCATCACTGAAACCACTGTTCAGAAAGGCAAGTTAGTAACTGTCATTTCGCAACATGATAACAACAATAATTCTATTTTAGCATTAAAAATATCATTTTTATTCAACAGCTTGCAAATATTGCTGGATTAACAATTACAGAAACATTACAAATCAATATTTTGGTAATCAGCAATGCTGTTAATTTAAACTAATTTATATGCCACAGACTAACTGTAGTTTCAACTCTTTCAAGGTAAACTGCTGTGCTTCCTAGATGCTGATCCATGATGCCTGAGTGTTGCTAAGCCTTGAGCATGTGCACTGTAACTATGTAGATAAAGGCGGACAGCTCACCTGGGCTTGCACCTCATATATGGCACCGCTCCACACTTGGAAAAAGGTATGAAACCCAATCTCACTTTAGTCTCACGGACTTTAATCTATTTTCACGTTAACCCTTTGCTCCAATACTTGACCTGCAAGGTTTCCAACATAACGCTGTGGTGTCAACAGACAGATTCATGTGTCAGCTGGCATCAGTGAAGCGAAGCAGGGCAATATTGTGCTGTTTGTTGATGTGATGTGACTCCTGTGGCCTGGGGAGATGGGCACAGCCAGGCCAGAGGGCTCATAAGTGGGTAATAAATCACGGCAGTGACAGGTATGGTGTCCTTTTCATTATGACACACTCATACAACACAATATAGTGCACGTACAGGCAACTCAACAACCAGTTATAAACTTTAATAAATTACTCTAAATGTAAAAATAAAACAGTAAAATGTATCAGAATTTAAACTGTAGAGTTCAACATTGTGTGCAGGAGTTATTTCAGATCGTTAATCACATTAATCAATGACCAAATCATATTAAAAATGCCAACGAAATCAATATGTCTGGTCGCCTGGTTAGGAATGCACCTCATGAATCTGGTGTGTGGTGCAAGTTGCTTTCCATCTTCTTCCTCTAAATAGATGTAATACTTTCAAAAATAGCCTGGTTTTAACAAAATATTCTGCTTCAGTCCATATTTGTTGGCATTTAGTCTTTCAAAACCGACTTTGTCACTGTGATCAAAAACGTGCTATTCTCCCACACACATTTTAGATACAGCACTATCTGCTAGCCAACAATGGAGACAGCATGGGTCAATATGTAATTTAAATGTGTACATTAATAATAAAAAAAATAACAAACTGTAATTTCTGGTGCAGACTAGCAAGGGTATTAACGTTTAATCAACAACACGCTACGTACAGACACACAAACCCAGTCTCACCTTGCACTTTACACTTTAATGAATGATGTTCCAATGGACACACAGGAGTCCCTTTGTTGATCATCATTATAATGACTAGCGCCCTATCACCACCATTCATCACAGTCTTCACTTTTTATTGTATATGATGTGTTCTGTCAATTATAAGTCAATAGCCTGGTAGTCCATAAGAATTTCATCAGCCTGACATTACTGATGCGGCAATATGTGGTTGGTGTCATGATTGATATCACGCATAAAACAAATCAATAAGCCTAAACTTCACATTCCCTAAGATACCCCATCTAATCAAAACTATCAATCCTGTGTGTCTAGCCTGGTCTGTAGTCATTACCTGCCTGCAGAGCTCAAGGCTATTAGCGCTGGAGCTACCTAGTGAGCTAAGCAGAGTACCTTGAACATTAGTGTGGTCAAACACCCTCATCAGCACAGCAGGATGGATGAATGGCAGGGTTGTGGAGCTAGCAAAGCATGATCACACTAATGGGCCATGGTAAATGGACCAGCTACGGGTAGTTTGGGTTGACTGGCCTGCTCTGTGATCCAGAGCCGTGCCCATTTCACGGTGTCTGCCTGGGACCTGGCCACACTTACTCACCGAGATGGAGAGCTTCATGCTGGAGCCCAAATTTCTAGAAGGGTTTGTCTGAGGTGACGGGACAATCATTGGAGACAAAAAGGAAGCTGTCTGCACCTGTTAAGTTATGGGACGACTGACACAGCTTTGTAAGGGGAAATCTGTCTTCACTGACCCTTGAACACTTTGGTCCACATCACTGTGAGTCTTCTGCTCACATGCATAGACAGCTAGTGCTACAGATAGCTTGGCACTGGCCATCACCCATTTGACCATTACTTGCAAGACTTGATTACAGCAAATGTATAAAGGATTTATTTTTACATGATCATTAATCAGCTTAAGGGAAGTTTTTTTAATGTCAGTCAGAATTATATTTTCCCCAATTGTTTTTTAACATAAAGTAGCTAACATAACTTCTGTAGACGTCAGCCTGCAGATTCCAGCTGCAAACAAAATTTGAGCATTATAATTTAGTGTTTATGCTGATGGTCTGTGTGACCATAGGCATTCATCCTTATTTTTAGATTAATGAATTCAGTGCATTTTAAGACTTTATGGATCCATGGGAGCCCTCATTAATATACAGTAAGGCATTCTTATCTTATTATATAGCTTTGAATTGTTTTTGGACAGTTATGAAGTTCGATGGCACAGGAGCATAAATTCATTGTATCATCATATTTTAGATTGACATTACAATTACTATTAGTACTCCTACAACATTTTATTTCAACTTGATACTGTAGTAATGAAATGTTATGTAAAATGTGTTCATCCTCTATCAGGCTTAGATATTTCATACAGTGAGTTGTTTTTCCTTTCTTCATATCCCACTGGAAAATACAAGAAAATAATAGGTGTAAATCAAGCAATGTCTCATTGTCGCCTGAAGCAGTGCCTCTGATCTAACAAACTCATGACACTAACTGCAGCTGATGAGTGCAGAAAGCTGAGCAAGCCTTTCTCTACTGTTCATGGCCGATAAAAAAAGATTCGGCTGAAGGGCGGAGAGGTCAGACGTCAGTTTTCAAGCCAGGTTTCGTCCTCTGAAAAGTTTTGTCTTCAAAAAATATGGAGTCAAAAAGAAATTGACTCTAGAGTCCTTTGGCATCCTGAGAAAAGAGCTGTATCATCCTTTTTGTGATGACACAGCAGGACAGAATCCTTAATGATCTCCCTGTGTTAATGTCACTCCAAATAACATTTTATGATGTTGATATAAACTGTAATTTCTGTACTATTGAGGGGGAAAAAATGATAGAATGCTGTATTATTAAGTAAATGGCTCACAGTACAATGATCTTTTCTAATGGAGTTAAAAAAAAACACACACACTGTGTGATCACTCTTCTTAATGTGCATTAATATGTGTAATGCCCCATCCTCAATGATAACAACAGCTTTATGCCAATATGGCTAACAGACCAGACAATTACTCTTAAAGTTAGGCTTGGTAATGTTGAGAAACTAACAAGAAAATGCTAGACATTTATCCATCTGAAAAAACAGTTTCCCAATGAAAACAGCAAACAGCACTAGCTCCAGAAGTCCCTGAATCCAGTGAGAAGATCACCAAGTCTGCAACACCGACAGCACATCTCTTCTGGACTATCTCCCTTCACAGCCACTCCCTCAAAATTATCATCCATCCATCCATTTATCCATAGGCTGGAGCCTATCCCAGCTGTCTTAGGGTGAAAGGCAGGGTACACCCTGGACAAGTCGCCAGTTCATCACAGGGCACATAGAGACAGACAACCACTCACACTCACATTCACACCTACGGTCAATTTAAATTAGCCAATTAACCTAATCCCCATACATGTTTTTGGATGGTGGGAAGAAGCCGGAGTACCCGCAGAAAACCCACGCAGACACAGGGAGAACATGCAAATTCCACACAGAAAGGCCCCGGGCCAGGAATCAAACCCTGTACCTTCTTGCGGTGAGGCGACAGTGCTAACCACTACATCACTGTGCCGCCCTCGAAAATTACCATTACAAATGTAAACAACGAACATTATTGTTAGCACTCACAGCTGTCTAGAGCCCGGGATTTTTGTATGACAACTAATAGAATTAAAGGAGAGTTAGTACACAGAACAATGCCTTTTTCAGGATTAGGAAATAACAACTTTTTGACTGTTATTAAAACGACAGAAAGCAATTATGTTACTGACTATAGTTTTAACAGTCTCTTGTTTCATTTACTACTCTCAATCAATAGAGAATGTGCATAGGTCAGAAAAGGATCCCAAGTAATGTGAAACAATTTCACCGAGCTTTTTGCTCGTCTCTTTACTAAAAAACATTATGACATATTCTCTAATACAATACAGTCAAGCCACTGACAAATATGTAGATTAGTTAAAAATGCAGTTGCTTAGTTTCAGAATATGTATGTATAAAAAAGCTGCATTAAAGAGCACTGGTTCACATCACCTCGTTAAGAACCTTTCTGGTGAAACATGCCGTTACCTGTGGAGATGACACCAGGCCACTTACAGTACAGTACATCTCCTCCCAGTGACAAAGCCACAGAGACTGCAAGCCAATCAGCTCCGGAAGCAAGCAATTCATGTAGGAGGGAAAAGGCCAAACTCTGAACCCTGTAAATGACAAATATCCATGTAGGGGAAATGGATACGCGAGGAAACACTAAGTTATTGTACTGTGAAGTCCATAAATCTATCAGAAAGGTCAGAGGGGCTTTTAGCTGGCATTAATCACACTGAGAGGCAGATAAAAACACAAGGAACAGGGGTGACAGTGAAAAAAGCTTCCTCTTCTCCCCCTGTCTGTCTTCTGACTGACTCTCTGAAATTGCACGCATTTGTCCTTGTTACTGCCCAAAAATACTTTTGAGATGGATGTCTTTCACATGGGGTGTATCTCTTCCTTACACGGTAAATCAAGGTGTTATTTTTCCTCTTTTCTGTGTGGGAGCTTTGATTACTTTTTCCCCAGTAGCTGTGCCTCTTGTTTTGATGTTGGTTTCCATGACATATAGGCCATTAAAGTGAAATGTGTTTTTCCTCCCTGATACAAACTTGTATACAGTATTATTAACATTGGTATTAGCCCAAAAAAGTAGACTCTCCTCCACCATCTTCATCTCCCCAAATTGTACATACACACAGACTCAAGGTAATATTGTACTGAATGCTTTGTGTTTGCTCACTGAACACTTGCGTCAACAAAGTTTCTTGCTAGAGCGCCGTCCTTCACATCATGCTCAATGAGCAGTCCTTTCACTGGCATATGAGTCATAACTCTGTCACTGAAAGCCACTCATGACCTCTTTTTTTGCCACATTATTACTATTATTATCATAACTACAGTAAGCTTTTTCAAAAGCTCTCATTTAAGCTCGGCGGAGGACTGAGTTTGTGTATTTGTCTTGTGTGTGACTGCAAGTGCTCAGATTGGCTCTTATGGAGATGTAAAAAAAAAACCAAGCCAATTAGAGCAGCACAAGTGTTGCAGGATGAGAATGGAGGGAGGTGGAGGGTGACTGGTGGTGGCCAAGATTGAACAGAGAATTGGGAGGGACAAAAGAGCCATAACAAAATGTGGCTGCACTCAACAAGACAGACACTGAATTACAAAAAAGAAGCAAAGCTGACTGGTACTTCTGTTTATAACAGCGTGCTTATACATTAGCGAGCCACAGTTGGCCTTTATCATTATGTACTAGTATTGTGGTTATGCTAAATGACAGTAAAAGAGCAGAGGGGGCATAATACCAAGGTAAAGGCCAGTCTCCAATCAGAAATACTATCCATGATTTATCAACTAAAACATATGATGCACCTTGGCTCTGACATTTTTCTTGTGTCTTTGTCTTCAGCAGAGAACAAAGCCAGTAGAGGCAGAAGCCAAAGATGATAATGACCCAGCCAATCCATAGAATGGTGCGTTTCTGCAGCCACATCTCCTAATTTGTTTATTCATTACTAAAAAAAAGAGCTTGTTTAAAGATACAGTACATATATTGCAGCATCTAGTGGTGTGGTTGCAGATTGCAACCAACTGAGTAAAACAGACTGCAACACAACACACTGTGAAGAAGACCTGCTTATTAAGCCGATGGAAATAGGTGAAATACTGTTAAATACAGGGAGTGTGCCTGTCTGAAAATGAGAAAAAAAGCAAATGAAAATAGCCAAAGCTGACGAGAGACGAGAAGTGATGAGAAGTAGCGAGAAGTGACAAGAAGTGTCGATAAGTGTCGAGAAGTGATGGAGCGTGAGGTGCCGTACGGTGCCGCCGCATCGATAATATAATGACAATACTTAAAATATCTCCATGAATCCACAAAAATATTAACTAATAAGTAGCAACATGTGATGTGGATGAATAATGCATGTAAAACTGGAACCCCAAACCATAAAAGGTTCTGCTATGCCACGCATCTCGCGCTTTGTCATTGTGTTTTTGACACAGAAAAATGAAATCATCAAAAGGCCATGATCCATCTTGTGTTCCATTTAGCTTGGAGCAAATCTATATCCCAGCATGCGTTTCTGATAATTACATATGGAGCCGTATTCATCTGTTTTTTGCCACAAAGAACGGCTCGTCTGAAAGCCTGTGATGCGTGTCCTCTTTATCCCAGCTTTTTAATATTCCTATCAAGTTGCTGATGTGAATAGAACACCTGGTTTGCTGTCACATCTCTTCGTTTTTAATACAACATCGCACTTCTGAATTATATAATTTAAAAAAAAAAAGGTTGACAAAAGATGACAGCTAAATTACAATTAAGCACCAGGTTTATAGACTTCCACGGAGCCTCTACAATGCAAACCAAACTAAATCTGATATATACAGACGTGCCCTTTGAAAAATGTTCTCTGGTTATTTTTAATATTCACAATCCAGGACAGCAGAGGAGTGGACGGGACAGACTATAACTAGAATCTCGCTACTCTGTGGTGCAATATCATGGCTAAATAAGATAAATAATTTAGCATGCTTGTGTTAGGCTGTAATAAAGCTGATGTCTTTATGTGGCAGGGATGTGGCTAGCTGTGCAGTTTCTAAGTGAGATGGATGAGGCAAGGCCCAAACTGCTGAGGGGTGAAGTGAATTAGGCTCACATTAGAGCTCACACTTTACCATTACAATGAAAACGGAGGAGAGTGAGCAAACCTTATCCATCTGCTGAAAAAGCCCACGCTACAAAGCACAATCAGCTTAATATAGCGTATATTTTAGTTACCTAAAATATACGTGAGTGTGTTTTTATGCAGTCTGGTGTGGTGTGTTAGAAATGACTAATTATGATATGTAATGTGCTTACTGCACATTATTTGACAGCTCAGTTATCAGTCTTAACATAAATTAAACATCCTGTGAACATGGAAATTAATTGTCTAGCTTGCTGAAAACGGTATCGTCGTCTCCAGGTCTGTTTAATTATCTCTAAAATAGAGCCCAGTCAATTAGATCCATATCTATTAAATCAACCAATTAAAAAAAACACACATTTAGAGTACAAACAGCAGCTCAATCTACATTAAAACTCCTGTTTCTTGTCTGTGTGGTCTATTCATCAGGTGAAGCACTTATTTTAAAATATTTATGGATCATGTGCAAATTAATTTTGATGAGAGTCACAATAAGAGACAAAGGACAGAGAGTCTTCTGACAGGCTTTCACCTTGGTTATAAAATGTCAAGAGTGTCAAGGCTTTTCCATTTGGCACGACGTGCGGAAGCCTCATTTGATACCTAATATATGTATGACAGCAAAGCAGTCAGCCAAAGGCCCGGGTCGCATTTTAAAAACATCTCCTGACCTTTCCGCGGTGGCAGTAATTGCTAATGCCAGACAAGGAAAGAATGTGAGTCTCTTATGAGGCACAGCATTGAGAACGAAACCCGGTGATGTCAGCGACGGGAGATAGTTTAAGTAAGGAAATAGACAGGAAGTCACAGTTTCAAGGAAGAAAAATAATGAAACTAAACTGTGCATCATATCCTGTTGAAAAGACACAATGTCTCAGGAGGATCAGGGTTTCATTTTCTTTACCTTACTGTCAGTGTCAAGGGGCCTGAAAGTTGATGGCAGTGTGACAACAAATCCATTCCTCCTATCTCATTCCTCCATTGCTCATGCCCAATGTGGCAGAGCCAGATCAGAGATGAAATTAGAGACACATAAATATGACTTGAGGAGTTGGGGGGGGTAACTGGGAGTAAAAAATAAAGCTCCTTTCATATTGAGTTATTAAGTCTCAGTCTTCCTGCAGCAGTTATTCTTGCTGATAAAATACAGTATGTATTCATATGTTCATATTATACCTACGTAAGTACAAGGCTATACACTGTAGCTCTTTCTAAGATGAATCTGTTTCTGATGTGATGGAAACTCTCCAGTTTACGGGAAGAGTCTCTCAGACATTAATAAGGAGAGACACTACAGGTGAATAAGGGGGACATATTAACTAATGATTAATCAATAGATAGACCATGAAACTTCCTTAGTTGATAACCTACATTAATACACTATGTATCACAAGTTTTCTGAAACTATAGAGTGCTTAGCAAATTTATTAGACCACCACCCAGTGTAAGGCATTTGATACCTCTGCCCTATATTAACATTATTTATTGTTTATATTTTAGTGCTAAAATATAGTTATTATTAATTATAAGCCAGGTCCAGCATTCTTGCTTCATTTTGTTAACATAACAAAAGTTTTGACAAAGGGTAATTTTGGGTGAGGAGGGTGAAGTTCTCATCACTCCATAAATCAGAACATACTGACAAAAGCCAGTATTACAAGTTTCCTGAAATGTTGTGTTTAAATATGCAAACGAGGAAATCTAATGTTAACTTTAGTGTGTAGGATTTGGTGGAATCTACTGAGTACCCCTCCTTTTCCAAGACCCAGGTGGTCAAAACTGTGGCTTCACTCAGAGGCATACTGGGGTAGAACACTATACATTTCACCAGCTGTGGTCAGTGAGAGCTAAATCAGGGATAAATAGTGACTGATGTGCATTTAACTAGAAGCACCATGTGCTTACTGAAAGTATAATGGTGTTTGCCATTGTGTTGTGTGATTCTATCCATGGCTGCCACCAGTCGAGGGTTCTCAACAGTCCCTCTGGTCAACAAAGTGTGGAGTGGGGGCATTAATCTCATCACCTGGGTCCATTGTTGACCACACTAATCACAACCGGAGGAGACACTGGGTAGATGGAAATATATGTGTTCATGGTGTCTGGAACAGGACTTGGGCAGGTGTTTGGTTTCTGTGCCATCGCCGGCGCCAGTGCTCGTTCACTGCCCATTCATATTATAGCCTTCAGCCAAAGGGACAGCTTGTGAGGCGCTGGCCCCTGATCCCAGCACATTAGTTTAATGCCTAGATCCGTGGAACTGTTCCTGACTCCCTCTCCAGCTTGGCACGGCAGCCACACACACACACACACACACACACACACACACACACACACACACACACAGGCCTCATCATACCGCAGCTCAGAAATGCAAAGTAGCATCTTTAGAAAGCTTGCATCTACTTTCTGCGGCTCCTAACTGGCATCAAGTATGAACAACTGTGTCATGTGGCAAAGACAGAAGCATTCCATCCAGCATGTTGCAAAAATACAGGGCTAAATTGTCTTTATGTGTGCTGCCATCTCTTTTTTTTTCCCCAATACGTCTGCAGCGATGCACAAAGCAGGATTTATTTATTTGGCTCTTCCTGTAAGCACAGAATTTGCTAGTGATTAGAAGTTATTTACCAAGAGTAAATAAGCGTTATGTACATAGATCGCAATTTAAATACACAACAGGTTGCAAGATGACCAATTGTACCTTAAAAATTAATCCATCCATTCTCGTAGACGCCATCAAAAGGAGACCAAGGAGGTAACCGGCAAACCCATCTGTCTATGTGTCAGCATCTATGTGTCAGCGCTAAGGAGACACAATCTGTTCCAGATAACCTGCCAGAGGAGGAGAGCAAATAAACATCTGCATGTATATTTATATAGCATATCCGAGCCTACACCCTAATGAGTGTCAGGCGCACTGGTTGAGGAGCAGGATTTGGTTCTGAGCCAGCAAGAAAGCGCATCATCTGCCGACATGTTCTCGTCTCGTCTTTTTCTCAGTTTCACCTGGACTCCGAGACATGTTGACAGCTCCAGAAGCCCCTGGAGTGGAGATCTGGAAGCAAACATATGGGCTGTCAGCAGAATGGGAGAGACAAACTCCTGTCAGGAATTTTTTTTCCCATTTTGCCCAACAGTTGGTGTTTTGTTTTTTTTTGTTTTTTTTCTTCCACCCAAAGGTTGGCTGAAGGGACTGTCTTTGACAAAATGATGTACAGTATGTGATTATAATAGCAAAATCATCATGGTGTGAGTAGGATGCAAATTACCATTAGCACTTACAAGTTAGGTTCCCAAACTTTTTCACATCAAGTTCCCCTTATGTTGGATCATGGACCCCAATTTTAGAAGATTTAGGCTGCACCAGAATTTAGATTTTTACGAGGTTTTATGACAGAAACCCATGAAAATAGTCATGAGAAAGATAATATAATATAGCACAGAGCTTTATCAATCCCACAGCAAGGTAGTTGTAATGTTGAACACCCGTGTGTAATAGAATAACAATGAATGTAAGATACATTCAGTAAAATAAAAAAGAAAAGTAGTATTGCATATGATATTTTGTCACTGTTTTACGTATCAGTCTCAGACCCCACACTGAAAACCATTGGTATATACGATGACTTTTGACAAAGAAACTTTCTGGAAGGAAAACTAAAAAAACCATTAGTAGAAATAAATACTCAATTTAGCATACTCAATAAAATGGTGCAAACTGCTATAGATATACATTTATGACTATTAATTAAATGCAACAAACACAATCAGAGTCTCCTACCAAGCACCCACCCACACAGATGCAAAAATACTGGACACCGTTTTGTTTTCTGTTATATCTTTTCTGATGAAAATGAAGAGTTCAAAGGGGCATATAAAATGAATATCAGACTAAGAAAATAATAATTGAAATTATTTAAAACAATGCGCAATGTAGAATCTGGGTTGGATAAGTGGATTTTTGCAGCGATTACACACAAGAATACACACACCTATCATCAAAGCTTGGTCAACAGTGACCTCCATCACAGCCCCTTCCTGGTCTGGTGTGACGAGACCATCGGCACATACAGTAAATGTTTGCAGAATTTAACCTTGTGTAGGTGAGGGCTGACAGACAGAACTGTACAACCCTTAAACCCTTCTCATAGCCATCATATCACCATTATTTATAAGGAATGGAGTCCTGAAAACCCTAATTCTTAGATTTTTGCTGCTGTAGTCCTTTTAAGCATGCAGTGTTATGGCAGTTTCAAAAAAAGAATTAAAAATCACAATGCACCATCTGTTGTGTCAGTTGAGTGAGGGTAATGCACTGTACTGGGAAGCATCCATATGTGTTCTGAACTATCTCAGAGAAACTTTTTTATATTGCCGGCTTCTCTACACAACAATCAGAACAGCAGCATTCAAATCTGTAAAGATATAAAGTCTACCACCTAGGCAGAAAAATGGAGTCGCTCTCCCTCTGTGTGTGTTGTAATCCATGAACAGGTGGAAAGGCAGCAGAGGCTGGCACAATCAATGCTAGTTATCTAAACTGAAGATATATACACCATGTATCATAAGCATACACTAAAATCGATAGATATTGGTAGCAAACATTTGGCAAATTGATAACATTAATATCATTTTAATTTCACATAATTCAAACATTACATAAATGTACTCAGGGCAGCTCAGATAAACAATAAGCCCTTTTCACAGCAGCCATTTTGACATGTCCTGGCAGGGTAATTACTAACATTAATTATGACCCTGTTCCATTTAGCTGGGTCAGGTATTGTACATGCTGGCTGACTGGATTTGCTGTGATATACTTAAATCAAATATACCTGTGCTTAACCTGCAATGACAAAATGGCTGCTGTTAAAAGGGTCCATTGTTGCCATATTATGAACTCGTCCTCAAACAGCTCCACCCTCAAACCACCCCTGAACCACACTGTACTCTCTGAAGAGATACATATTTCACAACCATCTCAGTTTCTATAGATCAAATCTCATTTTATATTTTTATGTTCTTTATATTAGCGGATGATCCATGGTGGCACTCCTGCTCATGGTTGAAAAGACGTTGACAAGGTCTTTTAATTTAGTTTGAAAAGTTGCCTTTAGGGTTCTGACAAGGACAGCCGGCTTCACGCACCACCTGCCAATAATGTTAACAAGGACCTGCAGCCCACACGCTGATGTGGCCTGTTCCAGCTCTGGAGGGCTTGCTGGCAGTAATGGCCATATCTTTCCCACATGGTGTCCAGCTCTCAGGAATCCTCCCTGCAGCTCGCAGTGCAGCAGGCCTCCATGCAGCCGCAGGAAACGGCACACATGTCGTGCACGGCATCAGAATTACCAAAGCACCTGCACATATTTGTTGTTAACTACATTATGCCTTCATGTCGTAATATTACATGCATATCATTGACAGTCTCTTTTGAACTAATTGTATCCAGCAATTTCTTTATAAAATATTAAAATTTTTGTAACCACTTTTTTTACTCAGAATTGCCTCACATCTACAAATATAAAATATTAATGAGTCCAAAATTTGATCAGTGTAATCCATGTAAAAGTATGAGTCACCAGTGTTAGGGCTCCACAGTGTTTCTGCTTGATTATCGGAAGAAACAAAGCCTGCAACATGCTTGAAGACAACATTTGTGAACATCAGTCGTATCATTTCACGGTGCTCAGGCGATTTAACCTGGCTTCACCTCACTTCCCCAATGTTATGGTATGCATAATAAAGAGGCGATGAAATCATTTGTCAAGCTTTGATGGAAGTTGTTTAGTATCCAGGGGAGGTGGGGGGGGGTTTGTCTTTCACTTTCACAGACTGCGATGAGGCAAAGGCTGTTTGTTCACTTGACTTAAAAGGCCTCAACATTTTCCACTTAGAACACAATGATTATTAAAGCATTTCGTGGACGCGGGGCTTCCCCTCACATGAGAGCTAATCAGTTTTAATGGGCGTGCGTGCGTTATAATACGTGGTGCCAACACAGTCCCTAGGCTCGGGGGCTATTACACTCTATAAAATATTAATGACTCTCTAGTAAAAAACATTAAAAGCAAGTCCCAGAAGACATGGAAGCCCAAACATAGTCACCACCCTGCTGGGCACACTTTAAGATAACTCAGCCGTCTGAATGCACATCTTATCCTCAGCTTTAAACACAGACCTTGGTAAAAGTGTGTCAAAATGCAGGTATTTACAGAGTAACAACTCAGCTACTGTGAACAGACGAAGCCTAAAAACATCTGGGAAACTGGGGATGCTCGATATTGGCTTTTTTTGCCGATATTTCAATATATCGATATAACTCTTCATTTCCGATTCTGATATCAATCAATAGCGATATGTGCGGGATTTTTACACCAAAACTGTCTCATGTTGTGGAATTAACACATTATGACTTAATTGATTGTGATGCCCAACTGGATGCATTCATGAATGCTTTTCAAAAGGAAACACTGTCTGTGCAAAATAAGACACCAAGTTCAACTTGAGTTATGGAAAACTGACATTTTTTGTCAGTGCGTTATTTTATTGACTGGGAGACGGAATGACAATATTGAATATATTCTTATATTCTGTATCTGTTATATTGTCAGTTTTGCACTATATTGCACTTTTGCACCATTCTGCAAAGTGTATACTTTTTAAAATCTATCTCCTTACTTTTTCCTACTGTGTATGGAAACTGTTGTGAAATAATTTCCTTCGGGATGAATAAAGATTCATCTTATCTTATCTTATAGCTAGCCATGACTTGGCAAATACAATCATTGAATTATAAACTGGGCTCAATCCACCCTGCGCTTTCATATGACTAAGAAAATACAAAATAGAAAGAAAATAATTTAAAATCCAACTCTTGTGTGCCATGTACTCAGAAGTCGTAATTTCCAAGTTCTGAGTCGAAAGTGTAAACGGGCCGAAGTCGGACAACCCTCACCGACTCCGACCTGACCACAACGTCATAATCCAAGATGGAAGCACCGTGGGTTAGCGCTGCGTAGCGTTACACGTTATAGCCTACAGTACACACCCTAACACACCCTTTGCATTTTCTTTGTTCCTCTTAATTGTGGTTGAGGTTGACGTCATTACTGGAATGCCATCAACTCGGCTCCAACCAGCTCCAACTTCCGATGTAAATGGAATGCAGCATAAGCCACAGATAGCAAAGCAGGAAGCGGAAACATCACAATTGTTTTGCCCATGATGAAATAGAGAGTCTCTTCTTTCATTTGAGCTACTCAGTGTTTTCAGAGCCATAGTACAAAATATTCTGTAGGTCATGAAAGATGACTCAAAATGGCCAAAAACGTTGGCACAAGGCACTCTTGGTTTTATAAAACTGCTGACACTCGATGAGTTAACATAGCCCACCTTTAAAGTGAAACAAATGAAGCTCCAAACTGATGCTGATGGGGCAATATGACTGCCCTACTTCTGTTTCCGCTTGTCCACACTTGGATATAATTCCATGTTAAGGACATAATGTTGGTCAGGTATCGGATGAGCGAACAAAGGGCTGAAAGTCAATACAGCACCTGTATAATTCATGCTCATGCTCACTTTGATGTTGAAATACATCAATGGCACTCAAGCGTCGGATTTTAAATGACGCTGAAATACGTCAATGGCACTCAAAGAGTTAAAAGTAGTCGGAGCTCTATGCAACTCCATATGCACTCCCTATAGCAAGAAACAGCCCTGAGTGTGCGGTCTCTCCTCGAGTACTCATTACACACCACGGCGGCTCATCCATTAGCACATACACTCCTCCGTCTTACATGAACAACGGCCAGATAACCAAACAAATAGCAGACATGGGAACAATAATAACAACTCAAAGACTGAGAGAAAGATGAGTCTGAGAGAGATGAGCTGTGGAAAGCTCATTCGTGGGGAGAAAAAAAGGACATATCATGAAACATACTGCTTTCACCACCAAAAGCATTCTATTTTTTCACTTTTGTTAAGAATATAAATCCTAAATCAGAATTAATTGAACTGAACAGAACAAAAAAGAAGCAGCTGATGCTGTAGTGGAAGCAGATGGTGAGCGACGCTACAGACGCACCTGGACTCCACTTAGATCATAAAACAGTCTCAATCTCCTTTTATCATTTAGAACATTTGAGGGTAGACAGTTATTGTTCAGACAAGTGTATCTCCACTGTAATGTGCCACGAACATATCACAGGGGCACAATCTTCAATATGGCAGTGGTAATAGCCCATAACATATTGGTAGAAGTAAAAGAAGAGCTGGAAATGGGGCTATTATCTAAGAGAAAGCATGCTCTCTAGCAGTGTCCTGCACAGCATTGCAGGGATAGTCTGAGAAAGATCTTCAAGCACTGTATTCATGCCTGGATGACTGCAGAGAAGTAGGCCAAATTCTCTGCACTATCACTCAAGTTGGGACCTGTGAGGGCCTTTGAACCATGGTGTAATTACAACTTATTTTTTTCTAATTAATCTTGGCCTTTGTGTTCCATTAGCTTGTGGTGATGCAGTTTACAACTAATTGAAAATGTTATTAAGCTAATAATATTTACTTTGTCTTGTGTGGGTTGGGCCCTGTGCCGCTCCTGCGTCTCCTCCCTCTCTCTCTTTCATTTCCACAAGCTGTTTGCTTATTGTAATTGAAGATGGAGGAGGCTTTTTTTCCCCCCTCTCCTCCACCCTCCAGGGCTACTTCTGTCCCTTAATCTATATTGACACGGCGTCTCCAGGAGATGGGCAGAATGTTAACCTGCAGTGCTGCTGTGTCCCCTCATTACACAGTGGCAGGGACCGATGGACACGAGCTGGCCAAGCGACTGCCTGAACCAATCACGCGACTGCTCGTCTTATATCACTGTCTAAGCGCGCCAAAGGAACTAGTTTATCCATGTGTTAAAAACACAACACGTGCACACATGCATGCAATTCACTGCGGTGCCTGGAGCAACAATATGACACATTTGTAGGGCATGAGTGATGAGGCTTCATTTTCTTGGACATAGAGCAATGCCATTGTGTGACTGCTTCACTGTTATTAGTTTGACACCAAGCCCCCGCTTTCCTTAACATTCAGTTCATAGCAGCAATGTTCATGATCATGTAATGCATTGAGCTTACGACATTAAGTGTGAGCTAAATGTATCCAATGTGATGTACTGTATATTGCTGTGTAACCATGAACAACACATCTACAATCTAATTTTCTGCCAATATTCACTCCATCTAACTTCATCAGGTTTCAGCCTATCACCTGGCAGTAATTATTGAAGGTGGGCGTAACCAATGAATCCAACTATTAACACAGTCAGACATTTTTAAACGGTTCAAAACCAAGATATTGCACGGTGTAATGGCTTTGTTGTTAAGAATCAGATAAATCCTCATGCAGTTAGAATAGAACCAGATGGGATATAACAAATGTAACTGTGCAGTGTTCTCTCCTTCCCTGGATCTTTTTGAATAATTTGTTGCTGTTTGACTTTGATATAGTGTCAGCGTTCAAAAACATGTTATT
This sequence comes from Synanceia verrucosa, assembly GCA_029721515.1. Lineage (NCBI taxonomy): Eukaryota > Metazoa > Chordata > Actinopteri > Perciformes > Synanceiidae > Synanceia > Synanceia verrucosa. The sequence goes on along the minus strand of CM056561.1, from coordinate 16,861,630 downwards.
GCACATATTATTATTAATAATAATATGTGCAATGTTGTTGTGAAAAGCCACAGTGAACAGGCAGCACACAGTTGTTTGTATATATATCAAATTCTCCTCATTATAAAATAGTCAGACTGATGGCAAACTCTTGGACCATGATAATTTAATTGGCAAGTCAGAGCTTTGTCTGAATAGCATGACAGGACAACATCCAAGAATCCTTGAAGTGGCAAGAAACCAAGAAAAACACACTAACTGACTAACGTTAGCTAATTTTAGAACATGAAAACATTCTGCGCCCTTGCTTTTGTTAAAACGATTATTCCCTCCAGTGCGGGCATCTTGTGAGCAGTGATGCATTCATTGTTTTTTCACTATCAGATACTGGAATAATAATTTAGTCTCCAAATTTCTCAACCCTAGTAACTTGCATGAACTTCCATATTTCTATTTTCAGATATTGGTTTACAAATGCACACCAGTTGATGATACAAACCTTTGCTTTTAAAACCCCGTGCCCAGGCTACTTAACCTCTCCGTGTTCTCACCTTGTTCCTGTCTTTTCCAACAGCCTCACTATGGAGCAGAGAGAGACCATTTCCCCATCAGTCTGTTGAAGCTAGATTTGCATTAATGAAGCCTGCAGTGTTAAGCCTGAAGGCTGGCTTTTGGTCGAATCACCAGCTGCTGCAAAAATAAGCCACAAACTTTTACTGACACAAGCATTCAGCCAGTCTGTGCGCAGGAGGATCTGAGGTAGAAGACGTTTCAAGGACACAGTGGTTGGATGATATTGCCTTGTATTGTCTGAAATTTAATGAAGGAAACTTGATTTTTTTTTCAGGAGCAGACAGAAATCATTTAATATTCAACCTTTTCATACAGCTAAAAGCTATAAAATCTTTCAGTTTTTGTCCCTATTACACATAATTGGTCCATGAGATGTCATTCTGCTTAGACGGCTGCATGGCAATAACAATGTTAGCTGTCAGGGATAGGGAAAGTTATGGATTTCATCTATTTTTTGCCATACTAGTACTGTAGCATGTCTCCATGGATGGCATTTTCTATAACATATTCATGTTTCACAGTTACTTTGTGATCCTGTAGCAATTTTTCTTATGCCACCATTGCACTAATTATGAAACTAGGAAACAAAAAAGAAAAAAGCTGTTACCCAGTTCTTTCATATGCAAGGTAGCTTTGTTGGTAGTTCATCTGATGGAAAGTTCTGAACACACCAAGGTTTTCTCACAAATTGGTAGCCCTGGTTTGATTGTTAGTTACTGGGGGGTCTGCTTCATGACCTGCTTTAATCTTATTTTTTGTTATATTGTTTGTATGTAAAAATGTAAAAAACAGTGTACCACTGCCGTCACATATGCTCTGGCATGTGTATATTCTTATTACCTCTGCCAAGGAGGTTATGTTTTCACTGGGGTTTATTTATTTGTATGTTGGTTTGTTGGTTTGCAAAATAACTCAAGAAGTTGTGGACGGATTTTGACAAATTAATTTTTGTTGGTGATTGGATCCGATTCAATGGCACCACCAAAAATGAATCAGTCTTAAGTTAGGCCACTTCCAGCCAAACCTGAAAATTTCGTTAAAAACCGGTCATAACTTTTTGAGTTACTTTGGAAACCGACAAACCAACAAACAAACCAACAAACAAACAAACAAACACACAAACAAGCTTCGGTGAAAACATATACTCCTTGGAGGTGGGGGTAATTTTAAATAAATAAAAAAAAGTCGCCGTCGCCGTCGCCGTCGCCGCCGCCGCCGCCTTGGAGGAGGTCTGACCTCTCAGAGTGCTTTTCTAGTTACGTATATAATCATTTATTTACCACTGCTTTTTCATTTCAAGTCAAATTTTTCATCAGAATGTATAAGGGCTGCATGATGGGCGCCTATTATCTCATAACAATACATACCCTAATTTCCTGAAATAAAGGTAACTAATGCAAAAGGAATCAACAATGTCTTGTTTAAAGGTAGACAGGACAGGGCACCTATGCGGTTCCAACTAAATATGCTCTGCCACAGAGCTGGCACAAGGCATAGTGAAATAAGTCCCTGATTAGGGCCCCCTGGCCTCTATGGGTCCCCAGGTGTGCCAAAAAAGGGGATAATAAGGAGAGGGATTCTAGATCATCATCAGTAATAAACTTACAGTCACATATATTATTTACAATGTATTGGTAACACTAAGTGTATTTGTTTTGGAAACATTTCTCAACATCAACCCCTCTATTTAGTAAAATGGTTCAGTTCACCTGCTCCATCAGATAGCAAGCCAGTGAGTAGATATGGCAGGATGTCTCAAAAGTCAGGGTGTAAAAAAGAAAAGAACAAAAACTGTGACAGGAGAAAGAAGTGAAGGGTCGACACTATGTCACCCAGTTCATTCATAGGCAAGGTGGGTCTGTGAGTGGTTCATGTGATGGAAAATTCTGGAACATTATTCCTAACTTTGTTCATAATGTATAAGCTAGTTCACTTTCCTCCTCCTTGTAGCTCCAACTTCTGAAGAAAACTCTGGACACTTCAAGAACAGAAGTAGCAGTGCTTCCCCTACCAACTAACTGTCATGTTGTTCTTTTAAAATATACGAATGATAGTCAAAAACATTATAAAAATATTATTAAAATGCATAGTTTTACGTTAAATGGTATCAAAGATAGATAGAGGGCCCCAAATTCAAACTTTGCAGAAGGCCCTGTGGAGGCTTGGACCGGCCCTGCTCTGACAGTCAGTAAAAAATTAAATTACCACACATTCAGGTCTTTGGCCCCCATACAGAGCCCTGCACCTGCAGATGTTAACAGTCTACATTACTCGACTTTAATCTATAGCAGACTGCTCCCATCCCAAGTGTGCTGTGCTGGCCACAGGGAAAGGGAGACTGTATGTTGAACGACCAGATCGCTCTCAGCAGTAGTTCTCACCTCAAACAAAAATTGATGTTCTCCTGGTGCTTCAGAGGCACAATATGAGTAAGCTTCATGAAAATGCTTTGTGGCTGGTGTCAAGCTGTTTCAACTTGATGGAAAAAAAATATAATTGATTTGGAACAATTTTGAAATGGTTATGAATCCCAAATTTGTATAAAAATGCTTTTGTTGAGGGCTATCCACACGGAATATACGCAGGGCATCATTATTCCTCACCGCATGTGTTTCCCTTCAGAGCCTTCCAATGATCAATCCACAATCATGTCATTATTATGAAGCCATTTCCAACAATGAAAGTGAGATTGAAGTTCCAGTGACTTGTTGAATGAAACCCTAATGGAAAGCGGTGGGAAACTGCCACAGAGACTGATTAATTAGACCGTCACCATGAGCTCAAAAGCCTCTCCTTTCCATCTCATTAGAACAAAAGCCCCCACATCTTGGCTACAATACTTCATACCCTTTCAGAGTGCAGTGGAAACTGATATTCTCCGCATGCACAATTGCCTGATAATAACATTTGAGTTGTGCTCCTGCCATGGATGGTGATGACATTTTGTTTGACTTCCTGCTGCACATCCCGCAACTGTGTTTTTCTCTCAACCTTTTCTCGCTCTGATTAATGGTGATTTGATATTTGACCAGTGACAGTGGGACTTGAGTCTGACCAGGTGTGACAGACCACTGGGTCTCAACAGCAGGAGGTAATAATGATGATGATCACTCCACACAAAACACAGCTATGCTGGGCCATAAAAGACCTATTATTGTTCATGAAACAAATCAAAGGGATGTTGTGCTTGGTCAGTCATACTTTCAGTCATAAATTGCTCTTTTATGGTATGGTCAAATGCACCACACTTGAGTTCATATAATAGGAGTATCATTAAAACTCAATTAAGAAACGCTAACTTAGCTGGTAATTTGGTACTGAATCCTTGAACAGAGAGGCTTATTGGGGTCAAAACCTTGTGTTGCTGTGGTCACACATTCACAAAGAAATGAACAGTTGTGCCAAGACAAAAGATTACTTTATGGTGGGTCATGCATCTCCTTGACATGCACATGCCAAGAATCTAAAATCTCTTATGGATCACAAATGCAACACTTTCTTTCATTCTATGTCAACACGCATTTACTGGGATGCAGTCTGGAAGTCTGTGCCAGTAAAATAGTGTGCTGGAAAACTGGCATGGTGCCAGACTGGACCAGAAACATCTGTTCACATTATTAATGAATCAATTATATGTCACACATGTGCCAGGCCTGCAGGGGAGGAAGGGGAGGTGTGGTGAGGGGAGGAGAGAGAAAACCACAGAGTCTGTTAACACAGAAACTGTAGAAATCAAGCGAAGCTGTATGGAAAGTAATGGGAAAAGAGGGTTGGAAAAAGAGAAATGAATGATATTACTAAATATTCAATTCAGCTTGCTGATAAATGAAGGAAGAGTAAATAGTCACTGAGTCTGCTCCAAAAGTTGCCACAAAAATACAGGAAAACAACATTATGGTTCTTGTGGCTGCAACATGAAAAAAATACGGGTTGTTAACGCATTAGTCTGCACATGTCCGCAGGCGCTCACATACATGTAATTGTACGTCAACAGTGAGACAGGTAATACTTACTGTTTCCCCGGTCCGTGTGATTCATCACGCAAGCTGTGTGCAGGGATGCTGTCAGTGACCATTTACATCATTAGAGAGGAGGTGAGGCCATATTCACCGTGCTTAACATGGTGGCCATTGACTCTTAATGGGCTCCAGCATGTTTCAAATCCCCCTAGAGAAAGCTGCTTGCCAGAACAGACAAACAGTGCATCCCTGTGCTCTCCAGGGCAGCAGCTAGGGAGGGTTTCCTTTTATGTGTCAAACATGGGAAAAATATTTGAGAGAGGAATATGAGTCCCACTCATATCGGAAAAGGATATTATGTCAGGTCAAATTCTTTATGAGAATCTAACATAACAAACTTTTCTCGTCTAGTTGCCAGGAAATGCCATGTTATGGGCATACCATTTCCTGTTGGCATAGTGCAGTTCTGCACCACTCAATATGCAGAACTTAAAGTAGCATACGTAGCATTGCCTAACAACATAACACAGCATAACAACATAACGTAATGTAACACAAGGTAATGCAACAACACATCGCAATGTGACAACACATTGTATCGTGACAACACATCGTAACGCGACAACTTATCGCAACACGACAACACATCGCAACACGACAACACATCGCAACATGACAACACATCGTAACGCGACAACACATCGTAACGTGACAACACATCGTAACGCGACAACACATCGTAACGCGACAACACATCGTAACACGACAACACAACATAGCCTTGTAGTCTTGTGTAATGTTACAGTATGTAGTAAGAGTAAGACCATGGGGGGAAAGTCAGTGTTTTTTTCTTATTTAATGTTTTGCACTCTGGCTGAAAGGCCTGTGTTTAATTGTTCCATCCACCACCTGCCTTCAGCAGAGTTTATTACTTGTTATAATTGTTATTACACCACATAAAGGTCTTTGATATACTATTTCACTTGCTCTGCGCCTCACTCGATGTCGTTCACATACTTATCTTGTGGTTTGCTGAAAAGCACAATGGCAACATTTTTTTCTGACAACTGGGTCAAGTTTTTACTGTTTATCTTTCAGTTGGAATGAGAATTATTTTTCAGTCATTACATACTTTGAATTGACTGGGGAGTTGTTTGTCCGCTCAGAGCAGATGTGGTTCTGGGACAGGGGCAGCTGTTCAAAACTGCCAGAAGTGTAAAATCAATAAAACTCAGATGGGAATATGCTTACATAAACACCAGCAAGATTTTTGCACTCTCAGATTTACACTAATGCAGGCAGTATATCATTTGCATTTGAAAACAACATACAAATTCCAGTAGAAAAATTTCATAATGTCTAGGCAGTAAAAAAGAAATGAGAGCACACTCAAACGAGTAGGCAGGAGACTGCAATGTCATCAGCATGCTAAGGGACAAGTCATTCTCTCAGTGGCTTCCCTTGAATTCAATTTCTATAATTTTGTTCCACTTTAAAATGCTGCTCCTTCACAACTGTCACAAGCAGTTATAGCAGTGAAGGTCCTTTTTCTTTTGGCTTGGTCTTATCTTCAAGTTTTAAACTTGCAAAGTTCTATAATATAACAATGTGTTTCAAAGTTATATCTCTCATTTTGTTTGTCATTATTTGGTAGCAATGGTAGTAATAACAGAAGCCAGATAAAAGGTTTCATTTAAATATTAATTTTTACAACATCAAGGAACTATTAAGCTCTGAAATGTGAAAGTTTATTGCTGAGATATTTCTCCTCTTCATTAATACTACACCATTCAATTTAATGAAATTGTACCAAGGTAATTTGTAATATAATAAACAGTGGATTAAAATGCATGCATGCAAACATTCAGAACATTTTCTTCCATAGGCAGCAGCTCAATTAGAGAAAAACCTGGCACTCTATCATCTGAAAACCCCTTCCACTGAAGAACAGAAAGGGAACCAACCTGAATAAGATTCAGGATTTCTGCCTGGTTTTGGATTGGTTTTGGATTGCTCAGCGTTTTTTCCACAAAAGAACTGTCCTTTTACATTAAAATGAGTGACCCTCTGCTGTCATATAAAGTTCTACACAGACCTATATTTTTGTTGATGTGGTTAGCGGGGCTGTAGGCAAAATGACAACTTGTTTTCTTTTTTTTGACCAGAGCTGATGGCTTTTTTTCCCCGTTTTTTTTTTTTTTTTGGAGACACAAGGGAAAAAATTATTTCCATTTCACTGCCCATTTGTTGCCCTTCCAGTGATGTGTGACCCTGTTTTATTTGATTTCATTTGTTCACTTTCATCACTGTTATTCATTTTGATTTACCGGAATGGCCATGCAGGGAAGTCAGACATATATATGACACGACACTGAGAAACAATTGTCATCAAGTGCTTATGTAGTTCCTTTTTTAAACTCTCTCTTCAGGAACACTTTTCCACTATGGAGAATAGCATGTCTTTGTACACTTTATTGAGTTGTAGTTATACTACAAATAAATGTTTTTCTTTTATGATTAATACATTAAATTGGACATTCTCCTGTAATTGCATTTTCTTTCAAAAGAAAACTGAAGGTAGATTGCTGCCAAGTAATCAGTCTCTGTGACATTGTGATTAACAGCTGAGGTAGCTGGAGTGGAGGGAGTGGGGGAGGCAGAGGGCAGGACAGTTGGCATGGTCCACTGACCCTTCAGCTAACAAGCACAGGACATAATTAGTCATTTAAGTCACCTTATAGGTTCTGTCTGTGCCCTTCACACTAGGATCCTTCTGAAAACAAGGTGGAATTGTAGCTCATGCTCCCTGACTGCTCATCAAGCAATTACTGCTTGGCTCATCACCAAAGGAAAAGGGATTAGACATGGAGGTAAAGTGAACCAAGAGAGAAGGGCAAATGTGAGGACAAAGATGGAATATCAGTGTCTCTCATTCATGCTTTTGATAAGATATATAGCTCTTACTGTAGTGTGACTTTTCATCCCCCCAAAATTAATCCTCAGAGAGCTGTCATTCCATAATTACAAATCCCAGTGATAATTATGATAGCTGCACTAATCCAGTTATTTTTGAAATCGGGTGGCTGCTGCTACAATGTGGAAATGTTCACCAATTCTCAAACCTTGTTTGTCTTCTTGCTTGAAAGAGATTGTAACTTCTAACTGGACAATGACCCTGAACATACATCAAAGCTATACGCCAGGCCTGTTTGAAATCCAAAGGAGTGCTGACCCGTGTGGTTTTAGCTCCATTAGACCTCAAACCCACTGGATCACTGTGGATAGAGACAGACAAAGAGACTTTGCCGAGATTGTCTCTGACATGCGCCCACAGAGTGCTAGAATAATACAGCTTAACAAAAGAGTGAAAGCTGTGATCACAAATATACCCAGTAATAATACATTTTGACTTTCAGGAACTTTTCTCACTTAGAGAGTGTTTAGTGAGGAATAATAAAAAAAGAGAGGAGTCTATTATATAATGTATATTATGACTAACAAATACTGACTCGGCTCCATTAAGTTTTCATCTTTGCTTTTTCATATAAAGTGGTTTTAAAAGAGTTTTGTTTATGGTTGTATTATTGTACTTTTACAGAAAACAAGCATCCATTATCTCCAAAAGTGGGCGACAGAATCTACCGTGGCAGAATGCATCGCTTGCAGAACATTATTTCTGTGTGGGTGAAAAAAGCAGGACGAAAAATGTAGGATGAAATTCACGGCGTATTCAGACAGATGAACGGGTGATGTAAAATGGCCGCTGCCATTACAGCTCACAACGTTATCAGAAATATTTAACCATGTGTCTACTGCTGGTCTTGTAAAGGAGAGAAACTTTTACACCAACAGTTATGAAGTGTTCATGTTGAATCACTGTAGAGGAAACACTGACACTGTGGATTACCATCTCTAATCAAACATTAATACAGTACATAGTTGTTATTTTAAATTTGACAGTTGTAAAGGTTAAAAATTGGATTTTTGCAGTGACGGGATAACCATAAAAAAAAAAAAAAAAAAACATCTAACCAGCTAACCTCTGATACTCCAACCCAGTCTAACCACCAGGGGCATTATTATTATAATAAAAGCTAAGGATGTGCATTGATATGTGAAACTAAACTAAACTAAACTCAAATAAAATAAAAAGTATAAAGCCATGCTTTTATCAAAACCAGGCTATCCCCGGTGGACAGTGTCATCATTGGCAGAGCGGTCTTTTCACTGATGCAGAGGGACACATGACCCCCCCACGCCCCCATCTCAGACCTTGCTGATCTGATTGTACCAGATGGGAGTGACTTTACCCCCCTGCCCCTCTCTCCAGGCCCTGTCATCGACAGCTGCAGGGACAAAGCAGCAGAGGGGGTGGTGCATGACTGGTCAACCCACAGGATACACAGATGCGGGGAGATGAGCCACCAGAAAGTAGAGTAAGACTTTTACTGTTTGTCTCCATCACCCGTCTCCTCCCTGTTCCTTGCTCCACACATGCATAAATGATTTAAATGTCTAGGTGCTGGAACTCTGCTGGAGGTGTTTTGCTATAGGTCACCTCTGTGGCCTTCTGCTCCTTGCCAAGGTTGTGGAAGTCACACTCACACCCTTGGAGACATTTGCTTTCTATTTCGCCCTCTTCCTTACGCTCTCATTTTGTCTCTCAGCCTCACAGCAGCACATGTGCAGCACCAGGCCATGGATAAGGTCAAACGTCTGCTGGCGCTTGAGCAGGGGGAGTTCATTGGTGGACTTGCAAGTCAGCTGTGCTGCGAAAAGGCAGCAGAAGTAATTTCAGCTGCAAGCTTAATGACATTTCAGCTCCTCTAAGTCATCTTTCATACCCGCTCCCCCATTCTGATAAATATTAACAAATGAATCAGAGTTAATGCTTTAAATGAAGTGTCTGTGGCCAGTCGTCATTAATAAGTTCTGCAGGGCTCCTCTCTTCTCTTGCAAGCTCATTATGGTATTGTTCATAATTTATTACTGTTGACTCCCTAATGGCTTCTTAAAGGACTATTACAGAAAGCCTTCGCTATTTTTTTCTATAATAGCCACAAGTCAATCTACTTAAGAGGCTGGAGTGCCGAATATAAAAGATTCTTAGAAGTCCATTTAGGACTCAGTTTCTGTAAGGAGGAAGATAAAATACCAGTAAGACCATGAATGCTGGACGAGACACAGCATGAAGTACACATGCATGCACAAAGGCAAAGAGTGGGGCAAATGAATATGGCTGCATGGATGTACTTTGAAACTTTGAAGGGTTTTAAAGGGGCCCCCTATATTACACCTGTCATATATATTTGTAAATGCTGTAGTACAACTAATTTACTGTTGCACTGTACTAATAATTATTAATACAGTGCAATACACTGTCCACGGCTATACTTGAAGTTTTACTCCCTTAACCTATGTAAATTGATGTGTAAAAATAACTGTGCAGTTTGATGCCTAGACCTAACTATGATGTTTTGTAGCCAAAATCGAACTATGTAGTTTTGTCACCTAAAATCTGTAGTTTTGTTTCCTAAAGTTAACGGGGTAGTTTGTGGCCTAAAGCTAATTTTGAAATGGCTGGAGTGGAAACACCACATGTTGCTGAACATTTGCAGGAAACAGAAAATGAAAATGAGAAATTACTTTGCAAAAACAAAGCAATGTATCCTAAAACAACAGGTTGTTTTAGGATACATTGCTGGTATTTGGTCATGGCTTAGCTTTATATATATATATACGTATATCTATACATATATATATATATATATATATATATATATATATATATATTCATTCTTCATTCAATTGTAGAATATGCTTATGTTTAATTTAAAATATATATTTTTTGTTTTTATTGGGTTTATTGGTGTATTTTTTCTGGGTCTTCTAATTTATATTTTATTTATTTAATTCAATCGTAGAATATTCTTAAAATTACAGTCTGTATTTTGACACGAGACAGGAACAATGGTCTCCTGTGTGAAAGTCCTGTGATTGTTTGTCTTAGCGAATTAGCAGGTTTACATTGTAGTTACTTTAAATCCTGCGTCTCATACAGAGACCAATGGGTGTCTTGTGTCAGCATCAGACACATGAGAGTAGGCATGAGCATGACAAAGTTGTTGGCATAGTTAGCAATGAGACCAGGCATACAGTAACACAATCACAAGTGTTTGTGAACAGTCAGTTGCAAGACCTGTCTATGTGATATTCTAATAATATCTAAAGCACATAAACAGAATAGAATAGAATTAATTTATTGATCCCACCCTGGGAAATTATGTAACATATCTGCAGTATCTTGACTCCAAGTTGCTGCAAAGGTTCAGCAATCCAGCTATTACTAAACTTCAGGATGAACATCCAGCCAAGAAGCCACTCAAATCAGAATGAGATTCTTTTTTTTTTTTTTTTTTAATAAATTATTAAAGCAAGAACCTGCAGTCCTGTTTTCAAAGAGCCTGATTCATCATCCTGGATGTTTCAAAGTGGGATTATAAAGAAATGCTGCCTAGAAAATCCAGTCTGTCCTGCTTCAGCAATCTCTGTCAACCTAAGAGAAAAAGTAGATCAAGCAGAGAAGCGAAGGTGAACGTTTGTCCTTGCCTTCCCTGTCAGTGAGATAGGATGCCTTAGATAATGAGAGGGGATAAATGGCTTAGTGGAGCCAAGCCGAAACTGAACAAATGACTATTCAGTTTGTTTTCCGAGGGCTTTTTCCATAACAAAGCACTGAGAGGGGATGCATGCTCCATTTGGGGATTAGATAGTGTCTGAATTATTACTCATCTTGTGATATATTTTCAAATATACCCCCAAATACACACAGATGTCAACATACCAGCATGCTAACAACGCTTACTTTACTGTTGTTTTGTTTGTTAGCATGCCAACATGACAGTTAAACCTCAAGTACAGTCAGTAGAAGTCACGGAAGTTGGTCCAATAGCTGTTGAGATATTTCAGCCAAAGAAATTCTGACATAGCGAGGATTTAATTCACAAAACTGACCATCTGTTTCCATGGTCTTCCAGAAATTCCCATAACCATAATTAAAACTTGCCCACTTGAAACAAATGCTAAATAATTCTGATCAAATCAAATTAATTTCCTCTACATTATTTGATGGAAATGCACCTATTTTGCATTTCATTATTTTGTCACATCCCTAAAATGTACTCAAATTTCAGTAGTAGCAGTAGTTTGTCATGAGTGACATCATCATTTCACCATCATCTCCTTAAATTATAAATTATATATTATATATATATAAATTTTGAGACTCATTTTTTGCTACATTACAGTCCCAGCAGTCCCAGCATTATAGCTTGGACTAAACACCTTTCAAAAAGCCTTTGGCAAAAACACAACATTGTCAAGCTCAAAATGAAGCCATTTTGGACATACAATGTATCCAACTACCAACAGCAATATGTATATTAATCCAATATTCATGAGAATGTTCACTTACTGTAAGACACTGCAGCATTGGTGAGGCAAATCCGGGTTTGACGGGTGTCTCGTTTTTCATATATTCAGATATTCAACCCAACGCTCAATCAATCTTTTTCATGGATCTCTACAGTTGTTGCCAAGAGGGAAGAAAAAATGTTTAGGACAGAGAAAAAAAAATGCAGCAGTCAGCAGTACCCATAAAATCCTATAACATATCACGTTGAAATACACAATGAAGCAAAGGAAAACTATAGATTACATTTAGCTAACACAGTTTCATTTTTCACACGGCTGTTTGTCAAAAACCTCCTACTGTGAAGCCACAAACAATCGTCGGACTCTCATGCATCAGGGCCGGGCATGTCGATACATTATTTGGTAGGCTGTTGCTATTTATAATCAACCAATTTTACCTGCAACTTTCTGTGAGGTAGACTAACTGAGAGGTGAGCAATGATGCGAATGGAGGCCGGTGTGTTATAAGAGGGGTGCAACAGATCTGAGATAGACACCCTCAATGTGACAACATGAGTAACTGTTGAGCATCAAGCCAGAACTCAGACACAGTTTGTCATGAGTGACATCTTCATTTCACCATCAACTCCTTAAAGGATAACCGTGATGTCGTTATTTAAGACATTTGAGGCATCGCTTGAGCGTGTAGGCTCATGGCTGATTCCACGGCGCACTCTACTCTGGCGGTGGGTGGGTGGGGGGGGGCATGCACAGGTCTGTCTTTGTTCAGTGACTTCCCATCCACGTAATGACTTTATATTATTATTTTCATCTTTCTATGCTATCGAGGGAAGGGACCGTGATTGAATCCAAATCAATCTGTCTGGTGGCTGTACGCTAGAAAAGCCAATTGCATTTTAGCAACACACAGAGGAGCGCTGCATTCATTCACCAGGCGAATCAGAGCCTCGAGGAGATTATCAATCGAAGGGAGCAATTGAGTCTGAGGCTAGATTCCCATTCAATTCCAGTTTAATTAGATCTCCAGCCTTCTAATTGACTTTCTAATTTTTCAATTAGCAATCAACCCTTTTTTTTTCTCCAAGACCACATCACATTCACACTCCCTAATCTGCTTGAATAAGAGAGGAGACAGCAGTGACTGTAATGAGCGGAAGAAGGAAAACATTCAGGGATCCTTCGAAATGTTTCAGTGTGTGATCTTTTGGGGTAATTATCCACGGCTCTGACAGGAAGACATGATTTATTTAAATGTGCGTCTTACGGAGCGATGGGCCTTGCTGTGCTAGCCACACATCAGTCACTAACTCTCCTCTGCCGCCTGGATGCCTTGCTTATTGTGGTGTAAACACTGGCTCTCAATTAGCATCTCAGAAGTCATTAACACATGTTAATTAACTCATGATTATGGAACATAAAGATTTCGATCAGCACCAGCTATGTGATTGCAGGCCAAAGACTATAAATTTGGGCAATTCCACAGCATCTGTTGGAAGCCTTTTTGAATTTACGTAGAATCCAATGATCCAAGAACCTTTTGCTCTTTCCAACGTGTAGATAAATGGGACAGTTAAAGTTAGACCTCAGCTGTGGAAATGACTCCAACCTGGGCCAGAAAAAGCCTCCTCCAGTTAGACCAGCTGGAGCAGGGGCACCTCCTATGGGACTGGAGGGCCAATTACACCACATAATAATTCATAGCAAGCCGGTAATGAAGTCCCCATCCTCATCAACTCCAATTAGATAGAATAGATCTCTGAAAAGACAAAAAGGGAGAAGAGAGAGAGGGTAACAGAGGAAATGGAAGTGGATAAAGAGTATAAAGCCATTTAGGATGATTGTGGAGAGAATTCTCTGTATCCCCTCTCAAGATGCTCATATGAGTTTTTTCATTACTGACTATAATTGATGTTTTCTTGAAATATTAACTTGGACTGCAGCTGTGAGAGTGGTAGCAACTACATTTTTTTTAGTAATGGTCACAAAAAGGAGATATGTAAAGTACAATAAGAGCACATTACCACCAGTGATTGTGAGTCAGGTGCCCAGCAAAAACATTTGTGTCAAACCAGAAGTAGTGATACTGGTCTGGAGGGTAATGCAGTCACAGTATATTATGTCTTCTGATGGGGTCTTGCTGTCTCTTTGCGGCAAACCACCTACAGAAAGTAACAAATGCTTCACAACCCCCCACATCGTTGATCTGGCTGTATAGCGCTGAGGGAAGGACCTTCGTTTAAAACAGGCTGAAAAATAATATTAATATTAATTGGATTACAGAACAGTGGGATGATTTCAGTGCTGTTGACAAGACAATTATCGACTTTGCGGTTTCCTTGTGCTACATTCAAGGACATACAAATAGATTACGATCTCAATCTGGACAAAAACTATGCTAATGCAGGGCAGAAGTGGAGCTGGGATGTGTAAGTCAAAAGAAGGGGAGTAGAGTAGATAAATCCCTCATTAGTGTGTTTGCATTTTGCCAGACTGTGTTTGGAGAAGGCTTTGGCCCACAGGGGGATTGAGGTGTGAGGTGCACAGGTGGTGTGATCTCCTCAGGGAGTTGCAAGTTCTAAAATAACACTGTTTAAATAGTTTGGGCTGGAATAAGTAATGCCAATAATTATCCTAAAGTCACCATGAGGCCAGTCTCACAAATCCTTAGGGACATTGCATCTACATGCTCACAATAAATGAAGGTGGTCTCTCTAGGTGTCAACATGTTCAAAGATGGTAATAATAATAATGAGTTACCTTCATGTGCTGAGCTAATAACCAGGAGGTAAGGGACAAAAGGCCATGGTGTAAGAATGGCTCTTGACTACAGAAACTTCTGCTAACTCTTGGTTTCTTTCAGCTTCAAGCTGTTGGTGAATTTTGTCTCTCTTATTTCTTTTTGTCTTTGTCCTGCACTCGACCTGGAAATGGATGTGGCCATTACGGACAACACATTTCTCTGAATGCTGCTCAGAGGAACAGGCAAGGAGATGAATGGAGAAAGAGGCACATCCTATCACTGAAAGTACGATATGAACACTGACGTTTTCTAAAATGATGAACTTGACATGTGTAAAGGGACAGTATGACGTATTTGGTAGCATCTAGTTCTACTTCACATTGCAACCAAGTGAATAAGCTCACTCCTCCCTTTCCAAGATTGTGATGACATGAGCCACAGAAAGCAAAACAGTGGTAACGCTTATCGCATGGCTGAGAGAACAGTCTATGTACACATCTGTTTGGGAGTATAATCAAGGCTTAAGTCAGATGGTGGCTGGCAGCACCATGGTTTCATACATATTAACGCAGATTCACCAGTGTGTCGGAGAACTGCAGAAGGTTTCAGGTAAAATATAATGGTGAAAGGCTCTCTCTGGAGCCAGAGTTTAGTTTGTCTGTTGTGAGCTAATGCAGAATGGCATGGCATGGCAGTGCAATATCCATTTGCAGATATAAAATGATCAGGTTTAACATTATGACCACATGCCTAATATTGCGTGCACCCTGATTGGTCTGTGGTTAAACAGCCCCATATGAAACAAACTGTGATGCACTGTGTAGTCTGACACCTTTCTATCACAACCAGCAGTACCTTATTTAGCAATTGGAGATGCAGTAGCTCATCAGACCACCAGGACCAGCCTTCACTCCCCACCTGCATCAACGATCCTTGTCCTCTCATGAGCCTGTCTCTGGTTCACCATCGGTCCTTCCTTGGACCAGTTTTGATAGATCCTGACCACTGCAGACCACCACAAGAGATCATCTAGCCATCACAGCTTGGTTCTTGTTGTCAAACTCACACAGATCCTTACACATTGACTTTCTGGACAAAATGTTCATCTGTTGCCTTATACTGTATATCCCAGGTACCATGATGAAGAGATAATCAGTGTTATTCACTTCACCTGTCAGTGGTCACAACGCTTGATCGGTGTACAACTCATTCTAAGCAAAGAAAATGACAACAACACAATGATTCATAATTTAAGGTGGTTGTACACTACGAAAACACAGTAGTGAATACATATTCCAACGCCATACTGGCCCTGTATCAAAGAACAGTCATTAATTCAATCGAATCTGAGTCGAGTGGTTCACAGTATTTAGTCAGCCACATGTACAGCACAATACTGTTGTTGTCAAGGAGCACAAAGAAACAGAATTTCCAAGTAGAAATAATATAAAACTTGGAACAGTTCATCAACTACTTTCTCAATTTGAACGACTTCAATTTCCTTCTGGGGCCAATTTAGTGCCTTTCTTCGTTTAGAGAGATATTGCATAGCATTATTCATATACAGTAATTATATTGGAGCGCCATAACATGACAGTAATATGGGGAGGAGTGATGGTGATGTGTCCCAGTCATATCATTCTCAACAAACATATTCCCACTTGGTCTAGTTAGATGCAAGGAAATTGCCTTGAAATTGTTACCTCACTGCAAATAACAGTAATAAGGTGGTGGAGATGGATAACTGTAGTGGCACTAAGGGTTCTAACTGTAAACAAAGCCATACATTATACAGTAATGTTACTGTGTGGGATTTGCCACACAAGCATTGAGAATGCCCAAACGGAGATTATTAAAAGGTGAATGCATGTGTCTTTGCCTATGCTGCTCGGTCATCAGTGGGGAAACAATTATTTGCAGCATGCGGTCTATGTCTTGTATATTACATCTAATAGTTTGTGTGTCATTGGTGATGTCTCCGTTTAAGTTGATAAATGCAGACTCACCATCAGGTTCTGGGAGATGTGATAATGAATACCCACAGTTGATCTAACTGACTGTATTTAAAAAAAATGTTGGCAGGGGAATTTGTGACCATTTGATGTTGTGTTTTCAAAATCCACTGTAAAGATTGGAGACTGTAATTTAAAAATACAGTACAGTAACAGTAACTATTCCTCTTCATTCTGTGAGATCAAGGAAGCTATATTCTTGACACAAAGAGCTGCATGGTCAATTTGCTGAATTCAGGCTTTCTGCGTGATGTTCACAGTCACTTTTACTTCAACTGCCACATACGTCTCAAGTGCCGGTGGGAGCTGAGGGTGCAATGAACATAACTACCTCCACAGCTCCTGTAACACGCTGCTTAACTCTTTTGTCGCCTACAGGAACTGCTGATGCAGTGAATCCAGCAAATACCAAAACCAAGCAGAGCTATTAAACATTAGCTGTAATGAACATCATTTCCTCATGGCAGAGTGTGATATTACACTAAAAGAGATCATTTACAAATTAGAATAGAACTTTTCTGGAAAGCGATTTGCTGTGTAAAACAGTCATTTACAGGTATGTTTCCATATATTACATGAATTCTGGATTCAAAGAAGAAGTTACAGAATTTTTATCTTTAAGGCTAAAAACAAAGTTGAGAGGGAGAGCTAGTGCTGCAGAGGATTCTCCAGAAAACACAAAAAGTGTGGGATTTAAAAAGTTTGTTTCAAAGCTGGGGAGAGGAATACAGTAAGTGCTTTTTTTGTTCAGACAAACGGATGTCGTGAGGTTTGAATAAGTCCTAGAAAGGAGAACATTTGAATTTACTGGTGTGGAGCTCCATATATTTCGTAGTTAAAATGAAAAGATATTTCAAAAGCGTTGGCTGCAGATGAGCTCTAGCATGTTTGACAACTAAACCATAAGAAAAACTTGACTCACGCTGCTCAAATGCAGGTGTTGATGGTAATTGTCTCCCAGCTGGTGAAATTATGTGTTTGCCACTCCCAACAGATCTAAAAATGTTTCCACTGTGATATCTGCAGGCCACAACAAAACCCAACGAGGGTCAGAGCAGCAAAAGGTTACGAAGGAACGCTGCAGTTTCCGCCTGCATCTTCGAATAGATCACACCTTGCTCGCAGCCATCTGACCTTTAAATACTCTTAAGAAGTTTCAAGTGTGTGACAGAGGTGCCCAGAATCAACTTTATGATCTCAACAAATGTTCCAGTGATCGTGCTGATGAGGCACTTGGTGAGGGCGTGTCTCTGAATTTGAATGCTGAATAGGAAACATCTGCCCAGAGTCAGAAAGATTCATCTCTGTCATTTTCTATCCTGAGCTGCATCCAATCCAGCCCTCTGCCTTGCAAAGTGGGAGGGAGGCCACCAGCAAAAAAAAAAAAAAGACAACAAATATTAATGAGGTGTTACACTGAGAAATAACGATGTGTGCACTCCCTGATAGCATCTGTACTTCCTTAATGGCATGCGCAATTATGTGGGCTTCCATTAATATCAAGGCTGGAACTGTCAGCGCTAAGGGCTTCGCTTCAATCACTGCTGTGCCTCCGCTGCACGTCTCTGTAAGCTCACAGAAGAGAAATATATGTTAGATATAGCTGCAGTGCCCGGCTGTTAAGCCACATAAATAGCTGTTGGAGGGTGGGAGGGTAGCCAACAGTGGCCCCCAACACATATTTCTAATGGAAAATTTTAAAAAAATGATTTAAATATATTGTAATGTTCTGAAGCATCCTGGGGCACATCTATTGGGTCTGGTAATTTCTGCAATGCCAAAAAAACAAGACTTTTATGAAATTCCAGCAGTAATGAGGACCTACGGGATCATTAGGTTTTAGCTATTGAATATCATTTATAACCTACATCTTTTATGGGAATAAAGAAAGAAAAAGAGAAAGAAATATGGATGCAGCATTTTTTTTAAAGATATACAATTTGTAAAAAAACATCTCAAAGCAGTGACAGTAATCACACATCTCAGTGGGTGGAAAATATCAATAATTCAAACAATATACGGAAATATGCTTTCAAGACATTGGAAAATGTTGTATGCAGTTACACATAATCAATCATTTCACTGAGGATTCTTTTATGAGATACTGGTATCATCATTTTCACATCCACCCACAGCACTGAGGTGGTTGTGTAATTATACAGCTAACAATTTATTGCATGACAGCATATGAATACAGTATATGCATAAAGCAAACCACAAAATGAACCAAATCTGACCTCCCATTTTTATTTTCCCAATTAATTTTTTAAAATATTATTTTGGTACTTTTTGGGGGGCAAAAAAAGTTTGTTTTCTGAGGATTTTTTTAACATTTATTTTTTAAATTTTGACAGCTTCCATCCTCCCTATGGGATTAGCAGAGTAGATGTGCTGCAGGGTGTGATAATGCTGGTGACATAGTCAGGTGTCAGCTCCCCAGAGCAGCTGTTTTACTGTTCACAGGTCTTTTCTTTTCAATTATTGACTGGCACTGAGAGGGACAGAGCAGGTCTGAAGGTAATTTAGAGGGTCACCAAACTGATGGTGCGCTGATGGTTTAATCTAATCTAATCATATCTACTTTACTGCCTAACATGTTTGTAAGCATGCATTTTTAGACTGCCAAATGTAAAACAATCAAGCATAAGACCACTGACAGGTGGTCATGATCTTATGTACCATGATTATCTCTTCATCATGGTACAGTATCTGGGTCAAACATTTTGTCCTCAAAGTTGTAAGAGTGTTCGAAGCATGAAAAATGGGAAAGTGTGAGGATTTGAGTCAGTTTGACAACAAGGACCAAACTGTGATGCTATTTTCAGAGCATCTCCAGACCTGCAGCTCCGGTGGGGTGATCCTGGGATCCTGGTCTGCATTGATCAGTATCTATCAAAAGTGGTCCAAGGAAGGATCAGTGGTGGCCCGGGTGGTCTGATCCAACAAACAAGCTACTACAGCTCAAATTATGGTTCTGATAGAAAGGTGTCTACACAGTGCATCCCGGTTCGTTTTGTATGGGGCTGCATAGCCACAGACCAGTCTGGGTGCCCTGGATGGCCGAATGTGTGTGTTGCTTACCTGGGGGAACACCTGGCACCAGGATGCACTATGGGAAGAATGAAAACCCATGGAGACAGTGTGATGTTTTGTGCAATGGTCTGCTGGGAAACCTTGGCACCTGCCATCCATGTGGATGTTACTTTGACACATTACAGCGACCGAAGCACTGGTGCAGACCATGTACACTTTCATGGAAATGATATCCCCTGATGGCTGTGACCTCTTCCTGCAGGATAATATGCCCTGCCACAAAGCAAAAGTGAGTCAGAAACCCTAACCCTTTGAGGAGCATGACAATAAGTTTGAGATGTTGACTTGGCCTCCAAATACCCCAGATCTCAACCCAATCCAGCATCTGTGGGATGTGCTGGACAAACAAGTCTGAATATTGGAAGCCCCACCTCACAATTTATCTGCTGCTAACATTTTAGAGCCAGATACCACAGCACACCTTCAGAGTCCATTGGAGTCCATGCCTCGACAGGTCAGCGCTGCAGAAGGGGGACCAACACAGTACTAGGCAAGTGGTCATAATGTTATACTTTATTGGTGTATAACATAGAAAGCATTGTTTGCTGCTAGACTAATGCTCTGAATATAATATAGCGGACCTTTAATGACTAAAAAGTCTGCTAATGATCCATTTATTTAAAAGCCTCTTTCCTCCAATCTGTTGTTACTGTAACAGGCAAAACAAAAACAGTATGGATGAACTGAGAGAGAATATATATATTATCTATTTTTACAATCAAGAAAAAAATTCACATCATATCAACATTTAACTCCTAATACCTCTCAACTTGTGACAATACATTTTCTGTGCAACACAAATGTCCATTGCACAGTATGAGGCAAAGCATAAAATAATATTTAAATATAATTTGGAGTTGATACACAATTGTGGTGCCTCCAACTGTGGAGTCTGCTCATAAAGCAGAACAAATATTATCAGAGGACTGAATATGGATATTAGCAGAAAGCCAGACTCCAGTCCCAGGAGGTATTTTTCTTCAATTACCTCCAAATGTTTACTTATTATATCTCAAAACCTTTATCTACCAACGGTATTGGTGATAAGTTTGAGCAGTACAATTAAACCAAATTTCCAAGAGTTTATTTTTCAGTGAAAAATAGTTTTCCGCTAGCACATATGACTGATAGATATTATGTTTGAATAATCATAAAAGGCAAAGAAATCCTAAAAAAGGAATAAACTATTTTGTGTTGTATATAGTCAGCTTCAGGACTGCTACTCCACTCAAGCACAACATCTCTCTGAGTGGCTAGACAGTGCCACGTCCCTCACGATGATCTTAATTAACGTCTACTCTCTTGTGAGGACACCAGCTGAATAAATCTCAAGAAAAATAGACGGGATTAATTCATTTATTTACCAAGCAAGTGCAGCTCATCAAATTCTGATACAGGCACGTCTCCTCCATGCAAATAGCTCTTTATTAGAACCTCACTTCACCAGGTGATACCATGATCCCTCTTTGGCACCGTGTTTATTTAAAAAAAGACTAATCAACTTGGAGGAATACTAAAGAGATCTGCTTTGTTTCAAGCTTGACATCCTGAAACTACTATGGAAAAAAGTTTGTGGGGTAAAAACATGTAATTACATCCACATCATCCACTTCTGTTGACATATTTGTAAAAATTAAAATAATGCTAATGCGGTAAAAACATATTTTTTTGTTTATTGTGCGTTTTCTCTCTTTTCTTGCAAATGAATAACACAAAAATGCGTGAAGGAAGGTGGAAAGATAAATGTACAAAAGCATGATTTAAAGTCATTATCTAGCAGGAAGTCTGCACCAAACGTGTAGGAGAATTATGATGGCTGACACAAAAAGTAGATTGTTCTGGGCTACTCTAGAAATATGGTAGCTGGAATTACAGGCAAGTATAAAAATAGAATTGGAAATGGAAAAAGGAATGGCTACTATATAATATTCCATGTGTAAAACAAAGCATGGAGAAGCCCAGATAACTCACACAAGGGAGAGCAACTTCACTCTCTACTCAGGTAGACATTACTCCACTATATCTTTACATGCCAAATAGTTCTTTACTGCCATATTAATGCTCTGGATATCAGGCAGAGAACGCACTAAAAAACAAACACAAAGAAGCGTCATCTGTACAGTGAGGATTTTATATAAACATGAATTTCTCATTTTCCAAAGCTAAAAACCGCCTGCAAGAAGTTAATAAAATGTCTTCATTACTTCTGCTGCTTCCATAGTGTTGCCTATCCGCTGTGTGGTAATCAAACAACCAGTTAAAATGCTTATCAAGGCCAACCACAAAGTTTTATGTGAACAAATAACTCAGGATGTATGAATATGCTAATAAGCCAATCCAAGGATTTACTGTGGCTATGATTACATACCCCAGGGGTGTAAACCAAATAAAGAGTTTAAAAAAAATGTCAGCCGCCTCTGTAATTTAACATTCCCCCAATCTGTTCTGCACTCTCTGTAAGCTTCAGCAGAAGCAGAGCTGCTGCTGCTCTGTGTGGAGGAACATCAGAGAAATGTGTTATTTTCCTCTACATAGGAAATAGACATGGGCATGAAAGAAACTGCCTCTTTCACAGACCCCTGTGAAGAGCATTTTCATATTTTCATGCCTTCATCACTGCTTTTGAAAAGCGTGAGGGAGGGGTGGTGGTGGGGTCGATGGATACTGCGTGGCACACACGGCGTTTGATGCATTCGCCATTGCATGTTAGAATGGATCAATGGGACGAGACAAGAAAGCTGTTTGGCAGAGCTGTGGCTGTACCCCAGAGTGAGATGACAGCTGGGTAGGCCAATGGGACAGGAGGTGGGTGGGGGTTAACAGCAAGAAAGAGGACCGTGGTGGTCCCTTTTATCCCCCTCCTCCCTCTTTTCTTTTTTTTTCCTTCCCCCTCTTTGATTTCTGTTGACCAAAATCGACTTGGGGACATTTGCTCATTGATGGATCTTTTTACTTCCACTTTGCTCTAAAGTAAGATACGAGGAGTTGCCTCGCAGCTATGGATTAGCTTTGATTATGTGACAGACGTTATCATGGCACGCAGCCGTCTCTGAGCCAACCTATAGGGTCCAGACTGTGTGCAGGGGAGCTGGAGATGTATTGAATGGAATACTAATGTTACTGTCTGTACAAAAGAATTAGAAAAAATTGTAATGCGACAAGATGTATGTGTTGGAATAATATATGCACACAACTGGTGTAAAACAACACTGGAAGCCAAATAACAAAGAAGTAAAACAAAGTAGGTGACAAAATCATCAACAGCAGTCCAACTGACCATTCTGTCTCAGTCCGCAGACAGAGGGGTGTATGGAGAGCTGAGGAAAGTCTCAGAGGGTGTGAATGTGATTTAGAGATGGTGTGCACTGTTTACATGGCCTGCCTGGAGGGACGCGCTTCTGTTGGCAGCAGAACATTGTTAGCATGGGAGGCACGTCGCTTCGACCCCACTTCCCTCTCTCTGTGTCTCACTCTCCTTCTTCCTCCAGCTGCTCGGGGGCATACGATGGTCTGGGAAAGATTAATGCATCTTCAACGGCATACCGTGAAATCAAATTAGTGTACTCTGATCCAGAGACGTGGAGGGCTTAGGCCAGGGCGGCGTCAGGGACAATTCCTCAATAACCCACTGTTTCCTCACCCCACGAAAGCCACCGTCTGTTGTTTATTCCAAGAGACGACTTTTAATCTAAGTTTGTTATTGATTTACAGATTTATCCGCATAATTATCATGACCTGTGAGACTGTGCTTTGTCTAAATTGCATTGATTTCTAACTCTGCAATGGGTCATTAAATTAAATCAGTGGAGAAATGTGGAAAACAAAGCCACTTGTGGCAATGTCACTTTGCATCATCTCAGGCATGGCCACATGTTAACGCAGGTTTCCATCAAATTCAGCCGAGGATGAACACCTATCCATGCACAATATGCTGTTAAAAATTGGATTTGCTGGGGGAAAGTAAGGGGATTATTACTGCTTCAGTGTTCAGTTGTTTCTGCACACTGCGTTTTGTCACTCTCGTATTTGATCATGTAATCAGGCAAGGAAAGATGGAGTCATCCGCAGAGCTTACAGAGTAATAACTTGAAGATGGTTCTGTGTGGAGTGTGTGTGGACTGGTGGGGAAGTCTGTCCTTGGATATGGAAATTCACAAATATCCCAGTGCGAGCTGCTAAACTAAGCCAGGTCATGTTGTCCACCTCTAACCTGCGCGCTCTGCACTGAATATTTTTGCATTTGCTCACATTGTCATTCCATGTGGTGCCCACTTCCAACTGTATCCAACATTATTAGCCTTGTGATTAGCTTTGTGTGACCTGAGCTCTCCTGCTGAGTACCAGGTGAAGCAACGCTATTACTTAGTAAATGTGATTCATTCCTGAGGTGCTCGGAAAACTTAATATCAGTGATTCTTAGGAAGAAATGCATTAGGGAAATACATTCATAAGAGGGTTGATGTTGTACAGTAAACCATACAGAATGAACTTTTGACCCACAGAATGGGATTGGATTATGCCTAATTGATTTTACAGCCCAGAGGATAATCAAGACAAGATAAGCAATAATGACTATTGACATCCTGATAAAGTTAACAACCAGTCAATATAGAGGCGCTTTATGTTTAAACAATGAGGGGCAGCTGGCGCATGATTCATCCAGATGTATAACTCGATGCACAGCAGATGTATCACTGCTGCTATGTGAAAAAGAAGTAAATCATTTTGGTCATTGTTAACAGAAGCATGATATTGATGCCTTCTATAAGCTAAGGGTGAGACCTGAGAAAGCTGGTATTTTGACCATGTACTTTTTCAGCCAACAATAAAACAGCAAGTATTACATGTTATTAGAATTTATCAGCGATGCAAGTCATGGCGATAGCTACTGTCAATATGAAAATATTGATATAGCTTATTGGTAACTTCACTTAAACTAATTTATTTAAAGGGACAGTGTGTAGGATTTGGTGATATATAGTGGTGGGATTGCAGATTGCAGACAATTACTTTTATTTAAACTCTTTCTAAAATAACAAAATAATCAACTTTTTGGAAAGAAAAAATTGGAAACAAATAGTCACAGAAAAGGGTAATTAATAATTAAATGAATTAAAGATACATTGCGTAGGACGGGTGGACAATTTATGTCCCAAGGGGCCACATGAGACAGTGAAACTGTTGTGGATGGCTAGTCCAATAAACTGAATTCAGTTTTGCTCAATATAATATTATTTCTTCATAAGAAATACTAAATTGTGTGGTTTCAATAAGCTTTGAAAATGCAGAACAGATATAAAAAATATCACTATTTAATCAACATTCACAAAAACAAAAACGCCATTATATAATTCCAATCATGCATCCAAGTAGCTTCATTCATCTCATCATAATCAAAGCCTGGACCTCCTTTGGTCGCACCTCCTTCTAGTTTTGCACTGTAAATGATTGGAATCACCTGCAAAAATCATCTCTCATTCCACTCGCCCCTTCAAAAACTTATTACATGCCATAACGCAACATCTTTGCACTTGCTTGTAGCTGTTCACTCTTGTCATGTTCTTGTACTGTGCTATTCTGTCTCTAGGTCTCTGTATATCCTCTCTGTTTTTATTTTTTACCTTGTATTTTTTAAATGGTTTTATTATCACGCCACCTCTGTTGTCTTTGCCCGGGTCAACATTGTAAATAAGAATTAGTTCTCAACCGACTTACCTGGTAAAGTAAAGGATAAATAAATAAATAAGCTTACAAATGACAAATTTCCACCCCGCTGTAGATATGAAGGACTCATTCTATGCAAACAAAAACACATTATTTTTTTCAGGTGATTATACACTAATAAAAAAAAATACTTATAATATATCCCCTTGAAATGCAACACACTGGCCCTTTAAGAAGACAACTGTGACAACCATAACTGTTAAAATTATGACATCTAAATATTTCAACACCATGCTATGTGTATTGTTGAGGTAGCACTAATGCACACTTTATGAACTGCTCTTACTGTAACACCTGTGCTTTTCAAAATGTCTGAAAATGGAATAAAATATAAAGTCACACAAAATTGAAATCATCAAATCAAATCAAATGTAGTACCAGCACTTAATGTAGAGTTCCTGAGTAAAGTACAAAAGTACTTTGTTACTCAACCACCTGTGGATTTAACATGAATTATATGCAAACATCTCAAACCTGCTTTATGATTTCAGCCCCAGCATGTTTTGTGAGCGCACGGCTTGTCACCATACACAAGGGGACCGAGTTAAAGTGCCACTTCTGACAATTACAAAGTGGATGCGAATTGTTATATTAGCTGCAGCAGTGGAGGGCGGTGGAGGCGGTGGTGATCAGTCTTAGCTGCGGCAGGCCTAACAAAGACAGATTGGGACCTGCAGGGCACATAGCAATAACCAGCAGATCCACTCAAACACTCCAGCTTAAAGCTCTGAGATGTGACTGTGCATGGATCACTGCTGACAGGACAGAGATACCACACACAGAATACACCGGGGACATAGGCAAGGAAATATATATATTTCTAAAAGGTCAGGGATTACATCGAAGTCAGGTTGAAGGTTGAAGATGGCAAGTTCACTTAAACCCGAAAAGACCCACATATACTATGTAACATAGAAGTGACGTAACATCTGAAAGCTGGGAACCTGAAGATACAGTATATGAGATGCAGAGTCAAGTGTGAACATTATGATAGAAGTGTGATTGTCATTCCCCTGCCCAATCATTGTGTCATAAGTTTGTCATTTGTTACATAGACTTGATGGTAAATTATAATAAGCCATTTTTGAACACTTGAAGAATTAATTAAAATGATTAATAGCCCTCCAAAACACTGCACTAAGACACCAAGGGGGCCTTGAGGGACATCACAGAATATATACTGTAATTTTCTACAAGAATTGCATTCTTTTGGCAACTGGATGGCAAGCACTTCTGGAAAACTGCCCATCCATCCTCTGAATGCTTGTCTCTACTTGGTGGTTGTAAAATTTCATGAGGCTGTGATTATACTAGAGTGTGAGACTCAGGGGGTGCAGATCATCATTACCTTTGGCAGAACCTTTGGCAGAAACGTATTTTGTAACTCTTCTGGTATGGAAATTGTTGAATTGAATGAAAAAGAAGCATAATTTTCAAGTTTTCTTCAGATACAAGTAGTTGATTTGTCATTTTCAAAGTCCAGAATTCAAAGAATCAAAACTGAAAGGAAAATTGGAAAATCGAAGCAGACAGGTATTTGCAAAACACAAGTCAATCCCTCCTTCAATATCCTTCATTTAAGGTGAGCTCCAGTTTAACATTCGGAGCATGTGCTCCTGAACCAGCCTTTTGGACAAGTGCACACAACCCCTTGCATGAGCTTCCCTTTACCCTATTGACTGAGGATGAGTCTGTCAGTGGATCCGGATTAAAGTCTTAAGACTATCTATAAAAGGGGGTTGGGCAATGAGGGGGGACTTGTCAAAGATTTGTTTGCTGTCAGGAGCTTGTTAGCGCCAGGAGAAGGTATCGCTGCAGAATAGCAAAAGCCTTTATTTCTCTCGCTGCTCCAAAGTCACTTCAAGATCAAACCCCTGTCTTGCCATGGTAATAATGAAAATCAGACTCTTAATTAATCAACCTATCATTATTTTCAGTCAGGAACCTGGTGCCACCAGAGGCATATTTTTTTCAGTCACAAATTTAACCCTGAGGTCAGAGAGCATTTGATGCAAATATGCTACATAAACAAACTGTGTATACAGTATGTATCCCACTGATAAGACAGGATGAGTGTTTATCTCTTATTTAAATCAAGATGGGCCTAAGAGCCCAAACAACAGCTGATTGTCATCTATTGGACAGTTTGGGGTCGTTGGTAAGGGACTGTCGGTCTATCTTCGCAGCATGTACCACAAAGTTGGCTTCAGTCTGCCCATGGTACAGGGTTTTGGTTTTTTTTGCCCAATTAGAGCATGTTGAATGAGAGAAATCAGTCTGATTGACCATTCAGCTTGGGCAGATCGGTGCACGGAAAGAGAAATGGAAAAGAGGAAAAAGGAATTTTCCACCGTCACCTCATCGGATCATTCCAACATATTTTCACAAGAACATTTGCGTCAAAGAATTCTTCATTATTTTTATGTATCACAACAATGGCTTCTATAGCTGATATCCTTGAGTTTCCAGTTTCCACCTTTTAATGGTGAATACAGAATGCCGCTATCTGCTGGTATGGAGAGTTATTACATCTCATGCAGCTGCAGAACATATGCAGCAGTTGGCCGTTGACTTTAGACTTTGTTTGAGTGCAACTTTTTGACACAGGTGACATTAGGCGACACAGCAGGAGGTTGGTGTATCTAGGTTTTGGGGAATGTGTGGGGTGATTAATGTAAATGTTAAACAAAGTCTAGTCTAAACCCAAGGATGCCCTGAAGTCTTGGACTCCATTTACCAGTCACTCCCTTCTTTATATGAGGTCTAATCTCCTTTAAAAGCAAATTACATCTATTCTGTTTGTCTAGATAAGAGATCAAACGTCTTTGTGCAAACAAAATGCTAATAGAAGGCCGCCCGTATAGATGCTTACTGGGCGAGTGCACTTCTGGAACACCACATGCAGATTACCTGCTCGTCGACCTGTGCCTAATTATTATTCATGTTTACAAACTTTCATCTCGTGGGACGGGCTGCAGAAGCAGCTGCATACGAGATGAGCAAACAGAAGCAGCAGCAGACGGGAGTGGATATGAATATATTCATGGCTAAAAGAGCCTGTCCGCTCTAAAGGGCTCCTACGTCCTCTTTCTGCCTCCCCAGAGAGCAGACATTTATGAAGACATTCCCTCAAAATCATTATAATAGCATCACAATTCCATGCAGTCGCTATCTGCGTCATGATTGCATTTGTTGCTCTGCCAACACTCCGCCAAACCGACTGACCCACCAACACCACCATTTCCTATATCCCATCAAGGTGAGGGAGGGTGCAATGTCTGCTACTCCTTTGGGATATTTGGAGAGGCATTTAGCAGCAGCACATTTTACACCCATTCTTCACAGTCAGAGCGCCTCCATCCAATTGTATGGGAAACAAATGAATTGTTAAAAAGAAAAAAGAAAAACATACAGTTCCACTGGCTATGCACTTTAGAATATAAGCTCACCAGTCAAGAAGCTTAATTTGCCATTTGTACACTCAAACAGAGTACATAGGAATGTTTAGTGCAAAGTCAATCAGTTTAAAATAGTTACTGATAAAAATGTTGCTTGCTTACATCTTTCAACTATATGCACAACAGGAGGAAAGAAAAACAAATCAAACATCACTTTCTGTGCAGGTTTGCTTAACATTCGTCAAGACTTGCCTTTGATGACATGAGGAGGAGATGGATTGCAGAACTGGTTAAGATGTCTTTGCGTGATGGAAATATGCACATTATTTTCAATTTGTTGCATGAAAATACAAGAATGTGAGGGTACAGTGTAAACTTTGCCCACACCAGAAACAACTCTCCGTCACCGTGAACAGCAAATCCAACTTAACTGTCAGCTTTGTGATAATAAAGAGCATAAAAGAGAAATCACGAGCATGGCCTCTTTTTATTAGAATAAGGATTTCTGCAAATAAGGTTTAATAGCATTGAGTTACAGAAATGGGAAGTAATGAAGTACAAATACTTTTTTACTGTACTTAAGTAGATTTTTCAGGTATCTGTATTTTACTTGAGTAATTATTTTTCTGATGACTTTTACCAGCGGTGAGGCTTTTGCCAGTTTTTAGTGTTTAAAGTAATACAATTTCTGTCTCCTCTGTATTTCTGCCAGTTTCTCTCTGTCCAGTTCACTTTTTATTATTCTGACTTGCAGCAAAACTCGACTGTGTCCAGCTGTTTTTTTTTCCTGCTCTGTGCAAGTTCTTAATAAAATAGGAAAACCAAGTTATCAAAACAGGCATCATGTATGATTAGAGTTAAAAATTCAGTTTTACTTTTGTACTTAAGTAAAATTCAGAGCCTATACTTTCTTACTTTTACTTAAGTAAAGGAGTTGAATCGGTACTTCTACTTTTACTTGAGTCTCTCTTTTTACACAAGTATCTGTACTTGTACTTAAGTAAAGAATGCGAGTACTTTTGCCACCTCTGTTGAGTTATCATGCTTCTCAGGTGATATTACAGAGTAGTGTGTCCCTGTCATGTTTCTGTGCAGAGGTGTGAGAAATACACTACATTCGTATATGAAGGTGCTGTCGCTGACCAGCAGGGAGTTACAAAACCACTCACTTAAGTTTAGGCAACACCATTTAATTAGGTTTAGCAAACTATAAACTATATATACAACATAAAATATGTATGGAAACAGCATGATTTGTTTTATTTTTTGTTCTCTCAGCTTTATCATCACAGGAAAGTATCTGTTTTGTTTTGTTTTTTCTATACATATTGAAAGAGAATTATATTCTATGTTTTTGACTGTGATTTTCTCGATAAATAGATAAAAGAATAATGAAAAGTCCTGTGTTTGTTCAGCCCCTGACAGCAGCTTTTCTCATATTAAATTCTACACACTGTGAACATAGCATATTCACGTACTGTAGATGCATTTACATTGCAGTAAGTACAGGTAACATGCTGTGAAAATGATAAGCCTAAAGCAAGAACACCATTCTTATGACACTTTAATGTCCATTATCGGGTCATTCACATGCCTTTCATTTGACCTGGCTGGTATATACTTTGATAAATAATGCATATACAACTTGCTTATCGAGATGAAACAGACTTTGAATTTATATGTATTTATTATATGTAGTTTCCAGTTGTTATTTGTGCTGATGTTTTTTGTGTTTCAAAACAACCATGGTTAAAGATTTCTATTTTTCTGCTGCTTTTTGTTTGATGCACTTCAGGTGTCTTTGAATCAGCTCAGCCCAATAAACACGTGGACAATGTCGGTGGCTTCGTAACTGATGGCAGCTGTGTGCGAGCTGTCAGCTTTGCGTCAGTCAGCTCTATCAAAACGAGAAGCTCGGTCCACAATTACAGCTTGCCGTCGCCGCTCGATGAGGCATTAAGACAACAGAACGAGTTGTCAGATTGAAGCGCACGCTGCTCTGATATTGTCTACATGACATGAAATACATTGTGCCTGCCTTTGCTTCCCCCGTAAAGCACCACACGGACCGCACATCTTGATATTTAAAAAATAATAGTAAAAAAAAGCAACATTTTTTGAGTGACAACTCAATAAACCTTTATGCTGCTCCATCTAAATAGAAGCTGATTTTGTACTTCGCATATCTGTGCAAAAAGTTACTCATAATTGGAAAAAGCGTGCACACCGAGGGAAAATGTTTATTGTTTGTAGAGGTGCGTATCTATTTTCCCATCCTATGTTCCTCTCTTTGTATGAAACTGGGGAACATAGGAGCCTTCCTACTCAATGGCTATCCCCAACCCAGTTTTCTTACCCTAACCCTAACCTCCCTTCCCCTATTTTTTTTTCATCCCCCACCCTGCTCTCTCACCCTAAACCTTTTTTCTAAAAAAGGGTCCTATGTTCCCCGAGCGGCGATGACCCCGTTTGTAGCAACTATTAAAACACAGAGTGCTATTCCCATTAACTAAATGGGTGATTAATGCACTAATGAATCATTAGAGGAGATCATTCTGGGTTAGAGTATGCCATCTCATGAAGTAATTGAGCTCAATTAAGCCAATCTCTGTAGGCCTTGCCTTGCTCCTTCTATGTCTGACCACTGCTTGGCTGACCTCCAGTCAGTAGCAGAAGCTGTCCCATCAAGGCAGCGCCAGAAGAAGCAGAGGAAAACCCTGGGAGAGAGAGGGAGGGAAATGAAGGCAAGAAGAATGAACATCTCCCAAATAATCCTATGCTCCCAAAGCAAATTGCCACTCGTGCTACAAGGATGTACTGCAGGGAAAATAATCAATTCCACCTGACCTTCCAACTTAATCACTACTCGCTCCACCGCTGAGACAGCTCTGTGAGATGATGCAGAGGGCAAGGCCTGCAGCAGCCCAGAAGTCACTGGAGGAAGCTACAGTAAGCATTTTTATATCCATTCAAGAGCAATGTTCAAGCCAATAAGTCTCCTGAAAAAAATAACTTTTATGAAGCTGAACTCGCTACTGTTTCTTCTTTTCATTATAATGTATTATTATATTGTATATTATATAATCATTAATACATTTAATAATTAATTAATGATAAAAACATACACTCCCTGGTCATTTGCTTAGGCTGTTCAGCTGCTTGTTAACTCAGATATCTAATTAGCCAATCACAACGAATGGGGAAGAAGGGGGATTTAAGTGACTTTGAATGGGGCATTGTTGGTGACAGACAGGCTGGCATTTCACAAACTACTGATTTACAGGGATTTTCACGCACAATCATCTCTGGAGTTTACAAAGAACGGTCATAGAAAATATTTTTAAAAATCCAGTGAGCGGCTAAATGCCAGAGGTCAAGGGAGAAGGTTCGAGACGATTGAAAGACAACACTAACTCTTTCCTCGTAATCTGGTTCTAACAAAGCGTTCCTAATGAAGTGGCCGGTGAGTGTATATAGAGTCCCAGTGTAAAACTACAAAATCAGTAGCTACCAGGTTACTATGCATCAGTGTTAACTTTAGATTTAGGTCTCTAGATCTGCAGTAACGTGAGCCACCAAATGCAATGTTTGTCTCGCTCAGAGGTCATACTGTACATAACACTTCTTTAGCAGTAAAGGAAGCCAGACAGTGGCTCACGATCTGAGAGTTTTACACTCCGTGGCTCATGTTACCGCAGTTTTACCAGTATGTCAGAGAACAACAGTGACCTTCAGGCAGGGCCAGCTCTGGTCATATTGGTGTCCTGTGCGACATCAGGGTTTGGTGGATGTTTGGTGTGTAATACCCCCTTGAGCAGGCCATTAATGGTAGAAAATAGTGAGGCTGTCTAATTACTTTGTGTTCATGAGATACATGTACAAACGTACATTCATTAGTAATCTGCACAAGAAATGAAAAACAAAACAATCCTGTTCCACTTATCCTGATAGTGATTTTTTGACCCATAACCAAAGGTTTGCACTACCTTGAAATAAAAGGTGTTGCATCACAGATAAAAGTTAGTAACAACACAATGTAAGTAACAGTTAACGTTCCTGCCATTAGCAATACAGACTTTATAACATCAGCTGATGTTAACACTGTCATTTTCATTTATGTCAATTCTCATCAAAAAACAACTAATTTCTTAATTCTTAATTTCAGGTTATTATACACTATCCATCCATCCATTATCTACCACTTGTCCTCATAGGGTCGCGGGGGGGCTGGAGCCTATCCCAGCTGTCTTAGGGTGGAAGGCAGGGTACACCCTGGACAAGTCGCCACCTCATCGCAGGGCACATAGAGACAGACAACCATTCACACTCACATTCACACTCACGGTGAATTTAAATTAGCCAATTAACCTAATCCCCATGCATGTTTTTGCCGGAAGTACCCGGAAGCCGGAGTACCCACGCAGACAGGAGAGAACATGCAAACTCCACACAGAAAGATTTCTGCTAACAGATCCCTGAAATGCTACACACTGGCCCTTAAAGTATTATTTTACAGATTATTCAGACAAAGTTTAAAAGAAACAAGCTGTTGGAGAAGTAACGGGGTTATTGGTAATGATTATTCACTGCTGTCATGTGTGAAGGTACAGATCATGGGAGCAAATTACATGTTTGGTCATGATGGTTAGAAAGCCTCAAACCAGGGACAGAATTGTCAAACTCCTCATGAACTGCATTCAGACAAGTATGATGATGAGTCAACGGATGATAATGAGAAAATGGAACGCTATAAAAGGCCCATTAGTCCAGGAATGGATCTCAGAACTGGACAAGGTGGTGGCTCCTAAGAGAATACCCTACAGCCCAATAAAATATGATTAACTGGTGAATGCTTCTGGCATTTCATTCACTACAGAGAAACCAGTGAACACACCTTTCTGAGCATTAAGTTAAGTGATTTGTGTTAAGTGCTGCGGTCATAAAACACATCAGATTGTGCTTATATTGCTATTTGTTTGTTAAGACATTTTCTCTGTGGAGTATACATCTCTTGTTGAGACTGTCATGGCTGTAAGAGGGTGGATGCGGTGAGACAAATATGCACTGACATATTTACTTCACATAACATGCTCTTATAAGCTTTTGTCATTCGTTCTGGTGTTGTTGGGTTTTTTTCTACGATGTGATTTTGCTTTGGTGAAAATAATAGTCATAAAAAAAACTGTTTTATGGATTTACAGCATAATGCACACGGCAAAAGTATGGAACAAGAGCGCCGGTCCTGCTGTAGGTGTTGTTTTCATGCTGTGTAGTCTGTACTGACTGCAATGCAAATGCAGCCATGTGAATATACAGTACTACAGTCAC
Source organism: Synanceia verrucosa (assembly GCA_029721515.1). NCBI lineage: Eukaryota > Metazoa > Chordata > Actinopteri > Perciformes > Synanceiidae > Synanceia > Synanceia verrucosa. Next base: position 16,827,390 of record CM056561.1, on the reverse strand, counting down.
ACTAGTGATGTAGAATGTGATTTTTTTTTTGGTGAAAATAATAATCACAAAAATTATTGTTGCTGTTTATGGTAAGCAAGGGGTGGGCAAGGTGGACGGGTCCAACAAACACTTTCAACCAGAAGACCAGTGGTCAAGACCTGTATTTCCTTGACATAAGTTACATTAGTGATGTTTGTGACCGGTTTCTGTACTTACATTACATTGTATGTATTTCACTTATTGAAAGCCCAATCATGATATTCTCCCTAAACATAATCATTGCCTGAACTGCTTTAAGTCCATTTTACACATATACCAACACTCATGCTTGTACTATACACTAGCCAGTGAGGATCATGAGCTGGCACTGTGTCTGTGTCAGTAATTAAAACTAAGAAATGCTCAACGTAACTCAGAGTTAAGTGTTATATAAAAAAAATGAACATAATTGACTCTCTATCATTTTGCATATTAATTTATTCTCTCTACTCGCAGCCTCTTGTACGCTATAGTTAGTCCTGCCTGTGCTGTGGCCTCTCCAGGTGCCCTTCATTGAAGGATAATAAAATAGCTCCTCTCTTCCACTTGCTGATAAGCCCACCAAGGCGCAGGTAAGCCTCCAGAGACCACAACGCTTTCCTCTACAACACACAAGCATTCTGTCTGCCCTGCAGAAGGTCAACAAGAGTGAAATCTGCCTCTGCCTGCCTGGGGACCAGGATGTAGAGAAGACTCGGTGACCTGACACCACAGGCCACTGGGCTGCACGAGTCTCGACGAGTTAAAGAAGTCAATTATAAATGATCTGGTTTGCCGACAGCAAATTTATCCTCATTGGGCTTTGTGTACTTTAGAACATGTTTACAATGAAAGGACAGTGGACTTGTTAAGTCAAACATATGGCAAAAGAAAGTGAAGTAATGCTGCAGATTGCTTCAGGAGTTTGCGGACACTATGGCTTCCCACTACATTTCACAAGTCAATATTTGCCAGATGTATTGGTTTCAGTAAACACTACAGTCCACACTCACACTCACACACACACACCCACACACACCCGCACACACACGCACACACAGTGTTCATTCCAGTCTGGGAATAGAGTCCTCAACCATCTGTACAGTATGAAATCTGTTGTGCCCCAGTAACATGACAAAAAGCCAGGCAGGTGGTAATAAAGATTCTCTCTCTGCAGAGAAGCCTCACTCTCCCTCACCCTTAATTTATTCCCTGAGGTGCTATGAGTGATTTTGTCTGTTCTTTCCCTTATATTAAACATCACACACTATTAGCTCTCAATAATCATTTGCTGCAGCCCAGGACACAATGATTTCCCAGGACACATAAAAACTGCAATAACGTCAACTCGGTTTCAGAAATAATATTGCCGACATTCTTTTTTTTTTTTTTTTAATGTCCCTCCCCGCGGCAGGAGAAAATACCTCCGTGCAACTCGTCCGCTCTCATATGGAGAAAAGAGATTGCAAAAAAACCATTTGTAACTTTGAAAAGTTACAAGAATCTAGTTTCTTCACATTTTTCCAAAATCCATATCTGAGCTCCACAAGGCGAAAGAAATATTTCAGGGGTGCAAATAGGCTGAGAGAGACAGATAGTAAAATAGTCTCATCAGTGGCTTAGATAGTATATGGATGTACTGTGCAGTATAAATAATTATTACAAACATATATTATCTTTTCATAAAGGCTTTTTTTCTGAATTATTTATGAATTAAGAGAAATTATGGGACTTCTGATATGATTAATTCACACATCTAACATTCGCTTGAGGTCAACGATCCATATAAATATGGCTGTTTTATGGCTGCAATGAAGCTAGTTAGCTGTGTTAGTGTCTTTAGTGTGGAGGTCAAGTAACCGTCCTCTGGTCAAACACAGCCTGCATGACGTTGTGTTTTACTACAGTTCTTTAGGTTTGTTAAAGGACGGCGAGAGTCACTCAGATAGTGCAACATTTGTAATTTTGTTTTTTATTTTATTATTTTAGCTGTCTTTTTTGATAGTGTAGATATATATTTCTTTACATGGTTCTTGTGCTTTCATTTCAAATAGTCACTCATTACTTTTTGACTCATATACTGGGAATTAATAATAATAACAACAGGTTTTAAAAACCCTAGTGCAATCCTGCAATACCTGTTCGTATGTAAAGTACAGTTGAAATGTATTTCTTTGGAATACATTCAAATTCAATGCAAAATAAAACTGAAATGTAAATTTTATGGAAAAATAGCTGAGTTAGAATTATATTGGTATTGGCAGATAGATATTGTAAACACAGGAACTGAAAGGATGTAGATCAGTGCCTCTCTAAAAAAAACCTAGCAGATGATTCTGTGTTCAGACTGTAATATTTACCGTGTTTGGGATAATGTATTATGGTTTACTCAATACATTTTCTCTGAATGAAGAGACCCAAAGGCTGCAATCTCTCTTGTCTGACTACAATAACGAGGAACCCCCTGTCGAGCCGCGGCGTGAAATCACAGGGCTGGTTCACACTGCGTTCACATCCTCCCTGTCAAGTGTGTGTTAGGGTGAGTTAAAGAGCAAAAGTAAATTAGCTGTCACAAAAAAGGAAGAAATAGTTGGAACCTATTAAACTTGTGCAGGGTAGGCTGCTCGTTTCACATTTCTCCAGGCACACACTGTGGACACAACCATGAATTTCTGTGGTAATCAAATGAAAGTTCAAGCGAGGCTTCAGACAGTTGGGGTAAGAGAGTTTCACACATTCAATTTGAGAATGTGGCTGCAAATTCCATAAAATGTCAAGCTTCAAATAAGCTGTTATTCCACCAACTCCTTCAGAAAGTACATGTTTTCAAGTACTGTATACTTAAGTACAACTCAGAAGAACTATTTTGTTGTACCCTCCAGACTCCTATAAGGTGTTTGCACTATCGCCAATGAGACATCTCCCCTTGAAACTTCATAGATTGGGTTAAAAAAAAAAAAGTCCACAAGAGGACTATGTTTTCTACAGGGGAACTCTCTTAATAATTTATCACATAATAATTTCTTAATATATAATGCATTAAAATTAGTTTACAGCACATTATAACTCATAATAACTGCAATGAAGTGCTATAAACAGATATAATGCACTTATTAAAAAGCATTTTACGTTATGTTGTGTTTGCAAGGATAATTCCCATTAAGTAAAAAAACATTAATAAATGTTAATAAATGTTAAAAAGTTCAATAAGCGGTGAAGTGAAAAATGTTTTTTAATTATATTTTTCTCTTAGTAATGACTACTTTTTTTATTTTAAGCATTATAATAAAAAGACGAAAATGTATACAAATATGGAAATTATAATGCACTATGATGCTTGCTAAAAAACAGTGTAAGTGAGTGATTACTAAGTGGTATGATGCTTGACCCTTTAAGTCATTTATAAAATGCTTAATGTTTTACGAGACAGTGCTATAAGCAGATTATAATGCAATATCAGTGTGTTTATAATGCGTTGGGATCATTATTTTCACTTTTGGTACTTTACGTACATGTTGTACATCTATAAGAGTTTAGTACGATTCACTTTGAAAAATGAAATGAAAATGAAAATATATTTTATTCCACAGAATATGGTAAAAAGGGAAAAAAAACAATATTGCAGTATACTTGCATTCAACATGTATTGGGATTCTGCATATTGCCTGAAAACACAGTGGCTTCGTGTGTATTTGAGCCGACTAATACTTCCCTCTCTCCTTCAGTAGATGGCGTACAAGTGCATTTTCAGTCTCTCATTAGACCAGGAAAAACAAACATCCTACTCCTGCAGGTCATCAGTGTAGTTTCTGCTGCTGAAATGTTTTTTTTTTTCCTTTTCAACTCACTTTGTTTCATTTTCCAGAGGAATAAACTTCAGAACTCTTCACCGAGGACTTTTCTTATCAAAGGACACGGTCATGTTTACCTAATACAGGAATCTCTCTTAATCTTTACCAGCACCAACACAGATAATGGCCAAGCTTTGCTGGTGTTACAGCTAAACTATCTCTGCCAAAATGAGCTTTCAAATTTGTACACCAACATTGGGCACTCAGATCCCATTACCTCCACAGAGATGTGCTGTGCTGATGCATTTTGATGGTACTTCCACATAATAGAGAGAGTCAAAAAGCACCCAAACTGTTATCTGCGCTTGAGGCGAGTAAACTGTATTGCCTTTCCATTTCAAAGAAAATGTTACAACTGGATCAGGTTTCACAGACTAGCGCGGGTCGAGTGACTGAACCAGAGCTGATCACACGAGGACGAGAAGCTTTACAGAGACACGGATCGTGTTGCCCTGTGTCAGCATCATTTGGGAGAAAAAAAGGCATCCTCATCTCTGTCATATTCCTGCAGTAACCTCAGTAGGATGCTTCTGTGTGCGAGGAATAAAGGATGAGGTGAAAGCAAAAACATCCATTTATGAGTCAGCTTAAAAGCTCATGCAGACATTTATCTTACATCACTGGCTTCATTTGATTCAGAAATGTGCATATTATCAGGTGCATACTTGCCCTTCCAAAAAGCCCAGTCTGTCCTGATTAGTCAGTTGGCCAACAGTTGTGATTGGTCAACTGAATCAACATGTGGACTCCGTTCCAGCTCTCTCTAACAAGTTTTGGTTGACAGCATGCTGCTCTAGCTGCTCGACAAAACATGGCACTTGGTGACATCACCACGTTACAGGAGAAAACGTGAGACTTTCTGTGGAGGAGAGTAACTCCCTCTGACATGGGCTAACTTTACTGTCCCTTTAATTGCAAAGAAATTTTGACAAAGTCAAGGAAAGATCTTCTTTAAATGCCTTGATTACAATTTCTTATGAATAACCATGGCCAAATAATGTGCCTAAACCATGTTATTGCATGGTTAACCTCTGTGACTGACATGAATTTGAACTTGAACTTCCACGTTGTCTTTTTATGCCTGAGCAAGTTTGCGCAGATCCTTGAGGACGTATATTGTGCAGATAGTGGCAGAGCCGGAGACATGCTCCGTCCTGTCAGAATTCCAGTTTCTGCAGAAACACTGCTGGAAAATTCCTACCTGAGCAATGGTAGAAAAGAGAAGGGTGTGGGTGGAAGAGTGACAAACATCTTTTCTTCAAATGTTTCACTAATTCTAATATAAATTGCTTCATCTTTGCATTATCCTTCACAAGCAACATCAGCTTTATTCTGAGAATAATGTGTATAATTTTGACGTGCTACGGGACTCAATAGGATGCAAAACCCTCCCGGACTGTGAAGGGTTTCCCTACACAGGAGACATCCAAAAGTCATGAATCTGTGGCGCATCTCAGAGCTGACCAGATAAATTCAAATTAATTCTGGGCGCCTGAATAAAAAAGGCCACGGGGTAAATATTTATCACAGATTAGATGGCTGTGCTTTCAATCAAATCCCAAGAAGGACTCTATTCTTATCCGCATGTAAAGTAGGACATATTTATTCAGGCTCTGTGTACTTCAGCGGGATAAATAGCCATCCTTGTTGCCCTCTACTCATCTATACAGAGTTTAGCCTATGACGAGGAATCAGCATTAGATGCTGATACATAATTTAGTTTCCCAGCTGCGATATCCAACCTTTGCTACCAAATAAATATGTAAAGCCGACGGCCGCGGCTATTATTTTCCAAAGTCAGAAACTCATTCTGCTTCTCATGTTCTGTTCAGATAAGCAGATGCTAGAAAATAACAGACGGCAGATTACAAACTCTCAATTGAGTGCCAATGACTTCAAGGAATAGAATGATGTGGAAATAGTCTCTGGGCTAAATATCACCCAATTTCTGAGTGTATTTATCATTCAGGACAGTGTTGTTGCCGCAAACAATGTTTTTTTTTGTCTGAAGTTTGGAATGATTAAATATACTTACAATGGTTACAAAATTAATTAATCTAATTATCTTTCCTGTTGTTCTTTTCTGCAAATCTTTTCTACAGTATAAACATAGTAAATGTAACTTATTGCAAGACGAATCAAAAGTTAAACACAGCCACCAGCATGCAATGGTGAAATGGTTAAAATACACTTAAAGAATCTAAACTAAAAGTATGTCTTTCAAAATGGCTTATTTCAAAATAATATAGTATTATTGAATAGTAATTAGTAATGGATGTGTCAGATGACAGAGGTGGGGCTCAACTAGTTTATACAGTGCTGGATAGCTCATACAATGTACAATATATCATGATTGATTATATGATTTATGTTTTTTATTAACAATCTGAATCTGCAAAGTCAATTGGGTTAATGTACTTTGTTCCATTACACCACTGTCAGTATTGCTCACATTTGCAGTGTCTCTATCACTCACAAATCACCCCTCTTATTGCACTTTTTTTTTTTCCTTAAAAGAGCCCAAACATCCAGTAAAATATTCTGAATGAAAATCTTCTGTCACGCCCCCCTAAATGGGGACCAAACATTATTGTACCTGTTAGTGATGGATCAGACGTTTTTATCACCTGATAATCATCACCTCATCTACAAGGCTATTCATGTCAGGTTGTGGTAATGACGAGCAAGTGACAGAAAGTCAATGGTGAGGATGAAGATATCAAATCCGAAGGAGCGCTGAGAGAGCTGAGAGGAGTCTGAAAAAAGAAGAGTCTGGTGAAACAACAGATGGTAGGGTAAGGCTTGTAGCTGTCTCGTCTCAACCTGCATTAAAAGGCTTCTTCCACAGCAGATATCTGACTTGTAATATGATAAAAGCACAGGTGCAACTAATCACATTAACAATTTCTCAATTCTTTTAGGCTGTCCCAACAGCCTGTGACAGTGTCAAAGTGGGCCAACGTGCACAATACCATAAAACAGCATCATTCATTTCATTACTTACACAGTGTGCTTTTCCTACCATTGATTTATTGGTCACTTGAGGGCATTGCACCAAGCTGTAAACACATTGACATAAAATCACCTTAAAGGCTAAAGATGATATCTGAGCAAACAACAGATTTTTTGATTCATTTAAGTTAATATCTAAACTAGTTTTGGACCAACTTCTAAGGGGAATATAAAATGCCCCACTGAAAACATTAATCCAGCTTTCAGAGCTTTTCAACTGAAAACAACACTGATGAGAAATTTGGAAGTGAAGTTCTAAAACCAAAACAGTGAGCTGAAAGAGTCAAAAAGACTCCAGAGCAAATTTCACTATGATGATTAGGATGATAATTATGTGTCGGTTCATTGCTATAAGTGGTCCCTTTCACATTTCACATGCAAACATACTGATTATATCAGCTTGCTGAATGCACAAAAGGGAGCATTAATATTGCTACAACAGAGCCCTTAATATGGTGATGACTGAGCCGGAGACTCGCAGTTTGCACTGCTAGAAGTGGAAACAAAGATTCGAGACAGAAGTTTTTTTGTTGCACCTCCTCCTTAAGTTGTGCATGCGCTGACCTCATCACCAATAATGCATGCTCTACTTCTCTGTTTTGTGTGGCTATGTAACGACACAGACACCGGTTGTACCCATATGGAAAAGAAATAGAAAACTTGAAAATGTACTGAAATTCATGAATAGTATATGATTTACTCTTGAAAATGGCCATTTTTGCATTCTTTTCATACAAGACAATAAAAAGAACTATAAGGATATTGTATGTATTATTACTGTCATATACTATACTGATAAATGCCCAAATCATACAAGTTTCATTTTTTTTAAATTTACTAAGGCTCTTATATATTCACTGTTGCTTTACATGCAAGTTTCATACAAAGGACATACACATTTTATATGATTTATCTCTATCTTTTCCGTATGGGTATATATTACAGTGTTTCAGCACTTTCATGGGGACACAAATATTTCCTGAGATGGCGCCATGTTTACGGAAAACTTTTTCAAAATGAAGTCGGCTCTGTTTTCATGTGGCCATGGCCTTAACCTGGAGCAGCTCCGGTTATGTCAACAAAGCACAGAGAAGCTACAAGTACAACACACACAGAGGGAGAGCCACTTCATTCTCTGCTCAGGTAGACATTTCTCTTCAAAATCTTTACAAAGCTAAGAGTTGTTTGTCGCAATACTACTGCTCTGGAATTCGTAGAGTAGCTTTAAAATGCCAGGTTGTTACATATACTGAGTGACGGTTTGTGTTTTTCCATGACATCACCACCATGTAGGCACACAATGCCACATTGGGAGGTGGGGTGAATAAACCCGGCGTTATCTATGTGAGGCTCCTCGTGAAGAGGATCTGCCTCTGAGATGACAGCACCTTCCCACACCCACCAGCCTCAGCTCTGTCATTGCAACAGCTCCACTCGTCAAAAGAAAAAAGACATGAGACAGCTCTCAAACCAAAGAAATGTGGAACCAACATCACGTGTCACAAATATAACAAGTTCATTTGCAAGGCACATGCCAAGACTACTACATACCGCAACTCATGACCACACATGCTTGTACTATAACCATTGCAGAGATTCAGCATTGGACAGTTGATTAAATAAACAATACAAAGCAGTGACATTTCAGTTACGACGCATCGACCACCAATATCCACAAGTATCCATGTTCTTTTCTCGCTACTAAAAATTTGGTGTCACCACTACTGTGATCCCTCTGGCTCAGCTCAGATAATCCTGTAGCTGTATACAGAACTGAAATGTGGAGACTTTGAGGAAAACAGCTCCATAAGGGTTAGTTTGAGCCTTGATATCCGGTCCACACAACCACCACTACCAATCCTTTAAGAGATTATGAGCCTCAGAGTGACAGCAGGGAGCTTTTTTTGTTCCAAGCTGCTGCTGACCTTTGCCAAAACAGCTTTCTCCGGTTGACAAGAGCCTTAGTTATTACAAAGTTTCACTTCACAGTCCATTTTATTGTAACCCAGTGGTGCCCAACCACAGACCGGTTTCATGTAAGACAATATTTTCATGGACTGGCCTTCAAGGTGTGGAGAATAAATATGGTGAGATAAAATGATACGACCAGCATAAAAACAAATATTAAGTGCATAAAAAATACAACTGACCATTACACTGATTTATTGGGAGCCCTGAGCTTGTGTCTCTGCAACGAGCCGGTCCAATCTAGGAGTTATGGGAGACAATGACAGTGTGTTCTTTATGTCCAATCTGCTCTGTAATTTTGTTTTAGTCGCTGTCACTTTAGAAAACCTTCACATAGAGATGGAAGCAGAGTTTTCAGAGCTTTTTGGTAATCTGGGGATATTTTGTATTGATTTTAATCCAGAAGTGTGTTTGTGGGCTTAAGCTTTTCAGTTACGCACCACGTAGCTGAGACAAGTGCCTTGGCATGTGTCAAGAGACACAGACGCACATCCTGTCTTTTTCCCAAAATAAAACATCATTCATACTCTGTTGTTCAATAAAAAAAGGGATGTGAGATTCACTGATTCATATTGGTGACCGATCATACGTATGTTTACGATATGACTGCATCAGGGGTGTATTGGAAGTAATTCACGGGTGAATTTGTGTTTTTTTGTCGCTTCTAGTCTGTCTGCATTGGTGAATTCGATGGTTAAATCCATTATATCATGTTCTATTCCCTGCCTTATGGTGTTTCTGATGCAACCTCAATCATAGACGTAGAAGAAGACCTGAATGCCTTGTTTCCTCGGGCATGAACGGATGCCGGAAACACAACAAATATGGGAAACGAGGACAACGTTAGCAGCGAGGAGATATTTAATACACCAAAAAGTTAACACAAATCAAACTTGTGGCAATATTTTGGCTTAATCAAGTGAAAAGGTAATCTTGACAAGACACATGCAATCTGCAAACTACGCCAATGCGGCTATCAAGTACGCCAGTACTACGAACCTAGCGACATACATGAAAAGACGACACAGCGTGGATACCTCTGCGGCTGCTCCTCCTCCTCTCCTTCACACTAGCACCAGCTACACCAAGCTGTAGCAAAACAATTATACAGACAGAGAACATAATCGGAGTACTTAATATAAATGAAACTGAATGCTCTGTCTGTACATACTAAATTATGCCTTTTTAAAAATAAGATTTAACGATTTGCTCCATAAAAAACAACCAAATTTTGAATGTATCCCCCAAATTGATTCAGTGAGCTAATAAACTCTCATACCGCAACTAACTGTATCAAACTGGATCACATCATATCCAAACCAAATCTCTTTGTAATTAAGTCATATCATTATGAAATAATTTTTGAATCGCATTGTATCGTGAACAGGAGTGAATCATATCACATCGTCTCGATAGGGGGGTTCAGCGTAACATTAATGCATCGTATCGTTGGCAGCATATCAAGATGCGTATCATATCGCCCTTCTCTAAACCCCACCCCCAAACTGTGATTGACCAATCATAATTCATCAAACATAACTAGGCAAAAAGGCAAAAACATAATTATCGTACCACTGGCGATGCTGGATGCCGTTACGTTTTGGTTTGAAACACATGTAGCTCTCGCCTCAGTCCCCATTCAGGACCCTTTTGTAAGATTGGTTTTAAAAATAATCATCAGGAAATATTTTAAAGTCAGTTGAAACATATATTTCCACATATCATTTAAATGTGGTATGTTTTTCAATTTAATTAGAATATATATACAGTTTTTGAGGATCATTATACAAATCACACTTATTGTGATTCTTCTCACACCCGTGCCTATATAATCATTCTGCAATAATAATTTCTCACTTGTTATTTTTCCTGCTGCTTTAAGAGGAATCTTTAAATGCCTCCAGGTGAGATTGCACTGTGTTTGAGAACAGTCTGGCACTATTTACCGTCTCTGCTTCTGTTCTGTCAGGCCAGTTATAAAAAAAAAAAAAAAAGAAAAGAAAATCTTGCCACTGAATTGCTGTTTTGTTTGTCTTCACAATAGCACCTCCTACACATTTCACACAAATGGTTGTTGATTCAAGGAGAAGAAATGAATAGCAGCTACCACGGCATCGATCATTTAGCACTATTTCTCCTAAACACAAGTGAGTGCAGGAGTCTGTCTAACCAGCATCCTGCACAACAAAAATCTGGCAACATGATAAAAGGAATGGACATTTCATAAATATCTAGATTTTTAAATTCATTATCAACTTTTTTTATAATAGACTTTAATCAATATGCAGCCCTACTGTCAATGGCCATCATTTTAAATTTAATTTAGTTGTTGATAGACCAGTTTATGACCCTTTTCAGATAAGGCTTAGATGGAGCATTCATCAAGAAACGGTATCCTTCACCTGCAGAACCTGACCAAATAACCTTAACAAAGAGACAAACCGGTGCAGTGAGCACGCAGTCACACCTTGCTCACTTTTTTTCAGCTGCTTGTTTTGTCTCTGGATTAACTCCTGAATGAAGAGGCTGCAGAATCTAAATTGGCTTTCAGTGGCCCCTTTCAGTCCCCTTAGACAACATATTGACTTTCTGCATCCAGGTAGCCAAACCCTGTGCTCTAAGGTTAGCAGGAAAAGAAGAAAATCAATCCATCTGTGAATCTGTGTATTTTGAAAACAAAGATACACCTTGAATAATCTTTGCTTAATTACACGAGTGGGGAATACAGGACTGCACATGAATGTTAGGTATATGTTACTTCCACATTAGCCAGACAGCACAGTTCAGTACGTGATATACAACGAATTAGCCAGACAGCACAGCTCAACATAACCACGGGCATGACAACAAACACAGACATCCACACCCACAAACACACAGAAGCTTGAAGCCTGAATCCTCTAATCAACCATCACATTCCAGCAAAGCGATATTTGACCCGAGTGCTCCCTGTCTGTTCTGTTGTGTGACCTGGTTAACTAATGGACTAGCTAATCAAAGGGTGTTGGTCACGTCTGTCTCACCTTTGTCAAAAGCTGAGTGTTGACCTTTCAACTATTCATGCCACCCCTGTCCCCACCCACAGAAGCCCCCCCCCTACACACACACACACACACCATCATTCAAAACAAACCATGTCTAATCATCACCTCTCGCCTGCTGGAATGTCCCCAGTTTCTATAGAAGTATAGGCTTAGTGAAAAACCAGACAGATACTCAGTACGGAAAACAAGCCTAGACTCATTCACTGATGAGGCTGCAGGCAACATTATATAAAAAAAAACAAAAAAAACATGGGAGTGGTTTTGAGACTTTGGGAACATTGGTAGTCTCACTAAAAGAGCACAAAAAAGTCTTGGCAGAGAAAATGTTGTTGATTCTGCAAAATGCACAGCCAAACACGACAACACAATGCCTCTTATTACAACAAATTACAAATATGTGTTTAATCCCCATGGCAATGGTAGGGAGTGATGTGTCTTTCTAGTTGATTTGGACACATGAAAAACTACTAGCTATTCACACTCCGGTAATATTCAAATGAGACACGTAGCTTTCTCAATGATTCCTGCTGTGACACTGTCCCTCCATTGTTATTACTGCATGTCCCATTACGCCACGTCAGTGAGAGAAGTGCATAAACACTGGGTACTGACAGACCCCCTGTCTCACACATGAATGGGAGAATTATCCAGCTCGCTCCTGCCCCAACACATTCATTTTGAGTATCAAGCAACTTTTTTGCACACACACGCTGCATCATTAAAGAACTGAAGTTAAGCCAAGTAAGCATTTTTGAAGAGGAACAATGCTCATTTTCTGGTGCACACTTGTTTTTTTGGGTTTACATGCTTTAATATTCAAAATGCTTTTATTTTTCTCATATGTACTGAGAAATGTACTGCAGCATTCAGAATGGGTGGTGTCACCTGGAACTTCGCACCTATTCCTCTACATAAAGTTAAGAAGCAAAGAACTATAAACCTACCTGCAGTCCCTGTCAGCTCTACAGAGATTTATTGCTTCCTTCAGCTTGTTATTTAAGCTTTCCTGCTTGCAACTTTACTGGTTAGGTTTACTGTAGTGTTCAAGAAGAGCAATAAGACACTGAAAAAACTACCTGTTCATTGACAATATCAGTACCGTGAGCTGGGACCACAGAGTATTTCACCTAACAGTCCAAATGTCAACCAAAGCCAAATTTAGGAACCCCTTGAAGACATCAATGTGCCTAAAACTGCTAACTTTCAAGCTGTGGGGCTTATTGTATCTCCAGGCTGTTGCCAACAGTTGAAACTCAATTTTACTATGATTCAGACTGTATTATTTATTTAGTTTTTCTTTTTTGCAGTGACAGTGATTCGCAATAAGGCCTAATCTCATTGCACCACATTTGTCTCGAGCTCACACAAATCATATTCACACAAGGCCTCCGTTATGAAAGAGAGAGAGAGAGAGAGAGAGAGAGAGAGAGGCCTATTTGTATTCTGGGTGTGACATCTCAAATCTGCATCCAAATGGAGAATGAAATATTTATGCTGTGAAATGATGGCACTCCTCATTGTCAATTTGCTTGAACATAAAAGTGCATTAGAAGGTAGGTGCATTCCTGTCCAGGCAAGTCAGAACAGAATCAGCCAATGAGGCATCAGAGAGAGAGCGAGCAATGAGGGGAGTATGATGGTAGAAATACAACCTCTAGACGGCCAAGGGCTATAGAGCCTGCAGACAAGGCAGACACCGAGGAATCTCACACAAAAACATTCAAATTGCAATAAATGTCAAAAGCCTCTGAAGCAAATATCATCATTTAAAAATGAAACCACCCTTTGTTTCATTATTCAAAGGTGGGATTAGTGCATGCATTTGCTCCGAGATACAGTACATCTTCTCTCCATTAAAGCATGGGAGTACAAGATGCAGAGCATAAATATTAAGCAATCAGAGCTCATAACGCAGCATGTTTCATACTATATGCATGAATAAACAATGAACATATGTAACAGCTGTGATGTGTTTATGTACATGTGTCATTTGTCTACAAATTGCTGAATTAATGTTATATCTTAACATGCTGTCATTTGCATTATAACGTAAATCATACAGCAGCCTTCCATGCAGCTTAGAAATTACATTTTCATGAACAATTATCATTTTTTTTGTCCATCTGACTGACTGACGGCACAAGTGCAAAGTAGTAGTACCAGAGAGCACCAAAATCCAACATCACTTTGTTGACCTTTGTTTCAAAAGGTTAACTGAGGTCTTGTTAACCACAAGACCATTTTCAGTGATTATTGTTCAGGTATGAATTTAATACAAAATATTATGCAATGGGTCTGATATGTGGGCTCTCTTTCAAAATCTAATGTGGTTAAGTTTAGGTGACAGAACTATTTCACTTCAAGATCAAGGTTAAAATAAGTATGTTTTAAATACCACTCTGGTCCCAGTAAACAATTGCAAATAAAAACTTGTGTTTAGGCAACAAAAGTACTTGGTCAGGTTTAGGAAAAGATTGCAGTTTGGGTTAAAATAAAGACAAAAATGGCCTTACTAATGTCCATCCAGACCACCTCCTTTTGGATACAAAATGATTTTGTGGGATACAAAGTACACAAACAACATCACAGTAGAGCTGCAACAATTATTCATTCATTATCATTTATCAATTGTCAACTATTAAATTCATTGTCAGATATTTTATTGGGTTGCATATTTTTTAATTGAAAAAAAAGAAAAAAAATCTAATTTAAATGAAGATACTCTGGTTTCTTCACTCATTTGACAATGTCATCCCGGGCTTTGAGAAACTGATTCACATTTTTCACCATTTTGTGACTAGTACTAGAGAAAATAATCAACAAATTAATTGATAATGAAAATGGTCACAGCACAAGCTTGCAGTAACGACACATTTTCACACTAGCAATGCGAATCTACAGATGTGAATTCCGTGTTGAGGCTCACATTCCTCACATTTGTGACGTGTTTCAACGGAGCCTCCACTCTTGTGTGTGCTGCCCTCAGGGAGTGTGGTGCTGAAACACAGCACCTCCTCATTCAACAGATCTCTCTGTCTAAGGGTCACCGCTCACCCCAAACATCTCTGAATGACTGAGCTTCTTAACCATTAATCCAGTTGCTGGTTCATTCAAACAAAAACAAATACATGTTTAAACTCAGAAGAACAGCATTTATGAGTTGTTTTATGAGTTAACCTAACTTTGAAACATTTAGCAAAGAGATATTTTCCAGAAACCCTGGTGGGCTGCAAAACGTATAAAACTGCAATTGTGTAAAACCAGATCTGATCTGAACCAGCGGGAACCAGACCTCCTGAGAAGAGCTTGTTAAAAAGGCGAACACACTTTGTGGGCCGCTTGTTATCATTCTGCGCTTGATGTTCACATTTTGGAATATTGTTTTATTAATATCAATAAAAAAAATGTTGTAAAGAGGATGCTTTTTGTGGCTGGGCGCTGCTGTTTAACACAAGGGCTTTTGATCTTATTTGAGGCAGCTCCATAACAACATCACACGGCTTTGTCAGAGACTGCAAGGAGGCATTAGTTGATGCGTTTGATGCACACTGATATGAAAAGCACATTACTTTATGCATTTGTTTGCATATATACGTTTTAAACAAAGCAGCTGAATTGGTTCACAGTGTGAAGCAACATAGATTATGGTTAGTAAGGGCAGTCTGCGAGCATTGTTGGTGTTTCAGAGGCTCGTTTTTCAGCTGTCACCTTTCCAGAGGTCCAAAAGATTAACCTGAACCAGTGACACTGTCCAGAGCTATCTGGCCCACAGAGGTAAAGCGCTGTCTGTCTTCAGAGAACAGCTTATAATTCCAAGATATTGTTGTCCCTGTGAATAAAATCACAAATAAAGAAGATCAGGCTCAAACGAATGTGCTCTCGAAAAAGAAAGATCTTGTCAGGTGGGGCTTGTTGCAGCCTTTTACCTCAGGAATGTGTGGGCTTGTCCCCTCCCCAAAAAAAACCTGCCATTGTGTGGGGAAAGGAATGCTTTTCAAAAAAATTGAGGGATGTCGGGTGTCGCCCCATATTCCATTTAAGGCTGAAAGGTGGAGAACAGAGCAGCAGAGCTCCTTGTTAATAAGATGTATTCATGTTAGTACCTGAAAACAAAGTGCACTACCTATTGTACAGATGGCAGTTCAGTTAACCACACTGTTATTTCAATTTATTTAGCTAATATATTACAATGTGGATTATAGGGACTTTAAGACTGCTTAGGAGGTAGAACAGACAGCTATTTAACTAACTGCAAAGGCAATTTCCTTTTTTATTCCTCACCACAGTTGCAAATTATCATTTGAATATTTTTTTTTATGAAAATGGGTTGGAAAGGCTTGTGTAATGCTTCAGAGATGCTCTCTGGTCTAATGAAGAATGTGGTTTACTCTAGAGAGAAAGACAAAAATGAGCAAATTACAGCAAAGACTCATCAAATAACGAGTGTAAGGAAGGCCCTTATTAGATGAATATTACATGAAACTCCTTCATTTCATTTGTAAGTTTATGCTTTCCTTGGAGTCTTTCTTTCAAACCCTTTGAAGTGGATGAGATGTTGCGTCTGTTGTGCTAATAAGAGATTGATTTTACTAAATCTGTTGTGTGGTCACAGCACTTTTGGGAATACCACCTTTACTTTGATTCCAGTTTCTGTGTTCATTAGCTGCTTTTCTTATTTCTTGGCAATAAAAGCGCGCCACATGGGCAGGGTGTGGCGGCATTTTATGTCTTTAAAAATAGGCGGTTCTTGCTCAGGTGCTTGCATCTTATTGGTCAACGCCATCCTCTAAAAACAGCAATACCTGAATCAGGTAGAGAAAACAGACAGAGAGACCTCAGGTACCTTCAGTCCCTCGTGAAGACGGCTTTGAGCTATTTTGTTTGTTTGATTTGCATTGCATTCACAGAGTCAGTGGCGGAACTAAAGGAGCAAACAAGGTGAGTAATGCATTTAAAGTGAGGTAAGGAATAAATCTATTCACTGAAAAAGCTACAGGTCTAATCTTGCAAATGCCTCAGACAGTACATTCGTCTGGAGCTACAACTATAACGAACACCACGTTACAAAAGTACCTATGATGAATTCATACTGATGCCTTTGTATTAAGATTCAGCAAGAACAGAGAAGATTGTTGGTGTGTGTGTGTGTGTGTGTGTGTGGGGAGCCGTTATGTGAAAAGGAAGACTACCAGAAAAGCCTCAGGTGTGGGAAGCGAGCAATTGTGTTGAGATGGTGTTGTCTTCCAGCAGTGGGACTCTGAGGCGGGACAGATTGCCGCGCTGGCCGTGGTGTCTGGTGGCAGGTTTGAGAAGGGCTGCGGTGGTGAGGTTGCATCAGTGATGACTAAACAGTCATTCAGCTCAGGCCTGTGATAACGTGCCAGAGCTCAGAGGATTTCAACAGCATGCCTGAAACCCTGGAGCCACAAGGGGAGGGCAGGCCTGGTCTCGCTCGGCCTCAAGCTCAAACTTAATCACAAGAAAAAGGGAGAGGCCAAGATCCAAACCCTGCTGAACTCACTGCCACCCCCTCAAACCTGCAGGCTTTGCTCATAAATCACACCAGGTGCCAGGGTAGGCCTCTATCCGGCCTCCAGCTTAACATTAAAAATCACCACCGTTACGAGAAATGAACAACGACGTGTTATGTGTCTTATTTTACAGACACTTTCTGCAAGAATATCCCATGTGTTCTATCCTTCATTCCACCGGAGTCTGTGTCTGTATTAAACCAGATTTCAGTGGTGTGAAGTGTAAGAGACATGGGGATACTGCTTCACAAGCTGACACTCACAATACCCGAGAGGAAATTCACAAGCCAAAGAAATAACTCCATTTGTTCCATTTTGGATGTTTTTTTCCGGATCATACTGTTGTGCTATATAATACAATAAATATGAATGCATTTTTCCTGCGACAACATGTGTTATGTATGCATTTTCATTAATGAGATACTATACTGAGCAACTGTCTAATGTGAATAAATATCCCGACCTTGTGCCCAGTTTTTGTTTCTTTCTTCAACTCAAATCATCACAGAGCCATTACACCACCCACGTCCAACTTTCTGTTGTTGTCAGCCCCAGAGCATTTTTCATTAGCCAACGTGGAGAATTTGAGACTCAGCCCACACAAACAACCTTTACCGTTTGGCAAATGAAGCTTATTAACAATTTAAAACATGCCCTTGCTGTAGCCCACACAGTAATGCCATTAAACATGTTTCTCTCTGCTACAGAGACGAATCTCAAGTAGCTCACATAAACAAAAGGAAAGACAAACATGGCAGACTTGGCTTTACTTTTCCATACCTTAGTCTTTCATTTTAATACTCCACAATACACTTTGCAATGCTTTGTATTTTTGTAAATCTAGCTGCACTGTATTTCTTGAACCAGATCTGGTCTGGTTAAACCTCTAAAGGGTTAGGGTTAGAATACAATTTTCAAGAAAACAGAGCATTTTACTGCAGTTGGTGTTTTGTTTTTGATCACAGACAATGTATTTCCTTTGCAGACATTTTAAAATGTGAAACAATAAATGATAATAATAATAATAATAATAATAATACCACAAAGCAAAACAACTTATTTTGGCTCACGGCAATGCACATGGGTATGCACTCACATAAATATGAATACACCCTCCTGGTCTCAATGGCTTCTAAATGTATTTTAGCTGCTTAATGTTTTTTAAGTGCATATAGCCGAAGCAATGTTTGTCTTGATTGCAAGCTGTGATGCTAAGATGATGTCCCTTATATATTGTGTGGTCTGGTCAACCTGCAACTGATGTGTATATGTCACACTTGAAACAATTGTCAAATATGAGTAAAAATAACTTATGATTATATATAATATATAATACATAATACCTATTACCTGATAATTGCAATATTGACATTAATATTATAAAAAATCTGGAACTTCTGGTCATTTTGTATAATTGTAAATAAACAACCTAGCAGACTAAATAAGTAGTCAGAATTTTTTTGTTATTATTTCTTGCGTGGTGATTGGCTGTTCCAAAAAGAAACAAAGAATGCAACTGTTCACAATTCAACCCACTGTAAGATTTGAAAATAAACTTCAGATATAACTTCACCAACTGAGTCCACTACTTCAGCTGACATGAAATTGTGTCTGTTTTTCTTTCTACTTCTGAGTCCAACGCTTGGAGAGGACACAGGTGAGAACAGCAAATCATTTTACAGCAGGTGCAGTTACATCAGCAGCCAGCATTTTATTTTGAATCCAAGTGAAGAAACTCAGTGAGAATGAAATCACTGATTGCTCTGCTCTCTCTTTCACGCCACACAAGCAGCACTTGCTAATTGAAAGAACAAGCATGCTGCAGAAATGTTGTGAAGTGTCAGCATTATGCCTCATTAACTGGAATTTATAGTGTACCACTGTCATGCCTTCATGTAAAGGTTGAGTATAAGCCTTGGTTGTACGGCCTGTTGGCTAAACTGGAGTTATTACATGACTTCTTGTTAATTAGTGTGCATCCTGGCTGTTTAGTGGCAGAGGACATCGGCGTCCATCAGCTGGAGCGTTTAGTGGAGTTGCTGACGTCTAAGGAGTGCGAGGACCTTCTGTTCGCCCTCTCTCATCCGGAGGAAAACATCTTCCAGCACCTTGAACGCCTCTCGCCAGAAAAAAATCAACTCGATCTTAAGCCTCGAGCCAAGAGAGATGCCTCTACTCCTGCTGCTGGTCAGTACTAATGATCAACTGAAACACACACTTTACACCACAGAAATAAGAGAAATCACGTCTAATATGTAGTAGAAAAAGAAGTAAAAGTTACTGTGTTAAATCTTAAAAAAGGGGGGTATGATGATGTTACATGACAGATTGGCTGAATTAAAACAAAATTAAAGTCTTCATATAAAAGTTACAACATTAACATGTCAGCACACACGGATGTCACGCCATCCCAGATTCTGATTTACAAGTCTTTACATCCAAGACCTTCCTTTTCTATAGATGGACATTTGCAACCTGTGCATATTGATTATCAATCAAAACTACCACTTTCCTCCTCCTCTACCTAAAAAGGTAAAGCTGGCATTTTTTTCATTTCACTTGAAATCCTCATTGCAATCCAACAGCAATTAATATATCAAAAATATATATATATATATATATATATATATATATATTTTTTTTTTTTTTTTTTAAATTTGGTATCTGTGGCTGTTGCACAACTGTAATAAACCCATCCAACCATTTAAATCAACCCAAAGCAGGGACAATAGCACAAAAACGATCAACAAAAAACAAAAAGTGCTTTGTACACCACAGGTGCCACAACAATCATTAAGAATAAAACATCACAGAAGGCAGCCAACACAGAAATGTTAAAGCTATGTTCACGGTTCACAATGCAAGTGATACTGAAACATTCAACAGGTCATTTCCAATGTAAACAGCTGATCTCAACATAGTAATGATTTTTAAACTGTCTAGCCTACATCAAAATGCTGCATTTTCTGTTCCTGCATGTTAATTTACAAAAAAAAAAAAAATTGAGGAACATATCAGTAGGTAGTAAACAGTATAAATAGCAAATGCACCAATACAGCTATGTGAAAACAACGACTAGCTTTGCATTTTTGCTGGTTTATGAACATCAAGGCATATGTTACTCCCATGTGATCATGATTGAGTCCAGCTGTCTGTATTAATTTGTGTTGCATCTTCATTTACATATATCCAGCAACATATATATAGTACACTGATACTTGCACCTCTGAAGAAATCTCACACCATGATACTATGATACCAAGATTATTTGAATAGACCGTGTAGTTGCAGCCTAAGAATATAATATATTAATTTTAGGCATGTTGCCTTCAGGTTTAAGAGGTAGGCTTGGCAAAAATGTGCACCTATCCTTTAAGAGTTACATGCTAGTAGCTGTAATAAGGTAGAAATGAAGTCCACCCTGAGACCTGCTTCCAACTCAGCTTGAGGAGTTTCTGGCAGTGAGCTAACTGTCAGAAACCTGCCAGTCTGAGGGCCATATGTTTATTGTTTATAGACAGTGAGGCTCAGTGCCGGACGGCCCTGACAGACTGGATGCTGAGGTACGGCGAGCAGACCTACTACGACAGGCTTTCTCGTGCCCTGCAGCACATCGGCAGGACAGACATTGCCATTGGTGAGAAACAATTGGAGACAACAAATGGAGACATGTGAACACATGTTCCTCCTTGTAGCATTCAATCATTTCTTTTAACAGAGAATAAATTGTATGTACAGTGCAGTGTTGTCTCAGCAGGTCCCTTGACAAAAAGAAAATGGAGCAAAGCCTCATTTGGGTACATGTTGAGAGCATTTTCAAAATTGGTTTATCTCGATCAAGAAGACCTCCTCGAGACTTTATCAACAGTGCATAATTGCTTCATTACTTTGAGATTTGTTTTTAATTGGAACTTCATAAGAGGCATATTTTGCACACTGCCAGTCTCTGGCATGTGTTGCAGTCCGGTGTGTGCACACACAACGCCACAGCCGAATGGCGTTGGATAGACGGAGGTGTAAATGATCTGACAGAGGACTCAGTGGAGCTGACACCAGCCACAGAACAAACCATCTGCTCCTTTCATCAGCAGCTTTAGAGTAGAAAAAAAAGAGAGAAAAAAAAAAATAGACATGGAGAGGACAGGAAGGGATGAGTTATAAGACACAAGTGGGGGGGGCAGCGGTGGCTTTGATGAAAAAGACTGTGTCGATGCAGAATGCAGCAATTATCGCAAACCTACTTGAGTGCAGTTTTGAAGAGATCTGAGCACTCACACGTAGAACCTTGAGTGGTTCATTTTGTTTTATTCTGAACCGGCAGTTGCTCTCCTGCCAGAACTAATTATGATCAGGTTGAGAAAACAACAATTGAATTAAAATGTGCTATCTTTTATAGGGTGGTACACATTTTTATCATTTGAAGCAACAGGGAGCTTACTTGTGCTTGTGTTTTTACAGAAGTGGGGAAGAACATCAACCAGGACAAAGCCTTGAAGTTAAAACGCTACGTCGAAGGCTATCACAAATATGTCAAGTCTTTAAACATACCGCCGGAACGATCAGAGTCAAAGGACCAACAGCGCGAAGACCAGAGGGTCAGAAAAAGAACAGGTAATTCATCCTAAATCTTGAAAGAGGCACATCAGTTTGACACACTATGAAATTAAATAGAATTAGTGACGGAGAACTGAGTCTTAACATGTCTGAAGCCCAAATATGTTGAGCTTTTTGATGCCAAGAGGAGATTTTTTGGGTTATCCCTCCGGAGACTGTCTGAATGACAAATGATATAATGTTCCACTGAACCCTGAATCTATTAAGTGTTTAGATGAGATGCTGGATTAGATTTGGTGGCCGTGGGCATGCTTCCAACTCATTACTTCTCAACATCAACACTCTCACTATATGAGGAGTATTTCCCAGGACACCTCAAAATTCAAAAATGTAATTATCACCTGTCCATTTCTCCTTTTTTTTCCCCCCTTTCTCCTGGGTATTTCATTCAAGGTGGAACTTAACATAAATGCTCCCAAAGTTTTTTGAGATGGTTAGTGTATCTGTCTTGTTTGTCTTGTGTGTTAGTGAGGGATCTGACATGGCGTGACCTGGATCTGATCGTGGAGAGGGCCCCGGTCACTCTGTACCAGAAGGGCCCCATGGATGTGGCTTTGCCACTCTTATACGGCATCCTGCTGGGCTTCGGAGGTACCTTGCTCGTAGGCCTATCTGTGCTCCTCATCGTCATACGTGTCTGCCATGGAAAGCAGCAGATCCGTCATCATCCCAGGATGATCAAGAGCAAGAAGGTGCAGTTTCTGGGAGGTCAGAGGCTGGGGGTTTAAACAGTCCAAGAAGTCTGCCTGCTGCCCAGGACAGTATATCAATAAAGGCAAAATAGAGTAGCTTTTGCTAGCTGTCTCTTTTATGAAAGCTTTAAAGGTGCCATATTGTAACATTGAGATTTACATATCTTTTTTTGTATTGTGCAGCAGAGCTCTAAATACTGTCTCTGAAACAAGCGGTCAGGGGTTGCATCCGAAATTCCATCCTATACACTACGTACTCAATATGTGTACTATCATTAAACATATTTTGGAGTGAATAAATGTAGTATACATCCAATTGGAGACGTGTAACCGTGGTAACAAGTGCCAACCTCACCCCTACCGGAAATCTGCCTTATTGATACAGCTAATAATAATCTAATGATACATTCTTGATATGCATCCAAGCAAGCCACACAATAATTATTTAATTAAGTCATTGTCCGTTGTGTTGTTGTCGTCACCGCTGCATTGCATTGTGGGACATTTATGCTGGCGTAGTGTCCAGTGCTTGCATACTGCAATATTTACCTGAACCAGTATGCACCTCACATACTATATGGGTTCATACTAAGGTTTTGGACATACTAAAAAAAATGTCACATACTGTTTTAGCATACTCAGTAGCGTGTTAGTATGGAATTTCAGACGCAGAGAGGGTTTGCACATCTTTGTGACACAGTCACAGTTTTAAATGTAAACATTCAAAAAGTGTCCCAGTTTATTTGCAGTGTATGTAAATGACACCAGCTAACAGGAAGTAAACATGGACCTGAGCTGCTGCCGAGCGATGTGAAATGTGCAAGAAATAGCGTTTGAGACTGAGCTTAAACACCAGCATATTCAGTATTTTTTTAAACTAGTAGAAACAAAATAGTACAAACCTAACAACAATCAGCAGAGCCAATACAGAAACTCAATATCGATACCACCACACTACGACTAATTATGACAAAAGCGACAAGAATAATGCCATCTCAGATAAAGTAATTATCCATGCTGAGCGTCGCTAGACTGGTGAGCATTGTTGTCTTGCCAGTGTTTTGATGACTAGTGGTGTGACAGATGCGCTGGAACCAGGCCCTCACACCAAAGGTTGTTCCGGTGTTACTGCGATAGTGATGCCACTTTCCATTTCCCCTCCAAGTGACGGCAGCATGCCCGTCTGGCATCGAGGAACACATAATTATCCAGCCTGGCGCCTGCTCCCCCTCAGAGCCTGCCGATACCTCTACAGGCAATCCAAAAAAGACTAATAACAATGACAATGCTAGCAGACAATGGCACACTCTTGGTAGTGATGGCAGCTTCTGGCTGGTGACAGAAGCCAAATAGAAAACTCACACAGCTATATAATTTCTTTATTTTCAGTGTGTGAAGTAGCGAGGATTCTTAGTGAGCAGAAATAGCTTGATATGTGAGATGCTGTGGCAAAAACTGGCATCCGAATCCAAACAGAACACATACTAGAAGATTCAAATTAACTTTGCTTTGTTAATTAAGAAAATATTTTTTTTTTTCACAACGAGGCTGTTTTTACTCTCTGCAATGTCTCTTAATAGCGAGACAGAAAACACGCTCACAGCACTGGGGTACGTTCCAGCTTCTTGTTCCCAGTTTCTTATGCTATATCCCTACTTTCTTCTTCATAATTGCACTAATTACTTCATTACACAAATCTGGCCTAATGTGCTTCAGGAGGGAGACAGCTCGGATTAACAGGGACACTAAGCAGCAATTACAGACAATTAGTTCATAAATCAACATTTAAGGAAATCATAATGCCAAGCAGAATGAGCTGCACTCTCAAAAGGCCAAAAGAGCATCAAGTATTCATCAACTTAATAATGACCGAAATAATCTGACACATAATATGAATATATTGAACATGTGCTCTTTTTTCATTAATAGTCTAATGCATGCGGTTGATTTTAATGTCTACATATTTGACATGTAAAGCAAAACCAGTATTTTTGGTTTTTCTCACTATGTGTCTTTAGGATAACACTGTGTTTCACTTTCATTACTAAGCTTCCCAGGTGGCACGGCAGAAGTCTTCACAACAAAACTTCCTCTGTCCTTCAGTTTTCCCCTGCTGGCTGTTAGGATCCCGCAGGTACCGACTATGACAGGTTCACCTGCTGCGGGCTCACCTGCACTGCTGTAACCAGTGGAGAGGAAAGCCAGAGTAGCGTATGCCTGAATGACTCACAGAAACAACATGCCACATGGGGCCTGCATCATGGTTGTGACACTCCTTAGCATAGCCAAGGTCCCACCGGGGGACTCTGCTCTTAGTGGATAAAGAAAAGCTATAAAACACCTCGGGCCTGTTGAAGCACACTGCATAACTTCATGAAATATAAAGTACGGTACACAATACCATATTCTACAGAGCGGAGCCTGATCATGTGAGATTTTCTGCTAAAGCCAGGCCCTTTAAGATGTATTTCATTTGCCGGGCCACTGAAAATGCGCACAAGAATAGGCCAACGTTCATTTCAAGCCATTCTCATGCAAAGGTATGAAGCAATCACAGACGTCACGGATGAATAGAGAAAGAATCTGACATGAAATTGACATTTGCAGCCAAGACGAAGCCAACGCGTAAGGGCACGGTTTTCCAGGCGTATCCATTCTCATGTAAAATAGGACTTTTTTTTTTATTCCAGTGGTTTCTTTTGGGTTATTTAATGGTTTGTGGAGCAGTACAGCAGCTTATCATACCGGACTGTCTGAGGAGGGCACATCTGTCTCTTGATGTTGCCTCAGCTCAGCGTAAGGAGTAAAGTGTTTGTCTGGATGAAAATGGAGATGGACGGGGACGTGATGCGTGCCAAGAGGACGCTCAGACAAAGAGGCTGTGTCCTTGATGTGCTGAGGCTGAGCGTTCTGCATCAGGGCCTCTGGGGTGTGCTTAGTGTCACTGAAGGCTTTAACTTCCCTCCCTCCCTCCATTTGCATCTTCATTCATCTACAGGACCACTGAGGTGCTGCAGTCCCCACTCAACCATCATTCTCCCTTTGCTCAATATCTATGGATCACAGGAAATAAGATCACAACACCAGCTCTTTTACAGTCATCATTTTTTTTCTTTTTAATCGCCCCAGCTCTACCTCTCACAACTTTGTCTCTCATGGTTTCCTTAGGGGAATCTGAGACTTCTTGAGAAGTTTTTGCTGCTGATCAGAGGAGGGCAACTCTGAAGGTTCACAGAAAAAGCCACAGTGCCACCCAGTGGTCACAATAGTTCATTACAGCAGCCAATCAACAGAAGCAATTAAGAAATTGGACACTTGTTTTGCACAGAACTCTAGATGTGAGCAGCTTTAAATGGCTGCAAATCCAAATAACTTATATATTGTATAAACTTATAAGAGACACATTGGACTCAGATTCTTAGGTATGAGTAAGAGAAGAGCAATACCCATGTATAGTACTAGAATATATTTAATGAGTCACATTTTCTTTCACATTTACACAAATATAGTTTCTAAACTGATCGTGTAACGAATCAGACCAGCCACACGAAATGACGTGTGAATGACACAATAATTCGCAAGGTCTTTAGCGTACAATAAGAGTGGCATTCTTGTTTTTGGCTCCTCATGTGTACGTCATTTACAGTCTAAATATCTGCATTTATATGCTATGCTCACAGCTAATGATGTAGCATAAACAGGGAGAAATATTCCTCTTGGTGGATGGGTCCAGTAAACATTGGACTTTGTTGCATTTGTAACATACTTGGGTTTAGGCAATAAATCCACTTTGTAAGGTATTTAAGTAAAACATAAAATTAAAAAACATAACTGTAGTTGTATTTTTGATGCGTGGCGAACAAATGACATGTTAAAAGCCTAAAATGAGCAACCTTGTGCTACTTATGTGCCTTTCTGTGTGTGTGCCAGCTGTGGCGGCCACACCATGAAGGTTTGAAGGTGTGAAAATAAATATAGAGATGTGGTGCAGTTAGACAGCTGGTTTAGGAGGAGCAAGGCGAGCTGTTGTCACAATAACGACAAAGTGCCTCATCAACCTAAAGATGGCTAAAAGGCCAAAGCTGTGAGTGGGATGTCTTGAGTGCATGTAGATGTGCAACAACAAGACACTTGAACTGCAAATTTGCTTCTTCCAAATTAAAAAGAGATCTGTAAAAAGCAGTGTTGATCGATAAAGCATGCATTATATTCACTTTTTATAATATCATGGCACACTGTTAAAAATCCAACCACTAGACTTTGTGTCAATTTAGCTTAAAAGAGTTGATAAATCACCACCACCCTAGTTGATTTACCCCAATGAAAGGTGAGTCATGACAGAGAGGTAAACAAATGCAGCAAAGGGCTTTGGATAATAGCTGCCTGGTGTGTCTGTTTATTGGGATAAAAGCAGAGATTCCTCCTCTGAGCTTCAGACAGGTGCTCTGCAGACAGAGGCACCCATGGGACGCCAGGCAACGAGAGAACAAATCAAACCGGTCTCTGAACCGCAGTTTCTGTGAAAAACACTGCAACTCAAACCCACCATTTTCCTCATTTTTTCTCCCTTTCCATCTCTCGCCTTATTTTCAGTTTGTAAGCTCTTAAAAAGAACAAGCACCATATGGAGGACTGTATGGATTGAGCATTTTCATGTAGAGCTCACTGGAAAGCCAATTTGCAAATGTTTGCATTAATTACTAATATATTTAAGCAGTTGAAGGGGCAATTTCACTAATACGTGTGTGGTTAATGGCCTCGGCCTGCTCTATTTTGACATTTTTAGACACTTCAGCCATGGCTGGTCTCTTTCTCTCAAGTCAGATTCAAGTGTCAGCTGAGCCGGTTCAGTTCTTCAAGCCTGTCTTTTATAGTCTCTCAAGAAGCAAAGTGAAACTGATGGTTCTTGTAGACTTCTCGACTTCTTTTACTCCTACTGTGTCTAATCGTCTCTTCAAACAACCGTCTCCTGCAAAAAACATGAGGTTCCAGCTATATATTCACAGCTATATTGACATCCTGTCAATTGCAATGAATATCTTGTCAAATAGATTAAAGACCTGGAGAAAAAAAACCAGGCAATAAAAAAAAAGTCAATTCCCCCCATGAAATGCTCATTTAATACACAAATATAAACCAACAACTGGTCCACCGCACTGCATCAAAGCTTCTCCTCTTTTTCTGTCATTCCACCCCACAAGTTTATCATGCAAGATTCTCCAAATTAATGAAGTAATTGTGCACAAGCTTTCAAATTATGATTGTGCAATAACACTCACAACACCCCCGATGGCATGTTGCAAAGCATCACGCTTCCCCCCATGCCGTGGTGTTCTAATGAGTTCCCTTAGCATTGCACCACACTGCGTTGTTTTGCATTGTCTTGTCTAATTTCCCCGCTGATGCTGAACGGCTCAGTGAGGAGCTACTATCTGTAGTCATCACACTGCGTTTTTTTTTTTTTTTTTTTTATATAATAAGAAGACGGGGGAGCAAACAGTACCTGCTGCTCGGTTTAATGAGTTGATGGGATGATAAAACACCTCACTGATGACACTCACTGCAAATCTAGCTTATTTTGATGGCATGTTCAGAAAGAAGGTCAAATTTGTTTATCTTTCTAGAGCTCTATCTTCTCAGGCCAGCTTTGGCTTATGATATAAAATTCAAATTAATTCCTTCCATTCACACAAAACACGCCCATCAAAAATATTGAAATGCATCATTGGAGCTTTTCTGCAGCTTCAATTTCAAAATCTGTTTGTAGTTTTTGTTATACGATACCATAAAGGTTATTTTTTTTTAATATTCAAACACATTCATCACTTTTGATATTACCATGAAATGAAAGAAGTCATTTGATGTACAAAATGCAAAAGAAGAAACAACAACAATGGCGAGGTGGTTGAGCTGCATTTCCCATCAGACACAGGGCTGTGGCTTAATGTAACTATAAATAATTAACCATC
Organism: Synanceia verrucosa; assembly: GCA_029721515.1. Lineage (NCBI taxonomy): Eukaryota > Metazoa > Chordata > Actinopteri > Perciformes > Synanceiidae > Synanceia > Synanceia verrucosa. Next base: position 16,798,709 of record CM056561.1, on the reverse strand, counting down.
CTCCAATCAGATGCAGACTCAATCATTTTATGCCTTAATTAATCACCAGAGAAACGCTCCATTGTTGGTGCATTTAATTGCTGTTGAACTACTGGAATGAGACAATGTGCAACATTAATTAATACCAGCTATCAGTGGTCAGATTTGCCCTCAGCAACTTTGTAAACAAACCCTGTCCAAAGACAATTAGCTGACATGGCACAATCAAGATTTATGATTCCCTGGCTGCAAACTGGTTTGTTAATTAAGCAAAATACATCCCCAAACATAAAATGCATATGCAAAGCACCAACTGCTATCGCTTGATCAATGTCAAACATTTATTATTCCAATTTTCAGAAATGGTTTCAGTAGCTCTACCACTCTCATTCCATCGCTCACAACCCACTGAAGCAAGTCTTATAAAATTTTGCAACCCTGGCTCAATTACAGCACTCCACATTTAAAACTGGTTTCAGAAAGGTCAGATATTTTCTCTGGGACAGCTCTTCATAGAAACAGGCAAGCACTAAATGACAAGGTCCCATGACTCAATGAGGACATACCCTCTGACACTGTGCAATTAGTCTCTGTAGTATGAAACCACTGGGCGTGTAAACAAATTTAATACATGAATCTCTACCCGATTCAAATTTCTAAAAAAGGGATTAAACCATCCTGGTCAATGAGTGCACAAGGGGTGTAAAATCCATTCATTCATTATAACAGCATCTCATTTAAAAATGATTTAGCTGGAGGTATTTCATAATTCAGTGTCATATTTGACCTCTACAGATGATAGGGTTTTGTTTTTACCTATAGCTTTGCTGATAAGGACTAACTGTATGGCACAATGTCAAGAAGGTCAACTGAAATAGTCTATATTATATTTAGATAAATGAAAAAAGTCTACAAGTCAATAACATATTGGTTAAATGGCATGAGGTAGCATATAGCATAGTATTTAAAGCTATACTTGCAGTAATGCACTGTTACAGTATATCATTTTTTCACACCAACTTATTGATTCAAACATAAAATCAATTTATGGAATCCGCAGGAAGTATAAACCAGGAAGTATAAAGAGTGACAAAGGATGTATTTATCATGTAACTTCTGTAGCTATTTAGTTATTTAGCTATTTATTAGTAGTTATTTTAACCCAAATCAAGATGTTCCCCCCCCCCAAAAAAAAGTCAATAAAATGTTTTGTTGCCTAAACCTAAGTTGTTTCCTGTGAAGACTGAAGTTCATTTTGAAAAAATTGTATGCACACAAAAAGCAGTAATTGAAAGTGTTGCTGGATATTTGCAAAATGCATGAAAAAGAATAATCATTGAAACCATCGTTAGGAAAAGTTTTGTTCAAAGGTATCAAATATGTCCGCAAATATCCAACTCCTCTTAAAAAAGGTGGCTTAATGAAACTACTGAACATCATCACATCAGACACTTGTTGCGGTGACGCTTGTTAGCTTTTTACTTTTGGCAATAAAAATAAAAGTAAAGCTCTTTTATGGAGATTATTGTACAGAACAAAACCTGTGACTATCAAAAACATTTGTATTTGCCACAAAGCTTTTTTTCCTGCAATAATCCAAATCCAACAAAATATAAATCCTGTTGTCTTTGACAAGGGAACCAGGATGATGCTCCGAGCTAAATGTTTTTTTTGTTTTGTTTTGTTTCTCTAAAGATTTAATGCTCATTTTTTGTGCCACTAACACCTTTTGCAGCTGCCAGCAACATCTATATTGAATGAACATCAACAATATTGTACATTTAAAACTCCAGTGTTGTAGTATGCATAGAGATGTCTAAACCTGACCCAAGCAGCAAAATGCTATGGAAGACAGTCCCAAAACATTTAAGGACAAAATAAAGAAAAGGAGGAGCTGCAGTTTATGAAATTCAACTGACACACACACACATTAAGTGATGAGAGGCTTTCCCAGAGCTCCAAATTAAAGCTGATGGCCACAGAAACCTTGTAATCACTTGTGGTGCCAATTTGCTGCAGAGAGGAAGGAGAGCAGAGGAGCAGATGTGTGCCAGAATACCTTAGGATGATTTCTTAATCGCTTCATAAATCCATTCATGCATCACAAGCATACCAACACCGCTGTCGACCCGCTGTGAGGCTAGACATCGCACGCCTTGAAGCACCTGCTGCACAAACACAAAGATAGTCGGGCCACATATTTCTCTTTCTTACAGACACACTAGTAATCCAACTGGCAACAATTAGAAGTGATTTTATTTGTTATTCTGCCTGATGGAAAATAATGTAGACTGTGGTCTTTATTAGAGTTTGTAAGACAACTAAGTGAACAGCTGATGCATTCCTCCTTTCATTTGTGTTTAGTTTTTCTCAGTGTCTTGCCTCCACAGGGACAAACTGCTCAGCTGGTTGTCCCACACAACTGTGGCCACATACACTTTTGTTAATTACAGGACTACTTGTGTATGACTGTGCAGTCAGCAGGTTCACTCCAGTCATTTTGAGCGGACCGAGTTCCCCCCATTATCTGCTCAGTGCTTACTAGTGACTTGGGTCCCTTGTGCTGGACTATACCACCCCCTGTTAGTGGAGTGAAGTATTACTATGCCCAATCACAAATTAAAATATTTTATTTGGATAATACACAGTCAGTAAAGCTCAAACACACAACTTATTTTGCAAAGAATACATTTCCATAAGTTACTGTGACATTGAAGATACATGTTTCTTCTGCTCGTCTTCACTGCAGCAGTCAGTGCTCAAAACATTTCCTATGAAAGTAAAATCACTCTTAGATATAGTGTCATGGTTTCATGGTGATATAAGAGTAAGCAGGGCAAATTCATTTTGTTTGGGCAAACTAGTGCATACCTGCTCCAGATCCTTCTCCTCATTAATGTTGAAGGTGAGTTCCTGTCTTGCTCTCTCTGCCTGCAGCCGGCACAGTGAATGTACATATTTAAAATCAAACAGGCAAACACTGAAACTGCTTCACTGCCTGTGCAATAATGCCCGTGGTGGGAGAATACGTGTAGATTTTAGAGACAAGCTTCGGCTGAAGCATAAGTATAAAGTGATCTTTAAAATAATCACATGCTAGGGTTACAATATAATAAAAATAATAGTTAAATTTTATTTGGAGTATCCACCAGTTTTTAAATAGACGCTGACAGTTGAGACTGGTAATACATATGTAAATCATGAAATATTTTGCACTGTTATTCCAAAGTAACACTGAATATCCTGTCAGATGCTTAAAGCTAGAGTTGGAAATATTTTGTTACATTTGTTCAAATCATTACATTATTCATTAGCTTCTCAACACAGTTATTGTTCCCAGATTGAAAAAGTTACCTACGCTTATCGGGTAGTAAGAGAAGACAAATTCAGGCATGCAGCATATGCTACGCAGCATGCCCTTGGCATGACTTTGTTTGCTGTGGCACTTAAACCTGTGTGATATTTCTGTTTACCCTTGTTGAACCAGATAAAGTGACAAAAGCTGTGCAAAAAAGGGAAATTTGTTACTTAAAAAAAAAAAAACGATCCTGCTTTTAATCTCTCTCTCTGTATCTCTAACCTTAAGACCTTTGAACAGCAGGTGCTTTGTATGTGATGTTATGAAAAGGATTTGTAGGATATGGTCATACAGTGGGGGCTTACCTTTGGGGAGACTTGCCTCTCTCCGGAGGTCTGTTGAGCAAACACAATGGCATCGTGGACAGAAAGAAAGAGATTTTTGCGGGCAATGTTGCTGTCGTCAAAAGCTCCTCCGACCTCCAGTTCCTCATATACCTGGGCTGCAGGTGGCAAGATAACAATTATCACACAGGGAGATAAACAGAGCCTCAACCTTCATGTGCTATTTAATGGGAAAGAAAAACCAAGAGAAGAAGTAATGAAAATATCCTTGGATCACCACTGTATTCTATCTCACAACGAATACTCAGACATTATATATGATTTACAATCATTTCTACCAGTGTCCTTCACAGACTTAATGAACTTAATGTTGAATTAATGGAAAGGTCTCTGTTTCTATGCCAACAAGTGTGAAATGCACTTAAGTCATTTGAGATTTTACCTTGTACATTCGCCAGATATAGTTTAATTCCCAGCATAGCGTAGCTTGAGTTCATCTGTGTGGGGAAATAAAAGAGACCTTTTCTTGGTTTAAAGTTTATTTGGATGAACCATTTAGGGTGCTATATTATACTATATTGTACTGAATACGCAAATATATAGAACCATTTGTTTTGAGAGTGAATCTAGAACTGCAAACGCCTCCTAACCTTCATAAGCACTTTGATGCCCATTAGGTCTATGAAGCAGACACCTGCCAAGTCCAGGATGAGGGTGTGGAAGGGCATGGGCTGGGCCTCCAGTGTGGGACTGGGTGGCTCTTGGTCAGGCGCCTGTTCGCCCTGTTCAATAACACCACTGTGGAAGTTGACATAGCTGGTGGGAGGTTCAGATTTGTTGGCACTGCCATCACTCATATCAAAGTCGTTCTGCAGTTCAAGCTGAGATATGGTCTAGATATAGGGGAAATAAATAAAGATAAGTGGACAGGTTGTATTTGCAGAAAATCAACAAAAACAGAGCTGCTAGGTCAAAAGCGTGTTTGTTATGTATCACATATCTACCTGAGTCTTCATGGTGACTAAAGAGCTGGGTTTCCTCCTTCTGGCTGCATTGTCTTTCATCTCCTCTTTTGCTTTTCCCTTCTGTTCTTTCTCCAGGAACTTCCGCCTGGCCAGGATAACTTTACCAGGGTCCAGCCCAGTCTAGACACAGACAGGCCTGTGTAAACACCTAATATGCCACATTCACTTTCTTTAAAAATTGGCTGACCTTGAGTGGCGGCAAAGGAGATCATTTTTTTCACTGTACCTTTCTGATGACCCTCTGGCGAAATATTTCAGCATTTGCAAAATAGAGAGGTGAGCAATAGTTCACTATTTTCACACCAGTTATTGACATAACCTGTGGAGTCAAAAATGATTAGCTGTAATCACTTTCATTTTTATGAAGAAAAACAAAAAACACATGGATATTTTGTTCTCATACCTTACTGTACACCTTTGGGTTTTTGTAGATATCTGTATCCATAATCTGAGCCAGCACTGAACCATTACGACTACAAGGAACACATTCTTAAAATTAGTAATACATCAGTAAACATTTTACACTCTACTGAATTGTGGGGTTTTTTTGTGTAACAGAACTTTTACTCACAACTGTGTCTTAAATATCACTACCAGGACGGAAAAGCCCACTCCGATAGCAACCCCATAAGGCAAGCTGAGAAAGAACGTGGCCAAGAATGACACAACCCACACACTCTGAAAGAGAAAAAGCTAAAATATAGAAAGAAAAATCACATTGTGCAGCAAAATTCCAGACAAGGCTTTAACTCACGCAGTCCAATTTGCTCTTCTTCCATAAGTAGTAGGGATCGGAGAGCTGCAGGAGCGTGTTCTTCAGGTTCACTGCAATTAAGGCTCCGAGCACTGACTGATGAAACAAATATTACACCAGTCATTAATTATGCCTGGACTTTTCTTTTGCCTCTATTTAAATGTTTTTTCATCACATCATACTGTCCGTGTCCACATACTTTTGGAAGTGGTTTCAGGAAGGCTCCCAATGCAAGCATGGTAATCATTACGACCAGCATCACGCACAGACTGGCAAACTACAAGAAGGCAGCAACACAGTAGTTTAGCAATTGGAGTTGTTATTTTTGTAACACTTAACTGCATGAATTACACACAATACTTAGCCTCAATTTACATACACAATGGTGGAAGCAACTAAGTACATTTACATTATCTAACTACAGTATGAAGACCTGACTGCTACCCAACCCGAAAGGCTCAGATTATGAAACAGAGGGAGAGCAACGTCTTTCCATAGAAAACAGTACTGCTCTCATTATCGTACAGTGAAACTTTGAGTAAAATGTGAAATGTGGGGCTTGTACCTTTCTTAAATATTCCTTAAGCATTCTTTTAATAAAGTAAAAAAGTACTTCCTTGGAGCAGTAACATATTGCTCACCTGTGACATTCCACCAGCATTGTCCACAGCTAGGGTTACAGACAGAGCACAGCAGATCACATGGATCTTAAAGAAGGCCCCGAGGAAATTGCTGCAGCCAAGAGCCAACATTTCCTGCAAAAACATGTATGTTGTATTTACAGAATTTAATTAAATTCACATTTTGAACTGGGAAAAAAGGGTTTTCGTACCTGGTTAGGATCCACGTCGTAGCCATGCTTGGCTGCCAGTGTCCTGCCCATGGCCAGGTTGATGACATACCCCACAATTGCCAAGGAGAATGCTGTGCTCAACATGTCTTCCCACTGACCTACTGTTGGCAGGATTGGTGCTGGGAAACTGGAAAATACGGACATGAGAAATTGAACAGTGGGGAGAAAAAAAAGAATTGCATGAGTCATTTCAATGAACGAAGCAAACAATGATTCTACATATGCCAATATATACTTTACCCCAAGGGAATTTTTCCCACTATGTCCATATGATAGATCTCCGGAAGATGCAGAGGACCTGAGATGGCTGTGGCCACCACCACCTGTGAAGAATAGGAATAGGTATCAGTCACCACTATGGTCTCTATATTACATATTTCTGACACATCTAGAAAACAACAGCTTCAATAAATCAAACAAATGTTATGAGACATGACAAACTATGAGTTACTTACAATTATGATCTCCATAGGAATGGGGAAGGGCAGCTTGTGGCGGTAGCGTGCACTCAGCTCCTTCACTACAATCAGAACTACGCTGCTGACCAGAGCAAATACAAGCGATGCTATGTTGGTGTCAGGAAGGCCACGTATAATATCCACCAGAGTCTATGGGGAAAAATAAAAAATACTGCATCTTTTAATGACAAATCATGGTTTTATTATGTTCTTTGACCACACTATGGAGATTCACTTACATATATAACAGCCAGCGGACCGCTGTAAGGTGGAACATGGATGCCGAAGATGTACTTGAGCACTGATATGAGGATCTGCAACCCTGCAGCCGTCATGAAGCCTCTGATGAAGGACTCCGACAGATAGATGGCTACAAACCCAAACTGCATGAAGCCAAGGCCAATCTGCACACATTTAAATAGCTCTCAGTATGTCACTTTAAATTAAACTGTATCTCACATTTCTCTCAAACGTTTGCGTAAAAAGACAGAAGCTGTTGGGCCAAGTACCTGTATGACCGCAGTAAGACAGGCCAAGGTTCCAGATATTCCCAGACGCACCTCATTCATCAGGTCTGTGTCCACTATTGTTGCATTGAGAGTGGCATTGAAGTGACTGAAGTCCGACTCCGGGGCCAGTCTGAGACACACGATTCCCACCATAATGCTGAGGACAGCAAACGTACCTAGACACACAGAGTGGTATGTTTTTTTCCCTTTGCCATACTGCAAACTGGCAGATTCAGGCTGATCAGCACTGTGCAGCTCTGGCAACTTATCACTGTCATCATATGAAACCACTGGACATAAATCACTCAGATTTACCAGGAACCATCTGGTGAGCAGTTCCCATGAAGAAATATGGGATGAGGGGGAAGAAAGAAGAATAGAGGCCATTGACAGGAGGGAGGTTTGCCAGTAGGGCAAAGGCCATGCCTGGGGAAAAACAGAAACCTTTTAATAACCATCACATAAATCATGTAAAGACATGAAAAAAAATGGTATTTTGTGTTACATACTAGAACCAGCACTGCCACAACTCGCTGCAGTCATTGGATCTTATACAGAGGCATCAGGGAAAGTATCGACTGACCTTGGGGAACCTGGATGGTGCCCGCGCTGACCCCGCTGATGACATCACACAGCAGGTTCTCTTTCACTTTGTACTTGGGAAGCCAGCTCAGGACAGGCAGATGTCTGAATAGCAAGCCCTTCAGTCTCAGCACAGAGCATCTATCAAAAAAAACAAGCCCAAAACTCTTTGTTTTCTGGTTGTTACGGTGAAAAAGTCCACATCTAAGCTTCACATCGAGTCAAGGCTCTCCACTGTTTGATCACAACACAATGCTTGTCAGAGGTAGAGCTCATGTGATGGGAAGACATGTAGGTCATGTAGAGTGTGGCGGGATTGCAGTTCTGTACCTTAAGAGTTTTTTCACTTTCTCTCCGGCAGGGAACTGTCGACTCTTCTTGTCAAACTCTCTGTCAAAGTCTGGAAGGTTGTATGCCGGCCTGTCGATCACATAACGTGGGCGGTCCTGGTGCATGGTTGTGGTATATTGAAGTATGTGAAGACCACAGTCCCAGACGGTGTCCTCAAGGTGCAATTTAAGAAATCGCATGAAGACTTACAATTTGTTAAAATGAATCACTAAACATGTCAGAGTAGCATAAATAATTACTTCAACTGCTTCACACAAGTTTACACAGTCAATTTGTCACCCAAAGAGGATTATTATTGATGCAGTTGTGGACACAAAGGGATCACATTTAGGTGTCACATTTCAAGTGCACAAACTCAATGTAACCTTGAAGGTTGAAAGATCAGCCAACAGGTAGGTGGACTGTTAAAATATTTGCTCAGCACCATGCAAATAATCGCACACGCTTAAGATCACTGTGCGTCTTGACAGCCTGTACGCTGTAGAAAGACCTGCATTTCAAAAATGAATATCTGCACTTGGTATTTTACTTATTTAACAAAAAACATACCTCATTTATGGCAAACTTAGAGGGAGGAGGGTTCAAGCTCAACAACACATACCTTAATACAAAGATAGAATACGGGAGAGATTCCTCACCATTTAACAAGTGCACACATGTTGAGAATCCACTGCATATTAGTTTCAATTACTGCTTCAACTGGTTTATGGTACAAGTTTTGTTCCATTAAATCTCTGTCTCTTGTCTTTCTTAAAGACGTGCATTCTCTTTCAGCGAGATCCACGATAAATGAATCTAAATGACAGCAGCAAGCAAAGAGATGACCTCTACAAATAAACACATTGATTTCAGTGTTTGTGACTAATGTTTAGTGTGCAGCTTATGTAGAAGTGTGACACAAAGACAGCACTGTACCTTACTGTTGAAGTACGTCTGCAGACATTTGGCTCAGATGTGAGTATGCCCACTTGCTTGATTACTTATCAAGTCATGCTAATAGAGACCCTCTACACCTCCTGGGTGGAGCTTCGAAACAGAAAAGTTTCCGCACATGCATACTTGGCAAGAACAGTTGAATTACTTCAATCGTTGATTTGTCAGGGCAGTGTTTCCAAACTATAGATCAGTAAAAAGAGTAAATTTGTGAACATTCCTGGCCTGACCGTTTCGACTGATTTCTGCATCTCCTCATTATATTAAGTAGGCAAATGAGCTATGACAAAGTGATGTAAACCTAATAAACACAACTTTGTTTTACGCATGTTATTGAAAACATACATTATGAATGAGACCATATAAATACATGTCGACAGAGGTTGTTTTTCCCCTCTTGTCAGTAAAACAAGCAGAAAGTGTACTGGATTTTCATATTGGATTCAATGTTATGAGACAATTGTCAGATCAATATGAACATTCAGGCTCCCTCATGTGGCTGAAAGGTATACTGCAGATATAAAATCTCCATTGGGTCCTGACCCAGACAGGAATGACAGTGGTGGGATCTTGTGTTGAGCAAGCAGACAACATTGATTGATTGATTAACAATAAATGCAACTTTAATGGGTTCAGTTTCTATTTACATGTAGCATCCTTACATTCACTTTCCCATCAACAAAAATACATTTGAACATATTTTTATGGTTGAACGTTGACAAGAGTAACAGCTGGAACTTATCCACTTACAAAGCCTTGTTTAACTTGACTTATATATCATTAAATCATCATAACTATAAAATAAATGACACATGGAAATAGTGTATTTCAACATTTAAAAAGGTGCGACATATGCCCATATGTAAAACATGATTATTTCCATTGTATCAGGATTTGTGTGCAAATAGCATAGCATCAATATTAAAGACTAAAGTGCAATTATTTATCAAATCCAAGAGGAATGTAATTTTTCAGTGGACTCTTGAAAGGATACATGCAATTCCCCCCTGGTGGAACGAAAGTCAAGGAATGCCTATTCATTTCTTCAAAACGTGGAGGTACATTTACTACCCTCTTTAAAAAGCTTAAAATTAGATTGTGACTATTCACATCAATTGAACTGAAATCTAAAAAAAATGTTTCTCATATTGGGTGATGATGGGTGATAGAGAGTGACTCTAAGACAGCGATATGAATATTCTGTGGTTCAAAGCTGCAACTGTGGAAAAACTCATCTGGGAACAAACATTCAAGCACTCTAACAAACAATGTCGACCTAGTGATTAGCAGAGAGGCTTCTGGTTGGAGGTTTTACTTTTGGTTCTGAGGATTTTATCTTCGAAAGTATTTTCACTTTCACTTTAACAGCTTATCATTGGATTACAAGCCTGTTATGGAGGGGATTTCCTTGTAAGTATTAGTTATACGATTCGACAATCTCAAGATAAAAATCAGTCTGAAATAGCACAGCATGTTGTTCCATACATAGCCTCAAGCAAATATTTGAAAGCATTTCCAGTCTTCAGAGGTTTAGACTTATGACTACTTACAGTAATATAATATTTGGGTCATTAAAAGTAGGAGAACAGGTAACAATACAAATACAGAGCTCATTAAGTAAGTGCAACTTTAAAGTCAGAGGACTTTTCAGATCAAGCCATGTCTGCTATTCCTCTTCTTTGATACAAAATCTCTTTGACCGGCTCCTGCTGGCAGATTAAAACCTCTCAAAGTCCGTCACAATCAATAAAATCAGTGCTGACTAGAAATCACTGAGGATGCTGATGTCTGCAAATTCCTGGCGATATCTGTAGGAGTATAAGGCCAAGAGGAAGGACCATTTGAGGGTCAAGAAGCTCCACACACAGGAGAGATAGAGGCTCCTCGGGTCAGTAGGAGCTGTGGGACAGAAAAAGCAGACTAATAACAATCTTATAACCAATAAGCCCTAATAATAAACATTTTCTTCCAATTATCCATAACAGTTCTCATTACAAAGTGGGAACAATGGAGAAAGGATTACATTGCTTCTGCATGACGGCCAGAGTTAGGAAAGTGACGAAGGCGGCCACTGCCAAAACTGAGAAGAGCACCCCAACAGAGATGAAAAACTTGAGGCCTTTGAGCCAAGTGCGCCAGAAGTCCTGCAGATACATGATGTGAGTGACGAGACACCACAGCGCCAAAACTCCTGTTGATAAATCCACAAAACACAACTTTCATTGAGTGATTTAAAAAAAAAAACAACAACAAAAAAAAACTAGCCTGCACAGAAAACAGCACAGACTAGATTAAAGAAATTAAAGAAAATCCAGTCAAGAACTAGGCTTTTATTCTGACAATTCTGCAGAGAATAATCATTTATTATATTAAAAAAAAAACAACAACAACAAATCACACACACAGCATATAAACAGATTCACCATCTAATCACCTTAGTTTTCACAATACAGATTCCTGCTTGAATTTGCAGTACAGAAACACCAAACTAGGTTTGAAGTTAATAACCACTATCCAGAGAGGACTGACGAGTTGATTTTTAAACAGTAAAACTGTCTGAGGAGCAGGAAGTTACAGGCAAAACCTCAAAGTGTCTCTCAAAACTTAAATTGGTTATGGCAGCTTAGTGTTGCCGAATGGGGGGGGGCAAGTTACAAATCGTTTGTGTACAACTGAGTGTAACATATCTTTAAGTATTAAACAAACAAGTTAACACGAAAAACAATAAAAGGCATCCGAGCAGATACAGACAGCAAATGATGACTAGAGTGACGCTTCATTAAAAGCACAGCTAATACAAACACCTATGATTGTAACGTGGTGTGTGACTGTGTAGGCCTAACATTAGGATTAGGAAGGTTAAATTAAATGCTTCGATGTAAAGAAAAGACAGCATTTGACAACAGCATGTACCAGTGCCGTAAACGTACCTGACAGGCCTCCCATGGCCGCCGTCCATGGCTGCTTGTATGCTAGATTCCAGACCAAGAAAGCCGAGAGTCCAACCAGAGTGCCGAAGGTAGCATAGCCTATGCTAATGTAAATTCTGTTAACTCCCATTGTAAAATGAAACTATGGCCACTAAAATGTTTGTAACGGGCGTACCAGTTATACGCGTATTTTCTAAAAAGGACTAGTATTAAGCTAAGGGCTTACCGCCGCATTATGTAATAGCATCGACACTAACGACAGGAAAACGGCATCTACTTCTCCTCGGCTGAACAACCAGGGGACACCGACGTTAGCAAGTATTAGCAAAACTTTAGCAAAGCTTTAGAAAATGCTAAATGATAGCCGGTTTGTGTGTCTGGTGCGACGACTCCGATAACAGAATTCACCTAGATTTCGAGCTACCAGACAGCAACGAAATACCCTCAAAAGTGTTTATCTTACGTGCAGCGCAAAGATGACACACTGTGATCAAGAAAAGCCACTCACTGCGGTTCGCAGTCATCAGTCGATATCGCAAAATATCAATGGGGACTGCAATTTTTCGGTTTCAAAAGGGCAGCACATATAGTTCACTGTTACCCAGCAGTCTGAATACAAAATGGCAGTGTTGCTCTGTTGAAAAAGCTAATTTCTTCGGGTGTGATTTCAAGAATTTGCTGCAGAGTCATCTATCTCACGTACATTAAAATATCTTCGCACCGAGGAAACCCCCAACTTACAAACACAGCGCCCCTAGTGGAGCAAAGACAAACACATTTTAGTTGAGATCTCTGATGGCAAACTTGCTCACAAGTGGATGTACTGTACAGTGCGCAACACTTAACATTTTTTTGGTTATATAAAGGTAATTGGCAGTTTGCATAGAGCGCATCTGTTGTTTGATACATTATAAATCAAAGATATTGCATAACTTAATACAGCCAGGCAAAGAATAAAATCATTGTGATGATACAAAATGTAAGCTTAAGTATTCAGATCCTTTAAAAGTAGTAGTAGGTAAAAGTCAAGGGTAAAAGGTATATTCATAGGGCTGAAAAATTAACCCAGTGGGGCGTCATTACTGTTATTATTACAGATACATTCATGCATTCACATATTTTTCTGTGGTACTGGTTGAGGTAGAGCTGATTTGAGCTATTTTATATACAGTTGGGTAATTTAATATATTTTACATACAAAAAAAATGATGAAATTGTTTCATAAAAAAACATCATATGTTTTATAGGTAAAATATATATATATATACAAAAAGTGTCAAATAAATATAGCGGAGTAAAAAATACAATATTTCCCTCTAAATTATAGTGCGGTAGAAGCAAGCATAAAAAACAAATATTCAAGTACGTATGTCAAACAGTACTGGAGTGAATGCACTATTAAGTCCCATCACTGTTTAACATTTAACAAAACGCACAATTTGAAAATCAAAACAAAATTAATTCAGTCTACAAAGGAGATTCACATTCACATGAAAGCATGGGTTGGGGTAGTGGAGTGACTTTCTTTGCAGTCAACATTAAAGAATAATGAAATTATTTCATTTATTCTGTGCAAAGTCTGATTATAATGAAAAGAATTGACATCTGAGCTTCAAAGCTTTCCTGTGGTTGTTAGTAATGCTGCAGTAAAGGATGTCACAGATGAAAACCACAGCATTTACACATATAGCATAAGTGAAAGCAAATTAAACCAAAGACTGTGCCGTTGCTTATATTCTGATCCTGTCTTTTCACACACAAGCACATGTTCACACACACACATGCTGCTGTACTCAGCCCATGCCCTGGGGCCCTCTCTTCACGGCCAATCAGAAAGACACGGGAAGCCAAGTCTAGCAACACTCCCTACCACTCACATAAACAGCAATGACGGAGAAATCATCATCAGACATTTGAGAAGAGCAAAGGCTGAGAGCAGAAAACCCCACAAAACGTGGGAGCCAACAGACTGAAGACTCTCACAAGAGTGGGCCGCAGGTGAGTTATAAATTATTTATCTAAATGATGAAACAAGGTTAATAAGATAAGATAATCCTTTATTAGTCCCACAAATGGGAATTTGCATTGTTACAGCAGCAAAGAGGATAACGCAACAACAACAGGGGCCTATAAAAAATAAGAACATCAGTAAACAATGTATAAACATCTAAATAAGCAATAACCAAGTGGAAAAAATAAGTCATCATATAAACAGCAAAAGTGAATAAAATAAGTTGACAAAATTAGTGAACACAATGGACCGACCAAATATACAATATTTATGATTGATTGATTTTTATGATATTGTTACATTTTCAAGTTTTAACTTTACGTGGTACGCCATGGAAACGTGAGCATTTGATCAAGTATTATGTCCGAAAAAATTGTAAGAGCAGTTTTTCCACATGCACAGACAATTACTAGTAATTGCTTAAATGTTATCTTTAAATAATATGTTGAAGTTATTTGTTGCTTATTAAAAGTGTTTAACTCAATTAATTTGTACCACAGGTGACCGCGCAGCATGAGATAAATATGTTAAAACAATGCTGACAAACTAGTTTTTTTTAGGTTTAGAATTATTGTCACTGTCATAATACTTTTGCTCATGTCTGCTTCACTCTCTGCTTCAGTCCTTATTTGACCTTGGGGTCAAACGAATAAAATATATTTCTCCCTATCACCACTAAGTCGACAGGGGAGAGGAAGGAAAAGGCATCTCTGTGTGTGTGTGTGTGTGTGTGTGTGTGTGTGTGTGTGTGTGTGTGTGGTGAGACAGGCACAACACAGACGGGTGGCAAAGTGCACATTCCATTCCATATGGGTGTTGCAGGAAATCCCACTCCCATTCCCGGAGGACCTAAATAGAAACAAAAATTCACAGAAATAAATTACAGAAAGAGAGAGAGCGAGCGAGAGAGAAGCAGAAACAGCAAACCAAAATATTATTCATTTTCAAGTCTAATAAAATAGATAAATATCTATCACATGGGTCAGGGACGGTGGGTGGGGGAATCTCATTAAAAAAAAAAAAAAGAAATGAGGATAATGCAATGCATTATGCCTCCCGTATCGTACCGTTCCTTCAATAAAATTATTTCTTTATGAAAAAGGAGGAAAAGAAACAACAAAACTTGTTTTTGACGGTTAAGACTTTCATTGCATGGATTCTATACAAAAATAAAATCAGTCCATAGATAATGATCTCATTTTATCTTCGTACATTTTTAGGATTTGTCTAAATTTACCTGAGGCTTAAGCCCAGTTTCAACAGGAACCAGGGTCTAAATTAGGTTCTGAGGAAGAATTTGTAGGGATAATCGTGGCTGTCCGGTGAGAGACACAGAGCCGCTGCTTCAGCTGTGCCACTTCATTCATAAAACAAGAAGACCTGAACATTAATTTCCTCTCCACTTGCAGCAAAGTAAATTGCAGAGCATCTGTATTCTCAATAGAGGGCAGCATTTATTTCCAAAATACCAGACAGACATGCAGTCTAAATGCTGCTTTGACCTGAGTCACTGAACATGTTCGGGTGTCGACAGCCTACGTTTTTTTGAGATGTTCACGATGCTCTGAACTTAAAATAAGGTCATTCACTAACACAGGCAGCAGCACGAATGAGTTTCCATGTAAATCCCCAGAGCCACAAGGAAATAGTGTATAGTTGAAACCTTTGATATTTAGGACAAAGCTACCATGAATCCTTTTAAACAGTCATATTTTTGTCCCACTGTGCACCTAAAACAATCCAGACAGTCACTTTGTCATCTATTTTCAAACTGTAGCAATGTGATCATCCTTATCAGCTACAATGATCATATTTACATTCCCTCAGGAGGTCATAAGAAGGAAAACTAGATTCCTTCATTGTGAGCAGTCTTAATTCAGCCTCACAGAGTCCCTGTGATGCATTTGGAGGAGACAGAGGGCCACACAAGTTTAACTGCAGCACGGGAAACTTATCGGCCACACTTGAATCAGTATTTTTCCATTTGGTTTCATTGCTTGTAACACTGTTTTTGGGACAGCGGTGACGGAAGCATCCTTATGATCTATCAGAGATGTCAAGAAGGTCTAAAATTGGTAAGAAGTTACTACTTTTTCTGAGGGCTTGAAGTAGATATGCCTTGCAGTAGCTTAAAAAAAGCCCAGGACTTGAGAAAGAAGCACTAACGCAAAAACAGGTAACATACAACAGCATATGTGGGACTTGATATTAATATAATATTATACAGAGAAGGCAGTTCCCATAAATTGTCCAGCTACATGTTTCTAACTGGAGGACCGACCAAACCAAAGCACAGGAATCAGGACCGAGTTAGTGTTGGCTGTGCGTGTCTTGTGGAAAAGCCGTGGCAAACTGACTCAGTGTTGAGGTCAGTACAGGAAGGGCAGCTCTGCACTGGAACAATAGCAGGGATTTAAACAAGTCTTACGTAACATACCCAGGCTGCAGGACGTGGTTAGCTCTGGAGGTGCACGGGTTATCAAGTTAAATAGAGAGACCCCTTGTTTTACAGTCTGCAGAGTTAGTTGCTTCGTTTTGACCAGTCATCGACAGAAAGCCGTGACAAATGCCATCCCTTCTTGGTTCTTAAAGAAACTAATTATCGCCTCTGCTTGTTGTCCCCCCTCCCCACGTACAGATACTGCTAAAGTCATCTCCTCTATGGAGAACTTGGTCAAATCCATCTGTTCCCCACCAAGACGCTACACGCCAGAGAACGGGGAAGTAAGTAATCTGCTTCTACTACAACATATATAACACTGAGTCAGAGACAGAGACACAGACGAGGCTAGAGCAGCATAGCAAGATGTATTCACAGCTGAACGTTACATCACACAACACTGAGATTTATGAATCCATAAACCAGTAATGTATGTAATCATTTAACGCCCGTGCAAAGAACAAACACCTGTCATCAAACTGAAAACTGAACAAGACTACCGACGAGAGACATGCAGTGCTGTTCTCTGACCTGAGCTGTTTTCTGCCCTTGAAAACAGTTTATCTGTGAGTCCATGTGCCCACAGAGCTGGCTGAGCCAGACAGCTGGACAGCCAGATAAGTGTGTGTGCAGAGTTCTGTAGCTCAAAATGGGCTGCGCTGAGCTACAGCACTGAACAAACTAGACCACACAGTGCCTGCGTGGAACATTATGACTCCTGTAATAACCTTGACCAAGTCTAGTGAATTTATGGTGTCAGGTGAATGGCTGAGCAGGTGGTTTTACCGAGTTTTCCATCACAGGGATGTACTAAAGGCTATACGCCTAGTGCTGTATGAGAAGAGGATGGAGAATTTTGCTTTCTTAGCCAATTATTTTTGTCGGCCATTGTGTCTGTGTGGATTTTGTTTACCAACTATTCCTGTTCTGAGGTCTTTACATGGTATTCCTGTCAAAGATCTGATTTCAAAATATGAGCGCTGGTTTACAAAGCAGTGGATGTTTTATTTCTGGCATCCTGTTACATTATGAACCATCCAGACCTCTAACGGTTGTCTGGGGCAGGTCTGCTTTCTGTTTCCCAGAGTCAAACTAAACAGTGCTCAATTTTTATGATTCATATATCTGGAATATCCCAGAAATCTGCAGGTCAGTGGCATTTCTCACCCCTTTGAAGGCTGACTTTAAATACATATATATTGTTCATTTCTTTAGCACTTTTTTTTTATGTTTTGTGTTTTATTATTCGCCTTGTTGTTGAAACATACCTTTATTCCACCTGTGGGTGAAATCTGTGGTCTTAGAGTCAAGGTGAAATAGACACATTCGAGGTCAAGGTAAACTTTAATATCCCCCCCGAGAGGCAATTTGTTGTGCAGTCAGCAGTAAATTCATGACAACAAACAAGAACTCATAATACACTCACATATAGGATACTATACTGAGGAGTCCAGCAATGATAGGGACAAATGAATGTTTTAGTCTATTTGTCCTGCATGTCTGCAGAGCATATCTACAAACTGATGGAAGCAGCTTATACTCTGCAAAGAGATGGTGAGTACAGTCATCTAAAATGGCCTGATGGTCCTTCTTTGTAGCTCTGGTTTTGAATAAAATAAAGTATCTCCAGAATAAGATTAGTTAAAAAAAAAAAAAGACTCAAAACAATAAATAAAAATAATAACAATAAAACAACTGTCAACAACAAAAAACATTAGCCTACTTACTGGCACGTTTGAAAGAAATGGACAAAAAAATGTACAGTGCACCTGCCCACATAGTGCATTTAGGTCAAGCTGAATAAATCAAACGCCATTTATTAGGCGTTAGAGATGCCAGAAGAGTCTCTGTGTGTGTGTGTGTGTGTGTGTGTGTGTGTGTGTGTGTGTGTGTGTGTGTGTGTGTGTGTGTGCCAGAGCGCGCACACGCAGCTGAGCAGTGCGCCTGTGCTGCAGGGATGCCTGAGGAGGACTACACGCTCCGTCCGCACTGAGGCAAACGCGTCGGTCTATCGGAGGAAGCCGGTACGACGGACGAAGATCAATCCTGTCTGATTTGTAGGACAAAATGCGAAGTCCTGAGCCGACCCTACTGCTGCGTTGAGCCGCCGCTCTACAGTAATGAAAGGGTCGATCTATTTAGCTGTAAATAATGTCTGGAGGGGCTGAGTCCCTGTGCGGATCTCCTGACTGGGAAAGTTGTTTGTCGACTGTTTGGATCTGAGACAAGATGCATCTGTTTCGGAGTCACAATTACCAAGTGTTCCCGGACCGCTCCTCAGTGGAAACACCGACCATACGAGGCATCAGCTGGGTATGCTGCTGCTTTCATGTCACTACTATAGACAGTAACAGGCGAGCATTAGTTAACTGTATGCTGGCGCACAAAGATGCAGGAGATAATACTTCACCACTGTTTTTAAAGCACCTTCATAATCATGCGTTTTAATATAGAAGCTTTACAAATATTACACCTTAATACAAAAAACACTCCCAATATGCCAGAGTCTCTCTGGATGTCTTGAAAGCTTACGAAAATCTATTAACGTCTTAAAATCTATAGTGCATGCCTGACACATTACAGTAATAGCCCTAAAAGCCATAGTCTTTGTGAAAGTGACAACCACCCTCCAGCATGAAGGACATTGCATTCACTACAATTTGTGCAGCACAAAGTCTGAGTCACATGGAGAAAGAGACTGGCTGTCTGTGAGAGAGCAAGTGAAATGTGTTTATGTGACCTATAACCTCACCTCCTCTCGCCTCCACTGTGACACTGTGCGGGTCCCTAAAACAGCAGCTAGTGTGATATTTCAAGAATGCTTCCAGTCGACTGGAGCAGATCTCTCTATTGTTTCAGCAGATTGTTCGTCTCCACACCCAAAGTCGTTTTTTCTATTAAAGTCAGGTTATTAATAGTGTATTGTTTATTGTAGAAGAATGCACAAAGAGGTCTCAGGAAGGCTCTAAATTTACTTGACTTTTAAGCACCAACAGGTCAAAGACAACAGTAAATCTCTACAGACCGCATTCTGAACTTCCTGCTGTTACCAGCCAAATATCACCGTCATATTTGACACAACGCCGCTCAACAATTACACTGCAAAACTATATTATATTGTAAATAACAATTGCATTTTGGATCTGGCATGCCAGTTCAACATCTGACAAGCTTTATAACCACTCAGTGCTAACACACACTCTGGTTAGACTTGTCACTGCACAGATGAGTTTGTGCTTACTGGTATTATCTTACACATGATAAATTACACAAGAGCACATCCACAGAGACGTCCTCGCCAAGCCAGTGACAAGATTTACACAAAAGTGTAAAGTTCGTGTTGACAGCACACTAAAAACTATAATCATAAAATGGATAAATGGACTGACTGCTCTTTTCTCTGGGAATATTGTTTGCACTGTATGGGGAACCAATGCCTCATTAAGTGCATGTTACGTATTTAGCTTGATATTAATTAAAGTTGCACAGGGTAATATGTTACATGAATGGAATTTATACTCTCTGCTCATTTAGTTAACAATGAGTCATTTTCTAATGCAGACAGACACCTCTAAAACAGGCGACACTGTGGTATTTGCTGTCATCATTATCAGATACCAGGACATCATTCCTGTCCTCATTGCTCTTTAGCACTGAGACACAAAGACCAAGCAGTAAAATACACATTTCTTTGTATTCTCAAGGGGCACAGGTGTCATTTTGGTTGGGTCATAACTGATACTTCTATTCTATATTGATAATGGTTTTATTAAGTCAGATTCAATCTAATAATTAGAACTCCAATCACAATGAGTTAAACATAATATATATACACACACACACAAGTTCAGCTTCCCCTGCAGTAACTTGCTAATGAGTCGTTCATGGTCATGTGACTGCACACACAGACTTATGTCAGAGGTTTGCTCAATACAGACAGCTACTACTTATGTGAATATCAGCTTGTCATGTGATTGCTTTGATTTGGTAAGCTGTATGTACAACACATCAACACAGCACATGGAGAGAAACGTGTGTATTTCAGGTACCCATCCCATTTAGGAAATATTTGTCCTTTCAACGTGAGCAATCCAATGAGACAAGGTAAAATGGCCTACAGATAAAAATCAGTTTTCTTTTGCTTTGTGAAAACCCACACATGGTACTACTAAATTCCCTACAAGCTACTAGATCTAAAATATTTGTATCTTAATAAATAATGGAGAGTAAAATGGGTTGTAATCAACATTCACACCAATAATTGCCAGAAAAAGAATACCTCTCTGACTTGCATTCACTAACCTTACATATAGAGGGGACAATAACAAACTAACTACTTTGCACAAATTTAAACTGGAAAGTACAACTGTGCCATTTAACATTTCCCACACAGAGTTTAACACAAATGATAGTTAGACTGGACACATACCTGTTCTCCTCGACTTACCGTTATACTGCTCAGTCCACAGCTTGTAGGCTACGCTCCGTTGGTTTATTTAGCGAAGAATTAGTCCGTATTTTTACCGCGTTGTCCTGTTGCTTTCATGTTTGGTAATCCACTCACAATGACAACGACCGAATCCCGAAAGCTTATTGTTCATAATAACACACAGGGGAAGCGAACACAGCGCCTTCTTTGACAAGCTAGCAGTTAGCCGCTTCACTCTACCTTAAATGTGGCTGTTTTTAACAGCGGCTTGGTTTACAGCAACTGGTGGGCAGCGACTTGTTAAATTTTAAGGTTTTCTTCAAAAAGACATACTTTTTAAATTGTGCTCTCGAAGATAATCCACATGCAGTTGCTATCTGCTTTAAACAAAATGAAAACGTTCCCTCACTACCGGTAAATGACGACAATGGTGACATCATTTGGCAAACAGCCAATCAAATTGCCGAGTGGCATCAGCTACACCTGGCATCAAATTTGTGCCATCCGCTTTCAAATTGCGCATGCGCGTTAGCGTTAACCACAATTAAAACAGTGCTTGCCACTGACCCTAAATCACTCTGTGATAATGACAAATAACAGCAGCAAACACAATTTGTTTATGTCATGCATTAATCCAGAACATTAATTTCTAAACAGACCCAGGCGAACTCAGAACCACTTAAACCACACTTGTGGTTAATTGTAATTGTACATGGCAGCAAGTTAGGATGTAGAAAGCAAGTTATTGTAATATTGTTTTATATGTTGCAACCACTGCAGAGCATTTAATCTTTGAATGGTTAGATTTTTTTTCACATGAAAAGTACAGTATACTCCCTAGATAAAACCAGCCCTTTTCACTTAACAAAATGCGTGGCAACAGGCTATGTGCTTTTCTTTGCTAATGTCTATGAGCTCTTTCCTCCTACTTCATCACACACTTGACACCCACCCACACACCACGCTGGAGACAATGGTAACAGTACAGGTTGAGATAATGTATTTGTGTTAACCGTCATGCCAATGAAAAAAAATATTATTCTTTCTATCTGAATGGTCCAGCTTGGTTATAACTGTTTACTTGGTGCACCCACAACAAGATTATCATCGGTAGACCAGTCCAGCTAGTTCCCGTGGAATGCTGTTCGAAAGCAAGTTCTCTGCTTTATTTCCAAGGCTTTGGATCTTAAGAAATGGTTCAGTGGTGATAACATCTCTCTTCCTGTTTCTCTTACAGACTCCACTGCCAGAGGCCCTGAATTCAAAGGACACAATGAAGCAGGTGTGTGTATATGCCAGAGATGGTGAGCTTTGGTTCATCATCTCCCCACATCAGTGATAAATCAGAAGAGACACAGGAAGTGTGATTTCAGCAAGTTATACCACTTAAGCAATATTTGTCTCCTCCAGCATTACTGAAAATATTCATTTTTTAAAAAAAAAAGAAAAAAAAAACATGACTGCTGGAAATTGGACTTTGAGCCAGGGTCATCAGGGTTAATTATTATCTAGAGTATTATGGTCTTATTCAATCCATAATAATGTTAGAGTCAGGTTTGTAAGCACATACCAGACTCTGCAAATTAGCTGACCACTCTATTTGAAAGTGGTTGGCATAACCCTTAAATAATCTTTAAACTATAATCAGCCTGAGCATGTCTGTCTCTCTCTTCTTGTGGCTCTACTGACCTTTGCTATCATCCTGGGTTTGCAGTGCTTGCATCCTCTCAAACTGCTGAACTGGTTCTTTTGCTGTTTTAATATCCTGCATTACTACTCAAGCAAGTCTTAAAAAACACACACTCCTGGTGTGGCATGCAATCACAAAGAGTCTAAAGGGCACTCCAGGGCTCACAGTTAATTGACCCTCCCCATGCCAAGGAGAGAACCTTTAAAACAATATCAACATGGTGAAAAATGTATCCTGTAGACATTGAGAGAGAAAGAGAGATCATATTTCAACCCCAAAAGAATCAATGGCTGTGCATTTAGTGCTGGAGACTAGATAGAGTAGTCGTGTCTGCAGGAGGCAGGTTTTTCTTGGGGCTTTATTCAGTTGCTTAGCAAATCTTGGCTCCAGATTCTATAAAGATCACTAATGAGAATGATACATTCTGATAGCACCAAACAAGACAGATTGTTTTTAATAATGCATGTTTTTCACTGTGTGCCAACTTTTAGTTGCACCTAATAACAGAAATACCTTTTACTGTGTACATTTTGACAAGTCTCACATTTGCCTTTGGCTGATGTTGTGTATAGGGCTTTGTATATTGGATATATAGGTTGTGCACAGTTATATAATGTGTTTGTGTTCTAAGACAACTTTCCCATACACATCTCATATAGGTCAGAGGTGCAAGTTCACATAACCTAAAGCAACAACTTGAAAGATGTGTTACAGCATGGAATTGTTGCCGCCCGAAGTGTGGTCTTGTATTTTTCTCACGCAGAGTGAAAGGAAATTTATGAGGGAGCTGCAATCCACAGAGCTGCTCATCTGTGGCTGCTTCTCACACAACACAGCCCACCAAG
The DNA here is from genome assembly GCA_029721515.1 of Synanceia verrucosa. Taxonomy (NCBI): domain Eukaryota; kingdom Metazoa; phylum Chordata; class Actinopteri; order Perciformes; family Synanceiidae; genus Synanceia; species Synanceia verrucosa. The sequence continues at coordinate 16,775,278 of CM056561.1, read as the reverse complement.
GTCATACAGAGAGTATGAAACAGAGAAATGTCTCACCTACAGAAATGACACGCAATGGATGACCAGTACTTATGATCATTCCACCCCACAAGGCAAGTGCAAGATATCAAACATATCATGTACTACTAACATAAAAACATTACATGACTGATGGTTCCAGCTCGGACCAGATGAAAGTTAAAGGAAATGGAAATAGATCGATAAATGGAATACATCCTGTGCTCATATTGTGATAGAACTATTATTTCTTCTTCCAACCAAATGTCCTGTGTGATAGTAAACATATGCACTGCTGAAGAGTGTTTGTGCAAACATGTAGAACAGCTGTTCTATAGCTAGCCCTGCAAAAAAGTAGATGTGGTAATCTAGGATCATAGGTGATCATATGTTTGCCATTTTAAGTGTAAACCAATATTAAATTGCAATCTTTTTAAATATAGGCTCTTGACTGTAAAATGACCTTAGCAGTACAATAAATCCAAGTCATAAAAAATTATAACTTCCTGTCCGAATGCTACAGATGGCCTGTACGTCACAGCTGATCACTGCACTCTGCACATACATAGTGTGTGTGTTGTACCTGGGAAAGGTGTTTGTCCAGTAATTTGACTCACTTTGAACAATTACCTGTGGCTTATAGTTCCTAGATTGCATAATTAGATGACATACATCCAGACAATGAGCCACATTTCCCACAGACAGCCAACACTGAAGTGAACTACAGTGATAGAAAATGTTACTGCATCTTTACATGATGGTCAAGTTTCACAGTGACGGTCTCTGTGAAGTATGGCCCATGATATTGTTTTTAAAAGGACTGGGTTAGGTAATGGAAAATTGCTTCATCAAGAAAATAAGTTTTGGAGCTGACATGTCTGAGAATGTTAGTCCCAGGGGAAACTGGGCACCCTGGGAATACTGGTGACCTTGAGACAACATAACTCCAGAAGGGCACAGCAGACGCCTTGTGGGCATTTTTACTCTGTTGATGGCAGGTCTGGGAACAGGCTGATGTAGGGTGATAGGTTAAAGTGTGTGTACAGCGTTACCTAGAGTGGACATTATAGTTTTACATCATTCCAATCACATGAAAAGGCATGTGAATGATACAATAATGCGCAAGGAAAAAGAGTGTAACATGATCACTCGCATCACATGCACTTGTGTGAATATGCTATGGCTAGTGGTGTTGAATTAAAAAGTTTTTGTGGTCATTTTTAGTTCATAAGTTGTGTTTTTTGTAGTGATTTTTGTTTTTCACACTCAAGTTACGATGATTCCACACACATTTTACGTACTTATTTTAATCCCAACCATGAAGTCTTTTTCCCCTAAATCGAACTAAGTGGTTTGTTTCCTAAACCTAAGTTAGTCTTTTGTCAACCCTTGCTGGTAGGCTACTGCACCATCACACACATAATATTTACACCTAGACAAGGCAAAATGTGACAATGATGCATTATCCTCTCCTGGATGGGGAGTCTATGACACTTTGGCATTAGAAGTCCTGCGTGAACATCAATATTACAGACATGTGTCAAAGTCCTCAAAGACCAAAGGTTGCATTGCCTTCATCAGTGCGAGGGGTCAGGAGATCAGTTAAGGTCAGCAGGTATTTTCATGAATGAGTTTTAAAAGACCTGTAAGGGCAAAAGGTATACATAGTTCCTAATAATTGTTTCCATACGTCACTGCTGCACTTAAAGAGGATGTGCACTGTTGTCATTGTTGGGTTTTATGTGCATCTCAATAACACCACCTTGGGCAAATAGCAGGAAAATCCAAAGAACAAACAGGCAACCATCTGAATCACTCGTGGAGTCACAAGACTTGAGCAGGAGAAGTGAGAAAGGGAGTCTAACAGGGAGGAGCACAGTGAAAAATGTATTCTTTTGTCAATAATCATGTGGTAATGGAAGCAGAGCATATACTGTAAAGTGTGAAAGGCCTGAAATTGGACAGCCACATTACGGCTAAAAACAAAACACATTCTTGTTATATAAGCCTTGCTTCTGCATCAGTGGCTGACAGGTTTTGCACCCATGTCTGCAGTCTTTTTTTTGTTTTTCAGACCTGACCAGAGTGAGTTGTGTGTATGTGTGTGGGAGAGAGTGAGGGGGAGAGCCGTCTAAAGGAAATACACCGAAGGTGGTCAGAAAGTGAAAGTCTGGTGTGGAAAGTGAGGTGTGGGAGAGTTTAGCATTTCTTTAATGCATTCACACCTCCCTGCAATTCCCACACACACCACATTACACTCAACTTCCCACAGAAATTTCCACAGATGCAAAGAAACTTTTCTCTTTCACTTACACATGCATGTGTCTTTTTTTTCTAACTTATGTCTGCTGCCAACACGCCAACATTCAATTAACAAGGCCTGTGTTACATGTCCTCCTTCTTTATGTACACAGTCCCTTACAATCTCTCACATTGTTTCATCACATCATAGAAAGGATCATAACTCACATTAAAGAGGACATATCATAAAAATCTCCATTTGTGTATCTAGAGTAGCTACCAACCCCTACCAAGTGTAAATAAGACAATGTTTGGGGGCAGCAGTAGCTCATTAGGGATTTGGGCTGGGAGGGAAGGGGTGTTGGTTCAAGTTCTCACATGGACTAAGTAGGTGAGTAAGTGAAGCATGATCTGGTAACTGAAAGGTGCCAGAGACAGACTTAAAGAAACAGACACTAAAACACAGCCTTTCAGACGGAAGGAGAATACAGGTGCTTCATCTTTTTCCTTAATTTTTCTTAAGTTTCTTTCAGATCGAGTTGTAAAGGCAGCAAGATCTGTGTTTAGCGTCATGATCGAGAGGAACCCTGGTCTTATCCGAGATAGGAAGTATCACCTCAAAACATACAGGTACCCATGCTGGTGGTGTGATTTCTTCCATGATAAAAAAAAAAAAAATCATGATGCAAATGACATGCAGATTCACATGTAAAATTTCTCTCACAGACAATGTTGTTCTGGTAAGGAACTTGCTGATTGGTTGATGAAACAAAACGAATGCCTGCAATCAAGAAGTCAGGCAGTTGGGATGTGGCAGGTCTTGGTGGATGAAGGAATCCTTGTTCATGGTAAGAGCTGAATTTTGAAGAATTTTTTTTTTTTTTTCAAATATATTCTGATAACAATGTCTGAGTTTGCACTTGAGGATTTCCCATAAGTGTTTAGCTTGAAATGTGGAGACTGCCATGGCTTTTGTTTTACAATGTCTTTTCACTCAGTCAAGTGTTCACTAACCACTTATGTTGGACGGGCCTTCCTGCAAGAGACCACTCCAATCAGGATATAAATGCTTTCTCATCAAATGAAGGGGATCACTCTGAATATATGAATCTTATTTCCATGTATCTTGTCATTCTGGAGTTTTTAATTAAAAGTTATTCCTTGAAAACTAATTTTCCCTAAGGTCAAAATGTAGTAATTTATTTCCTGTTTCAGTTGGGCCTTTACATTTTCACTCCTTTGTGTTCTGCCTCAATAAAGTGAAACACGAGTTGAACTTCCACGACAAGGACACCCAGTTCTACCGCTTCCAGGACTCAGAGTTCGGCCTGAACCACATAACAAATGCGAAGGACTCAGAGGAAGAGCTGCAGGAGGCTCTGTCACTGCTGTCACAGCTGGGTCCCGATGCTCTACTCACAATGATTCTACGCAAATGGTCAGAACAAAATCTGTTGCATATGTAGTCAGTGAAGCGCCTACCATCATATATGACAGTTCAGCTTGCATCTTTCAACACTGTTCTGATACATCTGTGTTGTCTGTGTTTAGCCCCAGTCAGAGGAGTGCTGAGGACCTGGAAGTCATCTATGAGGAGCTGCTCCATGTCAAGGCTGCAGCTCATCTCTCCACCTCTGTTAGTCACTATTTCTACCTGCTCTTGGCATCACAGACCTTATGATTAAAGCCACTTTGTACAGCAGTTTTGTGCACAGAATAATGGTGTTTTGACGCAGGGTTGTATGAGATACTAATCCATAGTTGGTGTATACTCTACAGTAGATGACGGTCTGCACGCCTGAAGGAGAAGCAGACAGGAGTCACTGCACAGAAGCAATGGACACATAATATATTTTAGCCACGTAAAACATTCATTACCAGTTTAAGTGTATGCTATATTTGGAATATTTTCACCACTTTAACTTCCTGTAAGATAACGATGCGGTCTATGTTTCCGAGCTATCACCTATGCTCTCGCCAAAGCAACAAGACTCCATCTATCCATCCACCCATTTTCTACCGCTTATCCACGCATAGGGTTGTGGGGGGCTGGAGCCTATTCCAGCTGTCTTAGGGTGAAAGGCAGGGTACACCTTGGACAAGTCGCCAGGTCATCGCAGGGCACATAGAGACAGACAACCACTCATACCTACGATAAATTTAAATTAGCCAATTAACCTAATCCCCATGCATGTTTTTGGATGGTGGGAGGAAGCCGGAGTACCCGGAGAGAACCCACGCAGACACGGGGAGAACATGCAAACTCCACACAGAAAGGCCCGGGGCCCGGGATTCGAACCCGGCTTCTTGCTGTGAGGCAACAGTGCAACCACTACACCACCGTGCTGCCTGCTCTATTGTTATTCTTTGACTTTAGTTTGTTCTGTTCTACAAGGTAAAAAAAAAAATCATTTGAGTCTGATGAGTTGGGCAAGAGCATAGATGGATACATGGGGGAGATAAAGAGATTTTATCGGTGAGACTTTCTTTTAGGTAGCCATCCACAGCAGTATATTGTTAAGCTAGAAACATGCCGATCATCATCTGCTGTATAATACACTCACTATGCTAAGTATAACATACAACCCCACTACAAAACACACCAACTATCCCTTTAAGATGTTTTGAGCTCCATTAGCATCTGTTTTCAAAGCTAGAATTCTTCTTGCAAAAGAAAATCAACCATAAAACTCCAGTCATTTTCTGCTAATTGCAGTTAAATTAACAGCTGCCCCATAATGTTTCTACCATGTCTGTTCATTTGTGATAACAGTAGTTGGTTTTTAGCAGAAAAATCGAGCATCATTTCTTACCCTGTTGTGTTTGTAGGTGCGTAAGGAGCTGGCAGCTGTGCTGGTCTTTGAATCACACGCCAAGGCCGGGACAGTCTGTGAGTGTGACAGCTTTGCTGACGTTTGAGCTCGGGTAGCAGAGAGCCTCACTGCATTCACATGGAGACATGCACAGTTTCATTGAGTAGCTGAACACTACAGCACACTTACGTGCTAATGGGAACAAACACTCTTTTAATATAGTCCTCTGCATACACATCATTCTGATATATTATCTCCAACAAACCACGCATCACAAAAACAACATCCTTATGTCATGTCATTGATTCATTACTTCAGTGGAGACGATCAGCATCATTGTGTGTTTTTGTTTCCTCTTCATTCTCATCCTTCACTTTGTCACGAATATCAAAGTCATGCATACATAATAAAGCCCATTGTAAACAATGTGTGTCAAGGACCAGTGCTGCCACTGCTGACTGTCTTTTTTTGTGATGTAGTGTTCAGTCAAGGGGACAAAGGCACTTCTTGGTACATCATTTGGAAAGGCTCTGTTAATGTGATCACACATGGGAAGGTAAATCCATTTACTGGTTGCTATAATAATAATAATAATAATAATAATAATGATAATAATAATAATAGTAACATATCATGAGAATTGTCACTTATAAAATGCCTTGTTGCCTCGGAAATTGAATGCCAGTATAATGTAATTCTAAAAGTTCTGTCTTTATGCAGGGTCTGGTAACCACACTGCATGAGGGAGAAGACTTTGGGCAGTTAGCTTTGCTCAATGACGCTCCTCGTGCCGCCACCATCATCTTGAGAGAAGACAACTGCCATTTCCTCCGTGTTGATAAACAGGACTTTATACGCATCCTGAAGGTGTGTCTGAGTAACTAATTATCAAAGACAAATGTTAAATATATAGGAAGGCGTCTTCTCCATATGCATGCATAAATATGTATATGAAAGGGCTGTCATCCATTCTTGTCATTCAGGATGTAGAAGCTAATACAGTACGCCTGGAAGAGCATGGGAAGACTGTGCTGGTGTTGGAGAAGAGCACCGACTGGGCCGAGCAGGGAGGGGCTGGAAACAACTGCAAGTGAGAAACTGTGACGCACTCACCTCTGAGACAATAAAAGTCACTTCACAAGCAGGTTTACAATCATTAGGATACTTTACCTGGGTGTGGGCACGTACTGTATCACACCACTAACACAAACACTGCCAATGGTCACCATAACACAATGGTGGATTAGGGCCCTGCTATACAAATCCTTTGTTAAACGTGGCTAAGCGCTTGTTAATCGTTTGTTATCTGACAGCCAAAAAAGAAAATGGACTTCAACCCCGCAGTGTTCAATGACTTGTTATCAGTCTTGAAGTGTTTCAGCAAACAGAAAAATGAATTAACATGCTATAAGCATCTTCTCCCGTTCTCTACCAAGCAACCAAGATGTATTATCTAACGAGCCGAACCAGTATTGAATTTTTTGACCTGACACCGTGAGGCAAGAAGCCTTAAAATTTAGTGATAGAGAGCCATGACGTAAATGTGCATTTGCCACTGTTCACCCATGATATGCTGCTGCCAACTCGCAAGTGTTGTAAATACAGACCTGCAGGACAAACAGTACAATTACGTCAAATGCCTTTTTTGTGGTTCCACTTTTTCGAAGGGTTATCAATCAATGTACATATTCATCGATAATATAGTATACATAATAAACTCTGTCCCTTAAAAACAATGCTACAGACCACCTAGCTTGGCTGTAGTCCCTTGACAGTTGTTTAGCAGTCCTCCTTAAATAGGAATGTAACGTTATGCTACATTATCAGTGTCATATGTTTTTTTTTTCTTGTGTCATGCTTTGTTGCAGGTACACAGTTATGTCAGGAACACCTGAGAAAATCTTGGAACACCTGTTAGAGACAATAAAGTTGGACTCTAATGGAAATGATGCAATAGGTGGGAGCCTGCAGTCACTTTCCTGCCTTTTACTGAGTGATCTAAGATGATCACATGTGGTCATCAAGTTGGTGAAGTGTGTATTATTGTGGTGGTGTTTGTCTCCCTGCAGCTCCCTGTGTGATCGACTTTCTACTCACCCACAAGGTCTTCATGCCTTCCAGCCAGCTGTGTCCCGCTCTACATCACCAATATCCTGTGATAGTGAATAATAATATACAGTGGTGATAACGCTGATAATGATAAGGAAACTGTGTGCTGCCACTGCTGCCGCTAAATGATAATTATAATGATTATGTCAATGTTGTCTGCAGTTTAAACAAGCAGAGCATTTAGTCTCCATGAGTAAATATTAAACATTCTGTTTAAATGCAGTGTCTCATAATTGTTTCAGATTCTTTGTTTGTAAAGAGTTTATGTAATGCCCCTTAACTGTCACTGCACCTATAAGGCAGAGCTCTCTGAGGGTTCAGATCAGGAGAAGGCTTCTTACATTCTCACCACCAAGCAGAAGGTAGTGAAGTTGATTGGCCAGTGGGTGGCGCTGTATGGCCTTCTGCTGAAAGAAGACCCCATTGCTTTGGAGTCTCTGGAGGTGAGATTACACAATGTTAATTGAAATATGAGGAGAATGAAGATGATTTTTCAATGTCCATGTATGGGCTCAAACAGAGGCTGAAGAAGGAGGTGGCGGCTGATTTCCGTCTATTCAGCATGCTGAAAGAACAATTCAGGGAGAGGAGGAGGACAAAAGTGTAAGTTGTCTTTATTCTCTTATAATTGTTATTTTAACAACATTTCTCAAATCAGAAATATTGCAGCGTGCTTTGAAACTGTTTTTCATCTATTTGACAGACAGGAGAATGGATATCAGTCTCTGAGCAGGGTAAGCATCTTGTCTTTTTGCACATGGCGGCATGGGTGCATAATATTAACATTTTAATGAGAAAATAGTTACAATTTGTCAGTATAATGTCACTGACTTCCTGAGTCACTCTCAACAGAGCCAGCAATTTGATTGGTTTTCAAACTGTGAGGAGCCAGTGGGGAGGTTACAGCCAATCAGAGCACAAGATAAAAGTGAGTAAGACTCACTGGACTAGTTTTAATCTCTATATCACAACAGTATGTTGAAACATAGATGAGCATCTTCATTACCATGTAACTGTGGGTGGTGTTCAAGGGTAACGCATCACTACTCTCGTCATCAGTTCAAATCAGCATATCTTGACATTGTGTCCTCTCCCTGTGCTCTCAGTGCTCTATGAGATCTACAGACCGGACAACAAACCTCTTACTTTAATGCTCCCAGTGAACATATCTGTGCAGGATGTGATGTCAGCAGTCGTCAAACCTGATGGAGATCACGTCCTGGTTAAAATGAATTCCTCAGGAGGTGGGACTCAGACATATGAATGGCATTCTTTCAAAAGTGCATCAATATTTTTGTTTTGAAAATGTTTGTCTAAAGCATTCAGAGCTGCACAGTAACAGAATGTTCTGCTTTTCTTTGTCAAATGCTGAAAACATTTTCTGTTTTACACATTAAATGCACACAGAAAGGGCTCAGTTAAAGCTGGATGCGACTGCGGTCTACACGGCCCTGGGACTCAACGAGAAACTGTTCATCTGCACAAGTGGCGAAGTGGAAAAACTGGTGATGAATAGACGCAATAAATGCATACCATTTATATTTATAGTAAAAATAAGAATAAATGTCATCTCTTTAGACATGCAATATTGTCATATCATTTTTCAGTGTTAATTATGATGCATATAGTTGTGGTGGTTTTATTCAAAGCAGTTTACATGCCTAGAAAGCCATCAAAGGCATCCACACGCCATCACAATCTTTTTTTATTGGCTCATTTTGTTTCTTTTTCTTAGAAGCCACTGGATGAGCAGCAGGGTCCAGAGCGAGGAACAATGGACATCCTAGAGCAGATGGGCTCGAAGGATATCGCCGGTGAACTCACCAACTATGACTGGGAACTTTTTACTGCCATGCATGAGGTAACCCAGCAGATATCTCACCACAACATGTAACTGATACAGAACAAGAGCTGATTTACACTTTAAATGGCTTCAATACTGAGCTCCAGGAGTCTATCATGAAAGTAAAGCCAAAGCTAAAACCAACACTGATAATATTCCACAGTTCAACAAAGGAATGAGTTTCTCTTTCATGAACGCATCTGAGTCACATTCCTTGGCACTTTGCCCATTAGATCATCTGATAATTGGTACGACACTGGCCTCACGTGTTTTGGAAATCACATGCAGTAAATTACCTAGAAAAACACCTGCAAAGTGACTCATGCTTTCTGCCTCTGCAGGTGGAACTTGTGTACTACGTATTCGGCCGTCATAAGTTCCCAGGTGCCATCACAGCTAACTTGGAGCGCTTTGTGCGTCGCTTTAATGAGGTGCAGTACTGGGTGGTAACCGAGCTGTGCCTCTGCGAAGACCTGGTGAAACGAGCCATTCTGCTCAAGAAGTTCATAAAGATTGCTGCAGTGTAAGTAAGAGTAAGCTGCATAAAACCACAGCCATGTTTTCATGGCAATGTATGTCAGCTGGCCCACCACTCTGGTCCACACTGAAATATCTCTACATACAGTGATTGGATTGCCATGACATTTTATATAACCAGTCATGGTCCTCAGAGGATGAACGCTAACTATGGGAATGAGGTTGATAGGCAGGGGTAGCCAATGCATAAAAACATCATTTAGATGAATAGACATGAATAGATACTTTATTCATTCCAAGGGAAATTTAATAACCAGCAGCATTTGTTTAAAATTCTGAAATAAGAGGAACAGAGCAAGAGGAGAAATTGTCAAAAAATTCAAACATAATTAATAATCATCAACAGACAATTATCTTTAAATTACTGCTAACAAATCAATCTATCTACAGCCACCCATCCCTACCAATGAGCACAGAGAAATATTATAGAATGTGAATAAATGCAGAACTGCCTTACCTACCATACATCTCAACAGCACCCAGCACTGGTATTCCTTCTGGTATTAGGACAGCATCCTTTTGCACAGCAGCACTCTGCTCCTGAAAAGAAGAGCTAAAGGGATGGGTTAAATTCAGTAGTCAAAATTCACTATGTATTCGTATATATGTGACAATTGTAATAAAGTTAATAAGTCCTTCTCATTTATACACCTTCATTGATAATGTGTCAAATAAACTGAAACAATTAATAATAATAAAAAATACATTTTATTTACAAAGCACTGTTTTTTAAATCTCAAAGACATTTGAGATTTGGGGGGGTGGAGTATCCTGCCTTTCATAGGGTGAAAGGCAAGGTACACCCTGGACAAGTCCCCAGTTAAGAAAACTTAAGAAAAAAAAACTTAAGAACAAGTAAAAATCATGTATTAAAAGCAGTTTTAAAAAGGTGAGTTTTGTAAGTTTTTTTTTTTAAGGTGGGCAGTACAGGTCCTAATGATTATGGGCAGAGAGTTCCAGACTGGAAGAAATAACTGACACAATAACACTGTTAATTTTAGAGGACAATGCCTCGTGAGAAGGGACAAAGACATTTTTTTCACATTCAATACTACTCAGCTTACAAATGGAAACCAGAAAGCTTCCAATACCAAAATCTTGCTCCTTCACCTATAGTTACTACATGCAGTGACTGCATTTGACCTGTGCTTAAACCCACATGGAAAAGCATTTTTGTCACACTGAAACTTAACTACTTACAGCCACGTGTCCTCTCTTGCAGATTAAAGGAGCAGAAGAATCTGAATTCATTCTTTGCAGTGATGTTCGGTTTGAGCAACAGTGCAGTACAGAGACTTTACAAGACCTGGGAGGTGAGAAAACCCTGAATGCAACAGTGATGATGATTATATATTGTGTCGGCATTTATTAAATGACATCATGTATATTATTGTCTATTCCAGAGGATACCCAGCAAAACGAAAAGAATTTACTGTGCTTATGAGAGGTTGATGGTAAGTTACACTGTTGCTATTCTATAGTACATGTTCGCAAAGCACCCAAATACATGATTTCATTAACATAATGGTGCTCTGTTTATTCACTGCTTGTGTTAGGATCCTTCACGTAACCACCGGGCCTACAGACTGGCTGTGGCCAAGCTCAGTCCTCCTTACATCCCCTTCATGCCCTTGCTGCTCAAAGGTGACACATACTGGCAGTGTAGAATCACCTACAGTATGTAGCTTTAGAGTTTACTGTAAATTAATTCATTCATCACTGACATGTTTTTGTATTCCTTTCTATGCCCAGACATGACTTTTATCAATGAGGGAAATCCAAACTATGTGGACAAATTGGTCAATTTTGAGAAACTGGTAAGACAAACAAATGTGTTTGTGACATTACTCGGCTCTATTATATTCTCCCGACAAATCTTGAGGATTTTAAGTTGTTTCCTTTTCCTCTCATTCACACAGCGCATGATTGCCAAGACAGTGAAAATTGTACGTGGATGCAGAAGTCATCCTTACGGTAAGTGATCCAGTTGAGTTTGCTGTAAAACTAGCAGACTCACAGTACTGACAATGGAATATTTCATAGGTCAAACATTTAATTAGACTTTGAATGATCCATGAAGTATATATCAGGTAGGTAAACTTCTACTTTTATTCTGCAGTGCCATCATCTCCACAGAGGGGTCTGGCAGATCGGATGTTTCTGGAAGCGCCTTATACTCGCATTTCAACATGTAAGCTCCATATAGGCTGCTTATGAAAATTTCACACAAATGACAAAGTGTTGATATTTTGGACAGGCACGGATGTAAACTGCAACTGGTTTGGCACATGCAAACATGTAGCTAAATGTTTGGCTCCGCAGTCTTATTACTGTTTCCCATTCCCTCTGTTTTCTATTTTTTTTTAAATGTCAAATTCTGGCAAAAAATAAGAAAGGAAGATTTGCCAGTAAAAAATGATTTCTCCTCCAGGCTCAGACCACGCCCTCCCTCTGAGGTGTCCCAGCAACATCCGACACTACATCCAGAACTTGAAGGTGATCGACAACCAGCGCAAGCTAACACAGCTATCAAGAACAACAGAATGCTAAGGCATCCGCCTGCAAAGACGAACTGTAGCTCCAATGTGAAGAGGACGATTGAAGCTGAATAAGTAGAACTTTCACAAAGGCCTATAAATAAGATGGATGTCTGGAGACCACAGATTCACTCTAATTCAAGGAGATTAATGGATGAACTCTATGCACATCATCAAGAGTGAAAAGGATGAACCAGAGTATCCAATTCTGTGTCCATTGGATTTATGGAACACTTATCCAAAAAGCCTTACAGCGGTGTGTGTGCCACAGTAGAAACTGATCGCAAAGGCAATGTTACAGCATGTACAGCAAAGTATGGCAAAAAAAAAAAAACACTAATGCGACATTTTGCATCACTCCACAAAAAACTCATCAGAACACATACCGCAGATCGCCACCAAGTATCACTTTAGGTCAGTTTTTTTGTGCACTAGTACACACGTGACTAATATATTTTATCAGATATTTTTGGGGGGCAGAGGCCACTAACTGATATGCATATAATTTCATACAATGTTTTTTTTTTCTAAATAAATTATTTTCTCAAATATGTGTGTTAATGAAAACACAAGCGTTTGTAAAAAGGGAAATAGTTTATTAAAGTACAAACAATAACAGGTAAAAATTGATCTCCAAAGATCCCCTCCCTCCCCCATCTTTACCCCCTTGACAAAAATGTTCTCCCCAATATGGGGTGAAAAAAAATTCACAACAAAACTGTTATCCTTTGAATTAAAAAAAAAATACTCTCCTTGTCATAAATATGTACAACTTCTTTTTGGAAGTCTTGGAGAGTGACATAAAAAAAGGGAAAACCCAGTGCCTTCTCCTGTAACCATGGAGGAAGTAGTAAAATGATCCCCTGTCGTTATAAATAATGGGTAGACATGTTCAGTGAAGAACAGACTGAAGAATGTTAAATGTTTTAAATCAATTACCATATGGGGATTTTGTGGACCATTTGACCGTAAATCACCACCCAATATGAAAAGAGCGTGATGATGAAGCAAACAAATGTAAAACATGCGGTTACTATAATGCCTGTGTTTGAACAGGTGACACATAAATCATCTTAACTATGTCCCCAAGTTCCACTGAGATGCATTGTGGTGGTTGGTGTTTCCTGTATCAGCCTGTGGTATAAAAAAAAAAAACCTGTATGATCAGAGAAAGTGGTCCAGCGATGAAGTGGTGAGTGGAAAACAAAAGTTTAACACTTTGAAGTTGTGAGAAAGCAGGTGAAAAGTGAAAAGCTAGAATCTCACAATGGATTCAGTGTATCCAAAAAAAAGGTTCTGGCTTATCACAATTCAGTCACAAATAAAAGGAAAGCACTGTAATATTAAAAAAAAAGAGTGGATATAAATATTGCACTTCCAAACAATATTTAGTTCCCAGTGCCTAGTTCTCCCTTTTTTGGAGGCACAACACATCCTGACATCCAGCCGTGTTTTGGGGGGATTTTCAATGAGGTTAAGTGTTTCAACTGCTGCCATGCAGTTAAACAAGTCATCCTAAATACCAGTTGTATTTATGCTATATTTACTAATAGAAATGCAGAATGTCTTAATGGGATAGTTTGAGTGTTAATGGGTTTGCATGAGTTAACATATCCATAGTCAGTGTATTAGCTACAGTAAAATATGGTCAGCACGTCCACAGTTTGGAGAGGCAAGCAGGAGTACCAGCATGGGACCAACGCAATATGATGCTGTGATCCTGGCCAACAGAAAAACAGATTTTAGCCACCTAAAAATGCACACATACATCTGTTTCTGATGGGGAACTGAAGCTGACTTTTTAAATGGGCCTTTCTTTTAGGTGGTTAAAACAAATTGCACTACCAGTCCCATCCACAGCAGTGCATTGCTTCGATTCAGCCAGTATGTTTCTCCTATAGGTAATACACTGACTATGGGAAAATACCTCATTCAACCCCACTACAAAAAACACCCGGACCATCCTTTTAACCTCAATGATCTTTACCCAAGGATGTGATAGGGGTGAAGAGATCTAAGCAGTGGGAAATGTAATAACCAATTCATACACAAAAACAAACATTCATAAATATACCATTCACACAAATGCACGTACGCATGATGTCACACATATATACATGCAAGCACACACAACCCCTAACTCTAACCCACTGACATGAAGTATTTACACGTGAGGCACATACAATCTATGTACATGACAAATGAAACCAACACAAAGCATTGAATGTTCAGTCCCTGTAGCCTTTTGGTAGTGGGATGACTTCAGCCACTTCTCTTTCGAAACAATCAAAATACAGTATCTCACAGTAGCACACACCGTGAGCTGAAAATGGATCGTTCAACTAAGAGTGATGACCCCATCTGCTCTCAGATTAAAACTCTCTGCTGAAGCTACAGCATTGCTGATTGTCACATCTTTGGTTAAAGACATCATCACGTCATCGCCATCAACTCTGCGGTTTCCTCCTAAGCCTCATTTGCCCGCATGGGTCTTGATTCAAACCAAGCTGGAGTAAAATATTCTTTAGGAGAAACGCCACTTGAGCATCACGTCGCTTCAAGCCTAACGTGAGGTTTTGTAGGTCCGTGGTGATTCCAGTCCCATCCCAGTCGACTACACAACAATGACGATGCTAGCGTTGGTCGATTCTGAACACGAACAAACAGGGTTTTAACATAGTGATCAGTAGGAGTCAAAATCAGAACTCAAAGGAAGGTCAGTCAGTCAGTCTTGGGTGGAATTATATCAGTAGATTTCCTTTGAGTGCAAAAACAACTCAACCCAGCGCCATCCACCAACCTGAGGCAGAGAGAGATCATTTTCATGAAGGGTTAAGAAGCATCCAACCATGCTTTTTCTATGCCCATTTATCCTGCTCAGGGCTGTGGGAGTGCTGGAGCATATCTCAGCAAGCATTAGGGAAGAATGAGAGGAACACCTCGGGTAGGTCAGGGAATAAATTAGATGTTGTGATGAAACCAAAGCGATTAAACAGATTGACTATGCCAGTAATATTGACATTGCTATAACCAGGTTAATGTTTTCACCTGAAACCTGTTTATCGATCAATAAAAGCTTGTGTTCAGGAGATACAAGAAAAAAAAAAAAAACTTTCAGGCCTCAGCAGGCAGTGAAAATCACAGCTCCTGGCTGCCATAAGCTACATGTGGCCACATCCTGTGAGATCAATAGCACCAAAATAAGGCAGTTAAAGGGGTATTACAGAACTCTCCAACACAATAATCCACAAAAGGAAAGCCAAGAGGCATCTCACTGCATACGCAGGCTAAAGGTAGCCTGCATGGCTTTTGCCGTCACTTTCTTCTAGCCATGAGAAAAGGTAGGCATTGAGAAAAAGTTCTATTTAGTAACAATCCCAACCTGCCAACAAACAAGACATAAGTTAAAAAAAAACATTCATTTGGCTTGGAGATCTTTGGATTTTTGTCTTCCTCTAGTGCAGCACAGTGGAGTTCCAGTGGTCTTCTCTTTCGCTTTACTCATCAACTGCTCCCTGATCCAGTCTACATGCTCCATCGTGTTTCTCCGTTGCAATCATATGGCTAGGCACTTTGGTTCTGGTTAGCTCGGTTTGGCGTTTAGGCCTCAGAGGCAGCCTGCGGTTTGAGTTGAGCTTTCTCCATGGCGGTGCCGTAAGGTAGAGATCGCTTGAAGAAGCCAAACTACAAGAAAACATTTTTTTTTTTTTTTAGAAAAGCGGAAATTAGAAAGGATACCCAATCAATTCACAATATTTTTTGTTTAATCCTAAATAGCACTGACCTTGTATAGCACGTAGATGAGTAGAGCCAGAAGTAGTAAACCAGCCAGAATGGCCAAGATGATTATCCACAGAGGAACTGAGTTTTCAATATCTGGCTTATTCCACACCACTGGGGTCACCACCTGAGGACAAAAAGCACCAGTTTCAGTCAACAAAAAAAGACTGAGATGATACCTATGTATGAATGAATGAAAAAAACATCTTAGATACCTTTTTGTGTCCACTGGGAACATGTTTGGGTAAGATGGCATAAGGCATCTTCTCCACACTGTACCTGGCCAGGCACTCGAGCAGATATTGCTTGTAAGCTCTCTGTGAATGAAACAACAAAAGTTAAAAAAGATGAAAAATAAATTTAATTCATCCATTTATTCACTAGGTGGCGACAGAGACTGCATGTCTTTTCTAAGGACCATCACTTCAGCATCACCCTATGAGAAGCCATGACACACAGATGCCTTCAGGAGGTAAATAGTGGTAAATCTAGGTTTTCAGTTGGCAACTGTTGCCTCATTTATTGAAACAAATATGAGAGACTGCATACTGGTAGCTTTAAGAACTGATCCAGAATCAACAAAATCAACTGCCACCTTTGCCAGCTGCACATTGGAGGTTTTACCCCATGTTTTCTTTTTGGGGATGCTTTAATGAAAAATGGCTTCCAACTTCCTGCCAAAGACTGACATGAGAAAATACACAGGAACTGGTGGGAAAAGGCTAATCTATAGTGCACCGCCTCTTCCTCCACCATGCCTTTGTCATCTGGTGGGAACACGTGTTCATGTACAGTACACTGACAAACCTCAGTGAAGGTCTCGGCCCAGATGCGTGAGCGCACTTTGAGGATGGCAGTGGTTCCCTTCTCCAGCAGACCCACGGTGCACTGGAGTGCCCAGCACTCTGTGTTAGAGCAGGACTTTAGAAAGAAAACAAAGGAATTGTTAATTAAATGCTAAATAACTTTGATTTAAGTTATTAATATACATTGATAGAATTAAAATATATATATATATCTCAAAAAACATGAATCAATACAATTGAAAGTTGAAGAGGCAAAAGTACTAGCACAGATTTGGGGAGGAGAAATAACAGCCATGCTAAAGCTGCAGGTCAGATAAATGTAACAAAGAGTCCAATGTTATGATCAGTATTCCACGCCTGCTTCAAATTAGATTGAAGGAATGTCATGAGACTATAAAAATGCAGCATACGCCACTCTCATTATTGTCCAACCACTAAAACCGACCCATTTTTCTCAAGACTGTAGAATATACCATCTTAATTAGATCCCCATAATGCAGCTTGGCACACTTAACATTCTAGAACATGCACAGAGTGTTATAAAGGTGCTGCTGTAGATAGACCTCCCTCAAACTGAGAGGTTTCAGTGGGTTTCCTGCAAGAACGCATGGTTTACTTATGACACCAAATAGGGCCAACACGGGAGGAGAGAGTACCCGCCTGGTTCCCTTAGGCTCAGTCTTAGACAGACTTAATGAGGGTTTTCAGACAGACAGGAATCATATGAGTCCACTTCCTTCTGGTAGACCTCCTAAATGTCCCAGGGCACTGGGGCTACAAAGGTCTGTGGAAATGACATGGACATGGACCAGTGCCAAAGATGCATCAGACACAAGTCCCACATATCCTCCCTGGTGGGATTATGTGGTGAAGATCTGGAGCTGTTCCCACAACTTCATGAAATAGCTGACCCCTCTGCGCAGCTGCTGCGCACTGTGGGTATTGCATTTGGCAATAATACAGCTCTAAATGTTAGTAATCACTACTATGTAAACTGTGGGCTGCACACATTCAAATAAATCCTCAAGTTTTACAGTCATATGTTAATAAGTAGTTAATAAATGAATTTTGGTCCAGATTATCTGCAGGTTTTTCCATAAACTGTCCATCAGAGAACCTTCTTGATTAATTAAATGTATAATCTGGAGGTTCTGAAGTGGGGCTGTATGAGGTACTTATCCATAGTCAGTGTATTATCTGCAGTAGATGACGTCAGAGCAGCTTGGAGAAGCAGACAGAGTCCACCCATCTAAATGATTTTTATACTTGACAACTTTTATCTACAGGTAACTGTGCTGTTATGTGACAAACCAAAGTCTTACAAACTCAAACTTACCCAACAATCGGACACTGACATCACTGACAAAAAGTTTTTTTCAGTGGATTCTGGTTGCTCTGGAGAGCACAGATTGGCTTCAGTTCAGAACATTGACCGTAAAGTTGTATCACTGCAAGGTAAACTGGCAGAAATAGTCTAAATATTGCATATCGTCTTTTGAAGTGAGCCTTTTTTAGGTGTGTAAAATTTGCTGTTGGCCCCATCCACAGCAGTACATTGATTTGCCTCTGTGCAGCGACTCCTGTCTGCTTCTCCAAATTTACAAATCCTTTAGTGCTGGTACTGGATTACAAAATGGTACCAAACATAATAGCCGGGCATGACTCAACAGGGAATACAGCAACAAAAATTAGAAAAAAAGAATCCAAGTAATTATGAAATGCCTTTTGGTTATTAGTGCAATTAAAGACAGCCCTTTGTTCTTTATGCAGCGCTCAGCTCTTCAAAGACTAAACAGGTCATTTCAACTCTCACACTATGACCTAGGGTGACAGCTCCGACCAAGCATTGCTAGAAACCAAAACACTTTGATCAAGATACAGAAATGTCTGTCCTCCTGAGCATAGAAAACATAAAAGCGTAGATGTGTGGGGCAACAGAAGAATGAGGTCCTTCATGCTAAGGTGTCATTGGACATGCTTGATAAACGAGCTTGGTTAGACGTGATAGGCGCATGGACAAAGAGCTCTTTGGTGGCGGCAGGTATCCACAGATAGCGAAAAGATATCTACAGCTGGGTGGATCAATAGGGCCAGTGTCTGGGCTTTCGGGGGCCTCAACACCCACAGCCCAAAATTAAAGAGAGAATCTATAAAGTAACCACTGCATCACTGACAAAAAGCCCATCCTGACGTCCCATCAGCCTCTCCACCCCTCCACCACTACTAAAGGCTCTTTAATGTTAATCACGGGGACAAGCCTGTGCCCTCTGACCCTTCCCTTTTAACGTCCTCATAACCTAATTACCCAATCCCTCATGTAAGAGCAGGGCCAGAATAGATGCAAACACTTAAGGCGATCGTCGTTATTTATTTTTTTCATCCACCGCAGAGTCCTGACCTCTGTAGGTGACACAATTTTAAATACATAACCGTTAACCGTAAACTCACGCTCCTCATTCCCTCCTTGTTAGGACACCTATTACATTAGACTTCACCTTTTGGCCCGATGACGTTCATCCATGCATACAACACGGTGGATTTAGCATCTTACCAGGTTAGTCAGATGAGCGAGCTGGTTCCTGTGGACGTCTCTCCGCTCGATGCGATGCTCCTGAGCCTTCAGTGCCAGGATGGGAGGTTCTGTGGACGTGTGCTGGAGCTAAAGCCGGAAGAGAGAGCACAAATACACACCACCCATTAGGACAACACAGACACTGACCTCACTATAAGCAGAGGAGCACACCGCCCTTTCTGTCAATATAAGACCTGGTGTGAGCATGACCCTAGGGCTTTTTGTCATTAATCAGAAGCATGTGATGCTCTACTCCACATGGATTCTCATACTGAGCAATTCACCAAGGGGGAAAACCATAATCTCACACAGCTAAGACAGATGACCACTCAACTTGCGTCAGGCTTGAAAACACAAGCGACTGCAGTGAAATGCTTTGTCCACCAAAACCTGATGCTACAACTTGGTATAAGGGGGGCGTGCTGCTGGATGTTGAGGATGAGTGAGTTGCTGGGTAAGGTGGTTCATCATGCTGGGAGGTATATAGGAAAGAGCTATGACTTCAAAGCGGTGGTGGGGTTAAGTGTGTCCTGGGTGGGGCTGAGAAGATGGGAGAAGCAGGTGGGTGTGGGCCAGCCAGAGGGATGGTTAATCATGCATCTGACAGACACTTCGAGAGATGTGCACTGTCTGATTTGACCTCATTTGACCCCTGAGAGGTGTGACTCTACACGTGAAGCGACACACTTACTTTGAGGCCGAGGTGGTTCATGTTTCTGTCGGTGGTGCAGTTCATGGGGCCTTCGATGGAGAACTCCAGAGGGTAAAGGAGGGTTTGACCCTGGATGCTGAGGGGGCAGCGCAGCTCCAGCAGGGTGTGGCTGATCCGGCTGGGCCCGTTGTTCACCAGCTGGAACAAAGAAATGAAAAGGGACACCTGTTATATTAGAAAACTTCAAAAGCAGCTTGAATAGTTGCATATCTTCGCAGATGCTGACACTCATATTTGGCATATTTCCTTAATCCACAAACAGGTCACCTCAGTAGAGCACTGTTAAATCTCAGGAAAGTGTCTGACAACACTACATAATCTGTAATACATTTCCTTTGCTTTTCCCTCATTGCTGCCCTGGGAAGTCAACTTCACTTTACGAACAGTAGGATCTTCCTTTCCAACCCAAGCTGCTCAGCCCTGATGAGTCTGCACAGCTAACAACATGGATGATTACCTCATAGATGTGTTCAACTGCAGGCCCAACGTCCTGTTCCACCCCGTAGTTCTTGGTCACTTTCCAGTTGGCCGGCGGAAAAAAGACCTTATCTGGTCGAGACACACTTAAAAAGAGAAGCGGGGTATGTGAGAAAATGTGTGGGAAGTCCACCACAGAAACTTAACGAAATTCCAAAAGTTCAAAATGCTCAGCTCACCCCTGGAGAATGACTGCAGCCTGGACAACCACCTCCAGCTTGTAAGACACAACCTCACTGTGGGAATTGTTTTCATTTTTACTGTAGAAACAGAGAGAGAGGAACAGATTCTGATTAGCTGACGTCATTTGGAGAGCACTGGAGATCAGTGCTGCTGAGCCACAAGTGCTTTATTGTATGAAAGGTTAGTGTCCGTGGTGTTTGTTGGTTGTACCTGCGTATCTGCAGCTCAAACTGAACAGTTTTGTGCGTGTCTTTCAGCCGTGGCACCGTGAAGCGCAGACCTGCCCACAGCTGCAGAAAGGAAGAGCCAACAAATTAATTAATCAGCATTCAAATTTCTTTCAAAAAGCAGATCATAAAACATTACATTACAAGAAACAATCAAAAACGGGCCGGATCAATCGAATGGTTAAGAAAAAAACATTTTATTTACTGTTGGGTTACTTCCACAATGTTACCAGACACTTATGGAAACAATCTGAGCTTGTCAGTGGCTAAAACAAGCCGTTTTAATGACAGCGCCAGGTTGCCCCAAGCAATTGCATTTCAGCTTGCTTGATAATTTCAAAAATTGTTGTTCCTCATTACTTACTCATAAATAAACTATACTCATCTCATCCAGCTGATAGATTTTCTTGGGTGTGTCATTCTATGAACTTCTCATTTATCCAGCAGACAAATGCATTACAGGTCCAAATATGTCATATGTAATGGGTTTCCTTCTTTAGTCATAATGTCAGATCCATTTGTTTTCCACACAGATGTCAGTGAATGTCAGTGCAGAGACACATTAAGTCTCTCTGCACTGACCTTTTAACGTGCTACCATATTAGATCAGTAAAGCTGCAATCAGAGACATACCGAAAGAACAAGTGGGTATATTACATGACTATAAATTGTTTTGTAAAGTGGGGAAGCACCATCTATCTCCTCTGTCTCAGTCTTTCTCTGCAGACATACTAAAGCATGCCAGCCAGTGACTCCATCATTAACTCTTTGAGTGCCACTGACGTAATACGACGTCATTCAAAATCTGACCCTTGACGTGACGCCTGACGTGGCGATTTTGGTGAAAGTGGCCTCTGCTCTCCTCCACACAAAACAAGGTAAAAACAAACATTTTTTTTCATGATGAAATAGCGCAACTCTTCTTTCATTTGAGCTTCTCTGTGTATTCAGAGACATGGTACAAAATATGCTGTGGGTATTTATATATGACTGAAAAATGGTCAAAAATGCTGGCACAAGGCACTTTCGATTTAAAAAAAAAAAAAAAAACGGCTAGCACTCAAAGAGTTAAAAATGGGGAACTCTACCCAGCAGGGAGCTATGGGCATAGATGGGAGCCTGCACTTCCTGTCACAACATTTCCTAATAGTTACTGACTCTTCCTGTCATGCCCACACCCAACCTGGGCATGACATGCAGCTATTTTTTGTACAAAGAAATTATATTGTGGTAACTGTTTACCACATCGCTCCACATCCTACAGCACTTAAACTCTTAAAGACATGGAGCAAAAAAGGGGGGAATCAACGCTGTGAAAAGTTAGTGATGTTCTTACACTGGTTCCAGCCTTCATCGGGTTACCCAGATCACAGCTGAGGTATCTGGTCTGGTTCTCCGTCTCATAGCTGCAGGTCAGCTGGGTCAGGCTCTGAGAAACAACAGGATAGAGGATTTGGTCAAACAACTGCAACTGGCAAGAAAAGGTGCTGACAGCTGTGATCATTTTCTAGTCACCTCATTTTTGCGGGAGATACCGCTGTAGTCGGCTTCAGGTGGCAGCACCACATAGAGCTCTGCCTCGTAAGCGCCTCCCTCACCCTCGTTCCTGGCGTTAAAAGTCAAGTTTAGCGAGTTGTCATCACCCAGGTAGACTTCCTTCCTGTTCCTGAGGATCGAACAAAGGAGACGAATAATCAATAAAGGTTCAGCGGTCAGGTTGAATAGTGTGAGGATTCCTTCAACAAATATACATATATGGGTAAAGTTGTGTTGTGCTGTGGAGAGAAAACAAAGGCATTCTTTGTTTTGTGTTTGCTGGCAGTAGAGTGGGAAATAAATTCTTGCTGCTTTAATGAATGTATTTTCAGGCTTTGTGCTTGCCATATCTGTTTTTGGTCAAAGCCTAGCCGCAAAAGAAAATCACATT
Organism: Synanceia verrucosa; assembly: GCA_029721515.1. Lineage (NCBI taxonomy): Eukaryota > Metazoa > Chordata > Actinopteri > Perciformes > Synanceiidae > Synanceia > Synanceia verrucosa. The sequence continues at coordinate 16,752,517 of CM056561.1, read as the reverse complement.
GATTAGATTCATCTCACAAAGCCCTGCCGTTAAATGAAAACTTTTCCAACGTGGTAATAAATTCATACGTGCTTAATAACACAGCATATGACTGTAGGACATCTACCCCCTCCTTGTTTCCTCTCGCTCTCACCACCTCTCCCCAAGGCTAAGAACAATGAGAAATTCCATTTGGAGGGCCACACAGACGCTTTTAATTACAGTCCGCTCTTATAAAGCAGAGCAGGAGAGAGAGAAGATTTCTGATGCTGATCTTCTGCCAGCCTGCGAGTTGCATTCAAACTCTGACTGGCATTGCTCTTTCTAAACTATACAAAAGGCTCAACATCAGAAAATGCCACAAAGGTCAAGAGGTCAACCATGTTATGTGATTTGGCAGAGGAGTTGAAGAAAAAACATTACCGGAATTATTTTTTATCTGAAATTCCAGACATTCTGTCAACCCTTCTTACTACTACTGGGCATTCTTAATTTACAGAGCGAGACAAAAATGTTAAGCTACTTTTAAATTGCACCAATCACACTTTGTATGGCTTAGTTTCAATGGAGTTGCACTTGGATGGAGCATAGCACTAACGCATTTGCAGCAGGTTGCCCCGTGTGTGATGGATCGACCATACATCGCAAGAAAGGAGGCAGATGGTAGATAAATATAGGAATGTGAAATCAAAATGACAGAGTGGAGAAGGGAGTTATCGGGGAGGCTGTTATTTTTGAGAAAAATGCTAACAGATTTCTTGAATCAAAGCATGGAAGGCAGTCGGGGTGCTCCCGCTGACGGATTCAGAGCTTAAGGCGAGTTGGGACTCTTGCCACACAGCTCCCATACTTTTCTCTTTCATCTCTCCTGCGTTATCCCCCTTCACTGTTTGTCATAGCACCTGTAGAGCAGGGCTGTTTCCTGTTTTCAGAAGACGGCGTACTCTGCTGCAACACCACAGCTATTAACAGCCCTTCTCTGGTATGCTAAACTAAAGGAAGCAGCAGAACAACAAAAACAGCTGTATTTACACTTTAGCGCTCAAATCCAAGGTCCCCATTTGCACAGTGGAGGTGAAGAGTTCACTGTTCACAGTTTACCATGCCACCATTACTCGTCACATGCTAATATACGATTCAAGAAATCTACTGACTGTAGGATTCGTAAACCTATATATAAGGAAATGAAGGGTCTTACCCGTGGACTGTCAGCTTCAAGTCAGGAACACAGATGTTGTCCTCTCCACAGTCCAACAGAATCTGAGCCTATAAGATGAAAAGTGAGGCAATAAATAGGATTAATAGGAGCTGCAGACTATGATGATCATACAGCCAGTTATGGCTAAAACACACTTCTTTTACATGTGAGGAGAATTAGGGATGGATAACGCAGACGTCTGTTTATGGGAGACAACAGGATGAGTGTAGCAAGATGCGACATGTGGTATGACTAATACATTCCACTACCTCCTGACCACACAACCCTGACACACACCTGCACTGCAGTCCCCTTTATCTGCAAGACATCATCATCAGACAGTTAAAAACAGTGTTGGGACAATGTCTGGCTCGGTGAGGTCATGACAGGCGCAGATGCACACCACCACCCCCCCACCCCACTGTCGAACTGTCCCAGCTGTCTCTGGGAAACACACACATGTTTTCTGTTTGCGGCGCGAGAGAAGGAAATGATGAGCAGAGGATGAGTCCAGCCCAGAGAGACGAGCCAGAGTAGATACCCCTGTGGAGCTCGAGTACACAAGCTGCCAGCTCCCAGCTCTCACCAGCATCCCACATCACAGCGGCATGTGGCAAACCACGATTTCACCACACACTATGCCAGCCAGCGAACCACAGTATGATTATACGGAGAAGGAGGAGCCTAGAGAAACTTACTGAGATATAGGATCTCTCTGTTGACCTGAAAAGCAGAAGTAGGGGGTGGAGGGTTTAGGGATTACAGTGAAGGGAAAAGACAACAAAGGAACAGAAACGCTGCTGGATGAGAGGCAACCGCTGAACATGTGGCAGCGGCGGCAGCAGGGAAAGCCCTGCGGATTGCTAAATTGCGACCCGCTGCACCTTGTGACAGTGTGATGATGCTCATGATGATGAGAGATAACAAATAGAAATAGAGGAGGAGATTAGAGAGAGTCAAACGCCCCACTTGTCATTACACTATCCGGGGGCTCTAATTATGGACGGGATGGTAACCACCATGCTAACTTGGCCACATGTGCCTGCACAGGGCAGGAAAGCGACGTTAAACAACAACAGTGGTGACCTCAGCATGTGATACACTGAGGGCGAACGCCATGTAGTGAGATCAAAAAGCTAATCTGGCAAAATCATTTTCCCACTCATTTGGTCTGAAGTTATTATTTTGGGAACAACGGGCCTCAATCAGCAACATCTCCCCAAGTTTGTTCTTGAGACAGGTCCTAAGAGATGTTAACTGCAGAATTATTCACACCTGTGTTCTGATAATGGTGACTTCCATAGTCCTTGTGAGTTCAAAGCGCATGCCAGCTGATCCCAATTAACATTAATTTTAGAATTTTTTAATTAATTAACATAATTTTGGCCCTCATCACCACCAAAGTTTAAGTTTTTAGTTTTAAATTAGGCCACTTCGGACCTACCCTTAAAATTTCGTCAAAAACTTTCGTCCACAACTTTTTGAGTTATTTTGCAAACCAACAAACCAACATACAAACAAATAAACAAACCCCAGTGAAAACATAACCTCTTTGGCGGAGGTAATTACTAATTAGGCCTGCTGGATGGCATGGTTCCCAATTAACACAATTTATTTTGATTGATTTAAATTACCGATATATTACCCATAATAGTATGCAATGCAGAATTGAAGAAAACACAATGATAAGTTACTTTGCACACGTCAGCACAAAGAAAATATTGGTGAATGTCAGAATCTTCATGCTACATTGACGCACAGCCGTTTCCACGTTCAAAAAAAAAAGGGTGACGACAACTGGGACCCTTTCTGGTTTTGCGCAAAACGAACGATCGCAATTAATAGATCCATCAAAGTGTCTCAGCTTCTCAGGAACATGTGGAATGTGTTAAGAATACAGAGAGATTGAGACTGTGCCGAGCACATCAACCGTCTCTCATTCTCACTCCAGCTTGAAGAGAGTAAAAACTTGGCGGAGTCAATGAAATGTTACATTGAGGCTACCACACATTCCCAAAGCATATGTGGAAATCAACAGGGCATTGTATGTCTCATCAAGGCCAAGGCTGCGGTGTAGTAGTCACCCTTGACTGTTTCTTCATAGTTACATTAACACACTCTCAAGCAAGATTAATGAAATGTGTTGGCAGTCTAATGCTACTCCTACTCCCACTCGTCTTTATGCACGCATATACATGGATCAGGTTTGCCTTTTTTGGGTGTTTGTGGCTTATTCAGGTTTAAGGATGATATTTAACTCGGGCTTGTCTCAAGGTCTCAGCTCAGCAATAAGACCACATCTGTTGGAGGCCCGGCAGCTTTGATATCTACCAAGGCCATCAATGACAGGGTTCAGTCCTGATCCAAAAAGATAGAGACAAGCCACGACAGAGCGAGAAACAGATAAAGAGGGGGAAGATGAAACTACGCTGATTGCCATTCCCCAAACCCTTCAATCCAGTGGAACTCACATATGGTGCGTGCTGCGCCACGGCTAAAAAGGATGCCTAAGTGTTGTTGCTGAGCCAGCTCCACTTGCTGCCAGAGGGAATACTGGCAACATGCCGTGAGATTTCATCCAGATGGGCAAATAGCCTGGCTGTGCCCCACCCTGAACAATCAGCAGCCCTGGAACGTGTCACCTATGTAGCATTTCGCAGCCAAGCAGCTCCTACCGGGACAGGGAAACAATCCACTCTACATATGCCTCGCATTTCCATTTTGAAAACAGCTTTGCAAAAACTCTGGACCTCTTCCCAGCGGAGTAGTTTAGAATTTACATTAAAAAGAACAGACTGCCTCTTTCATCAGGGACAGAGGAAAGCTGGTGAGTAGCTGGCTGTCGATACTAAATGATTATTCAGTGTAACGGATATTTTTATCACCAGCTCAGAGTGAACAAGTCTAAGCAGCCTATGTATGTGCATACACTGCTTTGCCATATATTGATGCTAGAGGCCTTGTAGATCGCTCCAGGGTTAGTTAATTGTGTTGAAGTATACAGTAATCTGTGTCAAAATACCTTCTGCTCAATTACACTGGTGGTTTGATAGTTGAGGATGGGCCGCAGGCCATGGGAGTCGGCGGCTGCTTTCGGGTCCAAGCTGAAGTTCAAGGCCACATAAATGGAGGACAGTTTATCCCTGAAGTCCTTCTCATCCTGCAGTCAAAGAAACACAAACCAGGGTATTTTGTCAGATGCAATTTGTACAAAAAGTGGCTTTTGTTTGGGAATAAGACAGGAATTAGGTTAGAATATTTTCAAATAATTTAAAAGACAGTGTGAGTGTTAGTGTAATGATAAAAAAGAGCATACTCTTAGGTAGATTTTGGTGTTGTTGCATACACGCTCTCCATGGCGCACCCTCACACTCCTGTGGAGCGAGGGCTGCTGGGAATCCAAGAACAGAGCCCTCCTCACTGCGCCTTTTTGCTTGTGCTTGTTACTATCGAGCTGCACCTCCACCTGGAAATCTGGAACACGTAACCCACACAAAAGTGAGCATTCACAGCATGACAGATGTTCTTGAGTCACGTAATGACAGGTTTCCAAAAAAGCTCCATAAATATTCCAAAGCACACACAATGTAGTCAATGTAACTTGCACTTAATGACACGGGGAGCACTTGTATATTAAGGAAGGAGTAATTAACGATAATAACTAGGGGTTGATAGGGAATGGGGCTGAGTACAGAAGAGGTTTGATCATTAAGAAGACGATATTTCGCAAACTGCACTCGCTTTTTGGTCAAAACAAAATCCACATCAAGTCAAATCTCCTGCCAAAACACTCACAGAGCGTTATGGATTTAAAACATTACCACTGGTGGCTATTCAACAGTTTCCTTGCTTGTAATAAAGTACAGATGTGGAAAGTTGGCTCACCTAGGATGTCTGGTAGGTGCTTCCCATCCGCAGATATGCAGAAACTCAGGTTGACGCTGTTTTAGACAGAAGGCACAAGGGCATGATGAGGGAAGCATATTCATTCATGGCAAGGATTCAGTGCAAATATACTGTATGTACACAAGACACCTTGCTTTCCCTCGCTTGTTCTTCCATGGCCTGCTTTTCTTGTGTCAGCGCCTTACATGGCTCACATTACAAGTCACGAGAAGTAATGAGAATACGATGCAAAATATGAGAAAAATGCCAAATGTTTGGAGATGTGCTGGCATCTGACTGCTTTCACCAGCCAGGCTGATAAATCGGTGTGTCTCCGTTTCCACTCACAGCCCCCCCAACCCACACACACACACATATAAAAGGAATAGCAGAGTAAAGAAGGGTGAAATTGGGCTACTAAGGTTTCAGTGCTGACCAGTCAATGGTAGCCTCTATAAGCCTGTAGCTTTCTCCCATGACATCAGCTGCACAACATGCTGCTGCTGTCCAAACGTCTGCAACCCCCAAACCCCCCCAATCTTATTACTAACTAACTAAACCAACACAATGGACACAGAGCAAACTGAGGATGAAGTGAGAAATGAAAAAGGGAGTCTGTTGAAAAAAAAAAAAGGGAAGAGAGGTGAAAAATGAGACATAAAGACACAGAGTGTACTTCTTTCAAGGAGTCGTAATAACTCCATGTATAAGCTCCTGTGTCTGCCTTGTTCCTGTGCGACTGTGTGTGTGTGCGCACGCTCACGGGAGCCTACGTGTCCTGATGTTTCCCAGCTGTTCCAGCACTAAACAATATCTCATTCAAAAGCAATAAGAAGAAAAAAAAACCTTCCAGGCCCTTTCCTCCCGCCCTCCCTCCCTTTATCCCTTGTGCTCTCCTTTCACCCCCACTAAAAACTCCTCATCACCAGGCAACGTAGTGTAATCAAGACACGTGTGTATACAAGAGTTTCCTTTATGGATCAGGATCTGGAAAGGTGGGGGGGTGGTCAGACACATGAACGCGGTGTCAAACATGTTGAGCAGCGAGCAACCATCGTCTGTTTCCTCTCCCCCTTTTTCTGGAACTGAATGCTGTGCACATTTTGGATGGGGCCAAAAAACAGCTAACAGTGCTGCTATTCAGCATGTTTTTTTTCTCTGCTCCTCAACAGAAACAGTGTGATATGAAGATATTCTGAAAAAAGGTCAGAAAAGAGCAGCTCATTGTTCAAATTAATACTCATGACTGCTGATGGAAAGGATATTCCTTATCAGAACTTCCTGCCAGGATAGAAGTGTTTGTGCATGTGTGGGGGGAAATGGGGAAGCAACTGGGTCAAATTAATTTCAACAGCAACGTGACGGGAAGCTGAGTGTCGGCACTGGATAAGCTGCAGAAAACTCACCAGGAAACAGGGATGCTTGTGTTTCCATTGGTAACCATGCAGTTCTTCTCTTCAGGATTGATCATGGTGGGGGACACTGTCAGAGAGGCAACGGCATTAACTATCGGCCGGGACCTGTGGGTAACAAACAGAATGTATTCAATACCCAATCATCAAAAAATTTCATTTCTACGCCTTAAAGGAACAGCACGTAGAATTTGACGGCATCTAGCAGTGTGGATGCAGAAAGTACTTCTCCACTCACTCCTCCCTTTTCAGGACTGAGGTGACCCGCCACATGCAAAACAGTGTTCACCTCCTGGAAACTTACGTTCTGTTTCACAGTTTCGCAATGATTCTGTGAATATAGCCTCTAGAAATAGGCCGTGTTGGTAGGTGTTTTTTTTATTTATTTATTTATTTATTTTTTTGCCATTTGGACAGAGCCAGGCTAGTCTTTTCCACCTCTTTCCATTCTTTATGCTAAGCTAAGAGTCTATTTATTGCAAACATGAGTACTGAATTTGTCAGTAAGTGAATCAGCATATGAATCAAACAAACAGCATAATTATGATTCACAAGAACATACCTATAGAGAACTGCCTTGTTTACACCAAAGGCTCCAACGATGAGATCTGAGGAAATAAACATAATTAGGAAACACTACGACATTACTAAAATTTTAAAAGCTAATGATGGCCATTGCATTCTTGCAGCCTCACACACCTGGGTATCCGTTCATGTCCAGGTCCTTAGCACCTCTCAGGGCAAATCCAAAGCTGGCAGGAATAGCCCCAGCAGCCCACTGGCCAGTGATCACCTGAGATGGCTTTTCCCTGAGGCCTTCTGGGTATCCATTATAGATATAGACCAGTCCCTGTTGATCATCCCCTCCAAACGGACAACTGATAGCCACATCTGCCAAAAGTGAGGAAAAAAGTTAGACCGTAGCCACAGTAGCTCTATGTAGAGAAGAAGTAGCTCATATTATAAAGCAGAGCATTCCTGTAAGAAACAAATACATCAAAACGCATCATACACTGTCATCACTGTTTCATGCTGCTATACTGTATGACTGTATTGCAGCAGCCTCCCGCTCAAACTAAGCTTAGCTATTATGCACATTATGCATATTCTATAGTATTTTTGTCATTTTCTTGTTTACTCCACTTGTGACAGAGGAATCATCTTTCCAAAAAGGGAGCACAACCATGGCAATGATGCAATGCCGGCCTGGTCTATGACAATGTACAAAATGTCATTTTAATTTTAGGTGCAACCAAACACTAATCATCCAAACAATATTTATATCCTGAGCCCCATCACTAGCGTGCTCAAAAAGGTATGTCTGGGTTTGACACTTTTATGTTTTTATTATTTATCTTTGTTTGTTATCAATAATTTGAATATTAAAAAAACTACTTCTACTTAAAACTCATCTGTTTGCTATTTAAGATGCAGAAAAAAAAAATCACAATATTATTTCATCAGTCTTTATTCTTACCATTGAAACCATCCTGGTTCAGATCTCCCAATGGTGCAATGGTGCTTCCAAATCTGCCAAAAACCTGAGTGCCTGTCAGTTGAGGTTGACGGAGCTCAAGTCTTAGGGGGCCACGCTGTAAGTAAACATAAACTCTGCCCATCTCTTCCAGACGGCCATCAGAGCCCCGGACCATGAACATGGGAGCTCCCACCAGCAGGTCAGCCATCCTGTAGGCATGAGAGGAAAGTCCTAAATTCATTTGAGCTCAGACACACTGACGCCTGTAATGGGCTGTTGGTGGCATCCAATCTAGACACTGCCAGCTAATTATGTAGGAAAACAAGGAGGGTGAGAAAAACAGACAGGGACTATTTACCCATCACTGTTGATGTCAGTCGATGCCACTGCATACCCAAAATATGATCCCATCTGCAAAGAAAAGGGTTTCCATCAGTGAAAATCTCAAAACAAAACATTAATATCAAGATTTGGCTTGTTCTTAAACAACACAAAAGAGTCAGCCAACAACAAATTTCTGCATTATGAGAAGAAAAGGAGGCTTAAAGGAAACATGAAAGCTTAATGGGTTTTACAGGTTAGGCCTATTTTAGTGCTGTTTCTGAGTTGAAAAAAAGCCCAGACATTGTAAGGACAGCCTGAATTGAGTGTAAGCAAATTCACTTGTGGTTTTATTTATTCAGCTGGGCCAATCATCACTGTTTAAACATGCTCAGTGTCATTCTGTTCCCAGAACCATTTGCACAAATTACCAATGCACTTTCCCCTTAATAACCAAGCTTTACAGCAAACCACGAAAGAGACCAAAATCTATTTATGAGAACTCTGTAAAGGAAATGAAATGAGCGATAAAAACTCAGAGGAAGAGGAGCATGATGGAGCTTTTCTGTCGAAGCCAGCGACAGGAGCTCTTTGACTCACCTGCTCGCCAGTGAAGTTGATCACTGTCTTCAGATCTGAACCGTTTAGAATAGACACCTGCAACGCAGCAGCCACATATGGTCTTTTTATATGGTCTAACATAAGCACAGTCTCTGCTATGGAATTCAGTGCAAAAATAATTCCTGCTGTGACAACACCACTGAAGCTGTTTTCATTCTTTCACTTTCCTGTATGAGTCCCAAATCTAAAGCCCAGGCCTCTCATCCTAAAAGCACCAAAATGAGAGCCAAAGTGAAAGTGATGATTAAGCATTCTTACCGAACCATAAAGCCTGAGTCCTTTTGGAACGCCAGCCGCAAAATCTGAAGTGCACAGAGAGATGAAGCAAAGATTTAAGAGGGATAACACACAGGTCATGCCCAGCAGGAGGAGACGAGAATTCCAGTTTTGACGACATTTGCAGCTCAATTATCATGTAAAATATTGCGGCTGACCCAACATGTGCTCCAGCTGTAATATTTGCCTTGCTATGTGACTGCAGTTATGTGTTTTGCTTCCTGTACGCATCGGCTGACATTGGCCATGTGCGTGCATACCCTGTTTTATTGACTTACCTTCTACTTGATCACCACTAAATTCCCCAACAGCAATAGAGTAGCCTGTGGTTAAGAGCACAGCATCAGCCTCAAGTTGCATTCCAACCAAATGATGAGTGAATGAGCGGTTATCCTAAAAACACCCACATCATAGTAGCTTCTCTTACCTTGGTAGCTGTCATCATGTTCAGCCTTGACCTGTCTGGTCTGAATCTGGCCCTCCACAGACTGCATAAAATAGCCTGGGTAGTACGCTTTGATGATGTTCTCCTTAGCCGCAGAGATCACCTGACCTAAAGTAAGAGCAAAAGACATTTTAAGGTTTTGTTTTGCAGATTTTTTATGCGGGCGATAGGTATGTCCTACATTCATACCTTGCCAGAAGTAGCTGCCAGGCCCTCCCAAAACCACTTTGCCATCCTGAAAGATAAAACCAGTCAATTACTACAATGGAAAAGGAAAGGATTATCCCATAAACCTCTAGTGGAACAGGAACTTAGTTATTACCGTTGTGAAATCAGCACTGAATCCTCCCTGACAGTAGCCTTGTCCCACCGCACCACTGATCTCTGAAACACACAAGAGTTTAGTGAATTGTTTGATGTAATAACTATTTAATATTCCAGAATGTCTGGTCTCAAGTCATCAAGAGACTAAGACTAAAGACTAAAGACAGCTGTGTACGATATGTTAAGAAACAATTCGATGTTCAAGGGATAAGGGATAAGTGGGGTTGTATGAGGCAATTATTCAGTCAGAGTATTATGTACAGTAGATGCCAGTCGGCACAGACCCAGTTTAGACAAGCAGACAGGAGTTGCCGCATTGAGGCAAAGCAATATACTACTGTAGAAGGGGCTGGCAGCAAAACATATTTTAGCCTCCTAAAAGAAAGCCCAACCTAAAAAATACAGTCTTTGTTTTATGGGGGAACTGAAGGAATTATCAACGCAGCTAGACCTGGACAGCTTTACTTACATGCCCAAACTGGGGACGTGCTGACTATCATCTGTAGCCAACACACTGACAATGTACCTTATAGAACCCCACTTCAAAACACCTGAACTCCCCCTTTCTCAATGTCATTGAAGATCGGAGGTGACCTATTACCTGTGCGGCAGGGAGCGTACTCCACAAAACTGGTGAAATTATGCACTGAGAGGTAGCAGGTTCCTGTAGCGTCAGAATGGGGGACATCCTTTTCAGTCCGCCAGGAGTAGAGAGGGGCACAAGCCTGGGTGGGGAGAGGAGGTGGAGAAAGATGGGGATTGGCGGTGGAGAGAGAGGAGAGGTGGTGATGAATAGGTTGAGCTTTTAGATGAACTCAGGGGGAGACCCAGGCTGGGGTCAGCGGTACATCTGGAGCAGGGTATCCGCCGTAACTCAACCCAGGTCACAACCCATACTATTAGACCAAACAAGAGGCGGCTCAACTTTGATGTCACGAGGGGGTGACCACAAAACATTTATTTACGGACTGTCAAGACTGGAGGTGAAAACTGGACCTGAGTGACAACAACTTAATGGACGGTAATCTGTGAGACAAATTTCTGACAAAAAACATGCACATTCTCCCTGACGTCAGAGTGAGACATCACTCTAAGTAGGACATTTCTCACAGCCATGTGGCCAGAGTAGGTTTCACCTAAAGCCCCAATCATAACAGCACAGAGCACCAGTGTGGTGCAAAGCTGAAACACAAGTCTTTCTATTGCCCAACCCCCCCCCCTTAAAAACCACCACAGAGAGGGTAAACTAAACTTACCAGAATTGTGTCACCGTGAGAACGCACGGTGGCTCCAAACCACTGATGGGACTTGAAATCAACTTGATGTTTTGTGTCGTTGAGCAAGACGGTGCGATCCCCTGAGGAAAATAATACACAAGTAAACAACACTGAGTTATAGCAGTATGACAAAACATGCATTACTTCATTTGGGTCTTGAGTAACTTAATTCTGCCTTCCTCTTCCCAGGTCTTTGCAGACATCTGGACAATTGGCAGGCAGCACGTGTTAAGACTCCAGTTGTTGCACTGGGTGAGAATTTGAAAAGCATGGCATTTACAGACACTGTTCACGGGATAGTAGTTCTCTTCGCCAGGGTTGGACTGGACCAGTTTAACCTCACTGACCCTTCGATCTGTTTGACCACCTGGTCACTAATCCTGATCTCCCACTTCAATGCTTTGACAGCAGCAGGTGACATGACAGATGGGCTAGAGAGTCAGATTTAAAACACAACTTGTTTGGAAGACAGATGTTGCATCTGTGCAGCAATGGGAGAATGAAATGCAAACAAATTGATTAGGCAAGGAAGTGGAGCTCACACACTGAGGGCTCCATTGCATGAGGTGACACTTATGAGGAAAGTTCAAATGTGAGGTCAAGAGCAACCAGATCACTCCCTCTTAACCCTTAACTGTCCTCAGCCTCATTCTCCTGTAGACTTTGTCAAACCACAGGCATATTACAAAAGAGCAGAACAGGGTCTGAGGCTTAATAATGCAAGAGATCACGCCCTATGTGGATGTGAAGAAAGCAGGCTGTGCATCAGGCCCCTCTCTCCAACCCTGTCCGCCTCTGGTCTGTCTTTCGAGCCAACTCGGCAGCCTGGAACTGCTCTGCGCCTTTGTGGAAACAGCGAAGGGGCAGGGGTCCAAGCATAACATACACACTTTGGCCCGGCTTCCCCGTAGCAACCTCTCAGTCATCTCTGTTTAGGCACACACTTCTCTTCGCTGTTTTCATTATCAATATTATCTCCACCTTCCTATTCATTTTTCTTACACTATCTTGCCCTAGTCTCCATGTCGACACAGCCCTTTCTCTCCTTTGCTACTCCTTTGCATCCCTTTCACCCGAGACAGTAAGCAGAGAGATTATAGTACTTTTTTAATACCCCAAATGTATTTCTGCTTAATCTCCAATACCAGTGTTTCCTGTTAACGTTATTCATCATGGGCCTACAGCAGCGAGTCTTGTACCCAGCAGTGTGAAAAGAAGTCCTTTAGCCATACAGTTATTAATATGACCAGCACTTCAAACAGCTCCTTATAAGCTTGTTACTATAACTAATCTGCTTTAGCTGCATGGTGCTTTTTCTTCAAGCATACACTTTCTTAATATTTTCATAACTTGAGGGTCTTTGCTTGGATAAAGCCACGAGGGAAAGGTAGGAGTTATACAGTGACTGTGCTGGTTTGAGTCATGTTACCAAGGCAACCAGAAGTGGCATACTGCATAACTACAATTACTATAGCATAGCTGCCTTAGGAAGCTAAAGTTGTCACATGACAGCATTAGTTCTGTGTCACCGTAATGACTGATGAAAAGTTCTGTTTGTTGTCCATGAGACGAAGGCAGCCAGCTGGAGTCACACAGAATGTTTTCAGTGAAAATAGATTCAGCGGGGAGATAGAGGGAAACCCAGAGACGGGCCCCAGCAACATGTCATCCAACCAAAGTGCCCCCACACCCCTGGGAAGGCCGGTTAGAGCGCAGTGCTGATGGGACACGGTGCCCGGCCCGGTCTCTCTCGGGACCAGCAGAGGAGTGTGGGGGTCTGGAGCACGTCCACTCTCGTCTTTGAACTGTGTGTGAGACGACAGCCATTAGTGGCTCCGTTGTGAGTGTGTGTTTTTGTGTGTGTCGGTGGGTTGAAGACAAATGGCCAAATTCACTCATCACATCAGTCGCCCCTGTGGGAGTACCGACAGCAGGGGAACAGAGGGGGACAGAGCGCAGGAACAGGGCTCTGGTTTCTCCCTCTTTCCCCTCTGGCCTTCTTCCCCAACCTCCCTTCCTCCCATCCTGTATGTGCCCTTCTCCCACCCTCCCTACTGCCCTCGCTCCTCTCTCCTCCTCCCAGAGCCATAGACAGGTTCTTATCTCAGTGGAAGAGGAAGTGGCTGGGAGGGGGGCTCTGGCCACTTTGACCCAATTAGTTAGGCTAATTAAGAGGGTCTGTGGCCTGTGGGTCAGAGCTCAACCACACCAAGAGACAGTGAGACCTATGACACCACTTTAGTCAGGTTTCCACCAAGAACTTTCTGGTATTTTAGTGTACATTTCAGGTTCTTTTATAGATGAAAAAAACAACATGACATGGGGTGATGGCTGCTGGTCACAGCAGGAAACGGACTCTGCAGTTCAATTTATCTGCCCATTTCATCTAAACAACAAACGAGAAAAAAGGTCTCACTGCAACAACATTTACTGCTGCACAGCACTTACTGACGAAAATGAAACAAGTGTCTGTCTCTATATAGCAAATTCACAGTCAGGAAACAATCAGAAATGTACACTTTTTATTTCCTTTCATGCACAATACTATCACACTCCCACTCACTATAAATTGGTTAATCAATACCAGGGTACTTTCTTTTTTTTACAAATGATGCAGTACACAAAGCAGTGGCGATCATCCCTGCAAACCCCACCCTATAAGTTCTGACCCGGGAGGATATGTTGTCCCTGAAACTTAATGTAAATCCTGGTCCCTTTGGTGGAAACGCAACGAGCTCCACAAAAAATTCCCTTTTTTTGAGGTGTAAAATCACATACTCTGGTGGAAGATAGCGCTCATTTACTCAAGCATTCAGAGTGGAGATTTTTGTTTTGGCAAAGAAAACAGTCAGAGCTACAGTAAATGAATTGCAGCAGTAAATGTCATCCATGCAACAGCTGTTTGGCACAGCCATATTATCATGCAGATGTCCATGTATTTAGTGTCCCTCCAATGTATGGTGGTTCTGCTTCAATCCAGATGATGGAATCGGTTCTGGTTCTCTGATCAGCTCCTTCAAAGACATGCAGAAAATATGAAGGACACTCTCTGACAGCCCTGGGGACTAACCTTTGCTGCTCGCACATGACATCACTCACTGTGGCCTCCAGCCAGCAGTGGATGAGCAATGCGTTTTTATATTGAAAAACAGCACAAAAATAGTGGAGCAAAGGGTACAAAGCTGCTGCGTGTCCAATAAAAGCATGTTGTTAAAGCGGGCTTGTGAAACACTCAGTGGAATATTTCTCCCTCTTGTGCATAATGGACGGTAAATTTAAGTTGGCTCACAAATGCTAAGCTTTGATTTCTTAGGAAACAAGCCAAAAGCACCGAAGTAACTGTCCCTTTACGTGTGTGATTCATACTGTCAGCGTCAGGGCATGTGTAATCTAAAAGCTAGCGGTCTTTTTTTACTTTGTTCCTTTCCTCACCTCGCCATGGCTCCATTGTGCAAAACAGGCTAATGGGTACTTTGTCAACACACTGAAACATGAATCCATTAATTAGACAACCTCCCAGACTTCCTCGTGTTCTCCCAAAACCACTTTACCTGATTCTGACTCAACTGGAGCCTCTTTGTCAGGACCGGCCATGTCTGCTTTACGGGACGTTTCTTTGTGTGACCTATTTGTTTATTGGTTGCTTATCTCCCTACAGCTCCTGGGGCAAGGCAATACAAACACAACTTAGAGGAAAGGAAAGACTATCCTTCAAAAAAAAAAACCTTCAACACCCCATTATCCCTTTTCATTCCCAAAGAGAGGACACAAACAGGAAAAAAGGATCATCCTGCATCCAGGAACCTGTCAGCTCAGCGGAGTGGAACGCTGACGCCTGATCCTGGCCTGTTGCTGACAACAGGAGCACAGAGGAAATGCTCTGAGAGTCTCAAAAGTGTACGGGGAATTTTCAAGACAGTTTAAACACCATATCCAGTCTTTCAACTGTCCAACAACAATGGTGGTCACATGCAAATCTAGAACAGCATCTGTTGAAAAATGTTCGTCCAATTAAGTATAAGGATAATAAAATAAAAATAGTTAGAAGTTATAAGAGACTCTATCATGCTGCTTACCTTCAGTATCAAACTCGATTGTGTGACAATCCGATTGGCTGAGGCTCCATGGACAGTAGAAGACGGATCCTCCCTCTGTAACGTTAACCTGCCTTGTGTCGGCCTTTGGAGCTCCAATGACCACGCTGCAAACAAGAGACAGGGAGAGAGAGACTTTGTAAATCTAGTTTACCAAACCACAGGCTGCATATAAACCTGTATTTCTTTAACAAACCATTGCTACAGTATGTAGCTCTTAACCTGGCCTCAATTAAAAGTTGCATTCCAGACCTCACACCCGACAGCCTTAAACTCGATGCAGTATGCACATTTTACCACTTAGCAAGTTGTATTCTGACTCACAAGCAAACCATTTTAACAGTTAGCAGTGCCATTTTACAGAATGCCCCATAGAAACAGGGATTATTGCTATGACGTGTAGACATGTGAATGTGATGCTCGCAGACTCTCATCTTGTGCAGTCAGGAAGAGAAACACTCGAACAGTCACGCATGCATCCCTGTGGGGCAGGTTCAATAGGAAAACAAGAAAGCAGACAGGCTAAGTAGTGTCACGCTCTTGTTTCTTCAGCTGTGGCACTATACTTCCATGTGCTTGGAAGCTGCACTGTACAACTAGAGGACCACTTCGACTGACTCAGTAAGAGTCAGTGAGGTGACAGGTGAGTCTTCAGAGATGAAAGAGAGGAAGAAAAGTGAGATACGATAATGGACAAAACACAGATTTTGAGCATGGTAAAGTTGGACTAGTAGTTAACGTGTCTTAAATGAATGTCTCAGCCATTACCTCACTGCAGACCCACTTGACCCGACAGACACAAGAGTTGCCAGCACTGATGTGGGTAAAGGAGGCAAGGGACCATTGAAACCAGACAGTGTCTGGGGGGCTCTCAAACAGGAAAAACACACCCTTTCCTGCTCCAGATCTTCCAATAGTGCATGAAAGTTTACATTTTGGTTCAACTTAGCATCCTGCCCCTGAGGGTCACTATTCAGCGGGGTCCAGAGGAAGACGAGGGGAGCCAGCATGAGTCAAAGAAGCAGTTAAACCGTGCAATATTCAGAGGCCTTGTAATTCATGATAATGAATCCCACTGAACCTATCTATTACCTCACATGACAAAAGACAGAAAGTTATGGGATGGCTCATGGAAAAATATCTAACAGTGTGTGTTGGTGGTCAGTTCAGAGCTCTAAAATCATTTCATCATCTATGGTTTTTGAAAACACACAACTGTGTGGAGAACAAAGGGAAGGTCACAGAGCAGAAGTTTCATATCACACTGATACTGTGGTCTTGATATCAACGCCAATTTCAAATTTGGACCAGAAACTCCCAATTTGTGTTGGAAGACAGAAAAAGAAAGAAAGTACTTACTCTCCTACTTGGAGAGTAAGAAAAATTTTCTGACCGCATATGCAGAGACGCAGGAGGATCCCAGTAGAGCAGCAGAGCTCCACCTGCACGGTAATCTAAATCACAGAGTGGAGGAGTCTCACAACGAGACAGCCGAGGATCTCCCTCTCTTGCAGTCTCAAAACTCTCTCACACAGATGTGCAAGTAGTCAGTAAATATTTAACACGAGCGGACCACACTCTGTTAATCTGTTCTGAGCACAGTGGCTGTCTACACGTCAGAAATAAACTGATGTTTCTTTGGAAAAAAAAGCTTTTAAAAATAGTCTGAATGCAAGCACATGTACGTAATAAGCAAACCCACTGGAGGAACAAGTGTACACTATAACAAGGCCAAGAAAACTGGCAGACACTGCATCTTTTTTTGTTGAATCAGATCTGAACAGTGTCCAGCCATAGCTGGCTGTGGCAACATTTCAAAGTGGGGAAATACAGGAAATAACATAACAAGCAGCTCATGCTTTAATCAGCTAGTTGGCGACTGGAGCGAGTATTCACTACCTTGCACATGTGTGGACATACAAACACGGGTTGATAGCCATCTGTAAATGAGGAAGGAATTAGCATTTAATGGGTCTTTATCTGGCAAGGATCAGTCTAGCACTAAGCTGGCATTTCTCCACCCCATACACCTTATCTGCTCGCTGTGAGCTCAAAAGGTAGAGCTTTAGCATGATTAGCATTTAATGAAGCTGTAACTGCAGTTGGCTGAGTGGTGCATTACAAATTCCTTTGTGAAAGTAGGTGGAGCTTACGACCTGCTTTTAGGTATGCAAATATATGGAATTGGCTGGCAGGAGGTGACAAGCGATCCTCAGGTCATCTTCACTGGGTTGTGTCCAAAGTGAGTCAAGACAATGTCTGGTCAATTCGAAGAGACAAATTAAAAGCATCACCATCACAGGTTTGATGGGGATTGCACAGCAGGCAGCGATCAGGTTGCATCTGAAAAGCCATGAGCGATTTTTAGTGGCATTCACTGAAAACTGGAGAATTATTCACTTGCTCTTTGTCAGTGCTATGTTGCTATGAACAAATAACCTACCCATTTCACAAGAGAGCAACCTGAGTAATGTTCTAGGGGACTAGTGGGAGGATAAGGATGTAAAGCATTAGTGGCTTCATCGTGTGCAGCAAAGTCAACCCCACCAGCTGCCACACAGCAGCCAATAATGATTTCCACCCCCCAGCTGACAATTAAGCATTAATTAAACTACTGTAAGTGATTTGGGCTGTAAGTCAGGAATGTGTAAACAACAGCTTCACTGTAACTGCAGACTGGGTTTGTCTCATTTGAAGCTCAAGCAATCAGAAGTCTTCCACCACACCACAATTGCCAGACTACAACCACTATTTTATGTGGGGTTGAGAAATTAGAGGTGATGCAGGGTGCTGGAACTTGCTGATGTGACACTATCATGTGCAGTCATGGCTAATACAGTTTATGATGAGGTTACAAGGAGGAGGGAAAATTCCTCTGTAACTCCACCCATTTAATCCAAACATTATCAACCCATTCCACTTTTAATTGTCTTCCACCCAGCTGCAAAAGCTGATGTCACTTGAACACTATTATAACTGCGTTAAGCTAGAAAGTAGGGAGGGATCACATATGTTGAGCCAGCCAGTGCCGGCTGCAGTCACCACCTGCAGTCATAAACACGGCTCAACGGACGCTGTAGCAAAGATGCAAAGGGGACGGGGGGATTTTTGCCTTCAAAGTACAGCTAGAAATTGCATTTCCATACAATAAAATGGCACTGTAAACTATATTCCGCATATTTTGCCATAGAATTTGGGTTTGACGTATCACAAATATGTTTGTAGTCACCATTCACTTATTTTCATTTAAGAACGTAGCATTTTAAACCAAACCATTTTTAATAAACTTAGCCAAGTGCTTTAGTTTGTGCATTATCGATTTGGTTTCCTTTCTATTTATGTTGACTACATTAAAATTCTTTAAAATTGTCTGTAATCCTGGAAAAATTGCCAGTGCATTCGAATACCCATACTGTCATAATAATTAGCATACTGGGAAATGATTTAGAATGACAAATGCAGTACGCCAACAATACCTGGAAGTCCTTCTACACTACTTATTTGCAGTATGGTACAGTCATAATACTGATAAAGTGGTATGTCCCAATTAAATTAATACTGCATGCAATTATATGTACTTTAGGGCAGCTGCAGTCGTAAAAGTCAAAAAAGAAAAAAGTATTTGCAATCTCTCATAATTGAGAACCCAGTTTGGTTGTATGGGAACATAATTTTGAAGGAGGCAGGCTTGACCCACAGTGTTTCCACAGGGCTATCAACACATGCTTAAACATTGGAGTGGTTCCATATCAGTGAAGAAACTCAGCAGCAGTGACCTGATCTGAGAGAGGTAGCTCTTGACCTTCACAACTCCACCTCCCGCAGTGGAGGAATGAAGCCAAAATATAACGACTGAAGAATCACTTCTCCAATATGATTAAATAATACCCAGATTAACTGGAGCAGGCACTTATTTGACACACTGAACAAATTAATGAATAATTGTATGACTTCATCCCGCAGCAATATTGACTTTTCAAAGCATGCGTGGGCACTTAGAGTGAGATCAGCAAAAGAACAGACATGAGAAGAACAAGCAGTGTGTGATGACTTTATTCTAGACCACATGGAGCCATACGAATACCTTTCACGTCCTCTCAGAACCAAGGCCAGACAGAAGCTGTTTGAGTCCTTACTGCTGCCATATGGACGATCGTCTACACACACACACACGCTCAGCCCTGCTGTCCAGGAGTCTGAAGATGATGAGAGTAGCAGTGCATGCTGGGATGGCGTGTGCTAACTATACAGAGAGTCTACTGTGCTGTGCTGAAGCCACATATTTTGTCAACGGTACAGATGGTACGGTCAGATAAAGGATCTGTATGTTGCTTTAGAGGCCTGGAGCAAGTCATGCCTTTCATTACAACATCCACATCCCAGGATGAACTTGAAAAGACAGACCGGTGCTGAATAGATAAACAGTTCGGTCTGTCGAGGATCTGATCCCACCACCACCACAAAAAAAAAGTTTCCTTCCTCAAAAGAACATTAGTGTTGGGTAACAGGTGGTCTGCAAATCACAACTGCTGCTTGGCCAGTGTAGCCAAATAATGTTGTTTAGCGTCAGATAGGAAAAATGTCAATTTTACAGCTTAGACTTGATGATTTTACGCCAATCTGCAGCTGGTTTGGCTGATTTACAGATTGACTGTTTTTTTTTCCAACCTTCCAGCAGGCAGTGGTCATTCTGTGGCTGCATTGTACCATCCTTATGGGTGCTTTTATGGTTAATGTGTAAAAACCAACAGCTGTTTCTTCAGAACCACGCAAAAAAAAAAACATTTCACAAGCAGCAAGTGAGAAATCTGAAACATCCTTCTCATACCAAAATGTTTTCCCACACCCCAACCCCCCCTTCACAGTCCCACTACCCTAAAATCCTCCTGTGGGGAGTTTAACTGCTGGTGGTTCACACCTCTCCACAATGCCCACGTCAGGGGGTCCAGTCTTCTCACCTCAGGACAGGGAGGCCGTTGTATTAAACGTGGTGATAGGGGAGGGAGGAGGGAGAAGCAGCTGTTGAAACACTTTGTCTGTGCACCCCCACAACCCCAGCCGCACCCACACATACATACACACATGCAGAGGCAGTAATGGCCAGAGGTTGAATCTTATTTCCATCTCAAATACGAGATGCTAATTTGTATTTCAGTCAGATGAATTCGATATTAGACGATGGCGTCATTTGCTTATTTCTCTGTAAATGATTTATCAAGTTACCATAGATGTGAGTCACTCAGTGACCTGGGGGTTAAAACAAACCAGACCTGCTGGCAGTCAGAGATTAAATCTAGCAAAGTGTGAGTCAGGACGACCCTGACCGATGGCTTACTCCACTCCAAAGTAGACATGACGTCCTCGGGGCATTCCCAAATCTACGTGACAGCGGGGTCCACAGATGGGCCCTTTAAACACATTGTCACCCTCCATTCGCCATCTTTTTCCAGTGAGACACACACACTGGCTCATTATTGAAAGGCCCCTTTTTTTTACCAATGGGCCAGTAAAAGCTAGACAGGCACGTTATGTCGGAGACAAGGCAGCAGCATAGCCCTATTGATCTTTACAGACACTAATGCAAGGCCCGATTATCATAGGTGCGTACAACAGAAAAAGGCCATTAAATTAAGAAAGAAAAAATGAGTCACTGTGAACACTGCTCAAATGGAAAACAGTAAACAATTTCTGCAGACAAAGGGCCCTATTGTTTGACGAGAACCTGGATGAAGAAAAGTTTGGCAGCCCAAATATACAAGCTGTGGTCCTGCAGCTCAAAAACTCACTGGTTTGATTTAGCAACAAGTCCACTGAAAAAAGGACACCAGTGAAAACAATAACAGAAATGAGAGTGATCATATATGGAGCGAAAACATTGCAGCATAAGTGCCCAAAAGAGACCTCAGTCCAATGTCAATATTAGTTCAACTCTAGCCCCACTGGAGAGGTCGAACTCCAAGAGAATGACCTACATGGATGGGCTGACCTCAGCATGCGCTCATCATGGCCAAACCATCACCGACACAGGGCTGGTATGCCTGTAGGGGACTGGAACATATTACTGTCTCCATCAGAGCGTCATCCATCATTAGACATAGCTTTTCAATGGCACTATATTCTCACTCAAAGCAAAAAATAAAAAAAAAAAATGGTTGTGCTCAAAAGTCCAACATTCAACAGGCACCAGGAGCTGTCTCATCCTTTCACACAGTCCAGGCCAGGTCTGTTATTATTTACAGCCTTCTGACTCCGTTGACTCAGTATGATCCACTCCCTTATCCCTGCCTGGCACCGGAGAGGAGGCGGTTGGTTGGTTATTAAGTGTTCGAGGGAAGAGTCAGCCTTCAGATGATGGAGATGAGGGTGTTAGTGGGACTGATTTACACGTATATTCAGTGAAACAACATGAAATAACACACACACCCTCCACAGGGAACCATATATTCCCCTGCCCTTCCTGTGTGCATTTGATGAGAGCTGTCATGGGCAGGTCACAGAGACTATCCTCAGGCGTTCTTCCATGGTGGGCCGTCTGCCATTGTCCAA
Source organism: Synanceia verrucosa (assembly GCA_029721515.1). Lineage (NCBI taxonomy): Eukaryota > Metazoa > Chordata > Actinopteri > Perciformes > Synanceiidae > Synanceia > Synanceia verrucosa. The sequence continues at coordinate 16,730,662 of CM056561.1, read as the reverse complement.
ACTTAACTATGTTACGCCGGGCCGCAGGGCATGACAGACTCGTGTACATAAACTTGTTGTCAAGGACGGACATCAGACTGGGAGAAAGTAGGCTTTTGTGTTCGCTCACTGGCCTGTCAGGGGCATTTATGGATGGGGAGAAGTATTCTTCCTCCCTTCTTCTTTGCCATCCATCTCATTTCACTAATGTGCCGCTATAGTTTTTTTTTTTTTTTTTACTGCTCACACTGACAATGAGAAACTCCCTCAACTGACCTCACCCCAGGATTCCATCTACTCCCCAAACATCTCCAAAGCGTGGGCGATGATGATGTGACGGAAAAATATTAGAGATAACAGACACTCGTTTCATGACTCCCCTGACATGCTTCTTCTTCTAAGAAACTGTGAGTGAAAAGTGGCAGATACGTGCGGTTTGCAGATAAAGCAGTGAGTCACGATCTTAAATCTGCTCCCTCGTACTTTGCTTCGTTTGACATTTAACTTCTGAATACATATCATCCTCAGAGAAATTACAGGGCGCTGCATTGTAGGAGGCTACACTTTAGCATGATTCCTGTTCTGCATAGAAAAAAAATTATTTCTCCTCCATGATCATGGCATCCACACTGTAGAAAAGTTCACTTCAGTCACCAGTGAGATGACTTTTACTCCGTCTTACACTTAATGAGTCTTGAGATGATGGGGGAGAGAGGCTAGACAGTGGGGGGATGGAGAAATTAAAAAAAAGCAATGCTGCAGAATGACATCAGCACAGGAGGAGGGGGGGATGATGCTGGAGAGAAGAAGAAAGGTTCATGCATTCAAGCCTCACGTCCTAAATCATACCGCTCTCTTGAAGCTTTCCCAGACAGAGAGATGAAGACCAATAGCAGCAGGCTTTTAAAGAGACAGCCAGGGGAAGAGGAGGGGGGATCTCCCCATGTCTGAGTGTGAGCGCCGTCCAGGGAAGTGGGGAGGAGAAACAGGGAAACTGGAGCTGCTGCTGGCGGCCCACTCTGCACAAAGCCCTTCCTCAAATCCCAGCGTGCTGGCTGGTTGAACAGTGGGGCCGAGACAACGCCGGTGCTGCTCAGCAGACAGACTCAGCCAGGAAGACTCATTATGTCTGAGTAAAACCTTGACTGCGGCTGCATACCCCTTAATGATTAGTACGATTACAGAATTGGCTCACCAGAGAGTGCTGAATGTGTTGGGAGATCTGTCAAGCATGCTGCATCCCGCTGATATAAACACTACATGCTCCGGGGACAGTCACACTATTATTTTCTCCTCATGCTACCAGGGTATTAGAGCTGACCACAGGCATGTAGTGCATGAGTCCCTCAAAATGACCAATGCCAAACATTTCTTAAAAGAAGAATGCGAGACAATTGCAGCATGCTGGGTGTCATAGGGATCACATCCCTGCAGAGCCAGGAACCATCACAATCAAGGAGCAGACCAATAAGATGGAATTGCTTTATGTTGCAGTTAACAGGCTTTTTTTCTGACGTGTAAAGGCACTGGCAGGTTAAAAGGTCAGAATTAAATGTCATTTTGTAGGGCAATGAGATTAGGGGTTTGAAGGGGATTCAAAAAAGCGATTCCAGTTCTTTTATGATATAGCCACTCTTTTATATTAACACTATCTGGGTTTTAATGTAGCATCATTTTAGAGCACAAATCCAATTTCCTGAATATATTCAATTACAGCGACTTGTGTGCACACTGAGGGCGAGTGCGCTCTGCGTAAAGCATGTTTCCAGAGATTACAGTACAAAACCCTGATTTAATGGCACAAAAACATCCTTCAAATGGACTCTGGATTTTCTTTTGGAAACTTTTTTTTAACTTTAACAGGGGGAGCTGTACATGTTCTGAAGTTTGGCAAAATCATATATAGGCACTCATGAAAAGCTTGCACGCTACATATTTGTGCACAACTGGAGCGCCCGGACGCAATTATAAACAAATGTTTCAATATTTTGGAGCTTGTTGTTGTTGAAAAAAGTTTATTTTTTCCATGTTATATAAAAAAACATAGAACAGTGTGTTACTTAAGTGTTAAAGAAGAAATAAAAAGAAAACTCACCTTGCAGACTCAGCCAAATAAAAGTCAACAGCATATCCGAAGTAGCTCCCGTTTGGTCCGCTGTAAACAGCTGGGTTCTCCACGTCCAAGTTGAACGCCTCGCAAACAGGCGGACAAAAAGTGAGCAACAGTCCGTTCATACAAAGGAGCGAGCGGGCTATGAGAGCTGCTGTCCCCGGCGTCTTTACGCGAAATCGTTCTAAGCCCATTTCCGAGGATAAATGAATCCACTAAAGTTGGTTTTAAATGGCAAAATTGTCCCAGTTATTTTGTCACGTTGGAGTCCGCAGATCGAGCTTGAAAACGGCGGTGGGTTACGGCTAAAAGTGCATCTCTGTAACTCTAACCGGCCAGTGTCTCATTAATGCTCCGTCAGCTCCTCTGTGCGTCCTCGTTCCTCTCTCTTTCTGCTCCCTCTCCAGACCCACGCCTTCTCTGCTCACCTACTCATGATACATGGAGGAGCAGGGAGGAGCAGGGAGTTCCCACAGCCATGACAAAGTTTGGTAGAGGAGGAGCCTGTGATTCCCTAAAGTGAACATTTTCTCTTTTTTTAAGATAGACAGATATATAAATAGATACTTTATTGATATCTCAAAAAGATGCATTTGTGATATTTTAATGTTTTTTTGCAAAAACAAAGAAATAAATAATAGAAATATTTAAAGGCCCCATACTGTGAACGCATTCAAATCAAAGAGAAAAAGACACAGACCTTGAAACTGTGTCTTTGTAACAAGTCATCAGGATTAGTAAAATGAAAAATCTACAGCTTATGAACCATTTCACAGTTATAATACAAACATTGTAAATGTGTCCAGTTTATTTCTGTTGTGTTTGCAAATGACTTCAGCTAAAAGGAAGTAAACATGGACCTAAACTGTTGGAAGTGTGCAGGGTTTTTTTATTTATTTTGTTTTAGACAGAGAGCAAATAAAGGCATATTCAGGCAGACAATCTGAGGAGAATAGTTCTTTTTTAACTTTGCAGCATGTAAAGATGTTCTCGTAGAGAGAAAAAATATAAATCTGTACCTGAAAATGAGCAGAATGTGGGGCCTTTAAATGAATAAATAAATAAATGTTGTCTTACGGCCAACCATACAGTCAAAGTGCAGGATTATCACTGTGGTGGAAATGTGGTCACTTTTTGCATTTTTGACTTCAGAGACTTTCTTATCTGTCTCACGAGATTATTAACCAAAAGAACAATGGATAAAAAAAAATCATCCATTCGATTTTATCTCTTACTTATCTTGAGCTTTTGTCACTGTTTGTTGCTGTTCGAGAAAAACAGTCTGACAGGAAAGGTTAATGGAAGTCCACATGGCCAACCAATATTCTGCATGATCTGGATGCCTCTGCTGTACACAACAGCCCTGTGGATCTTTATCTCTGGAGTCAGACTTTCAAACATTTTTTGCCCTTTGTGAGCAATAATTATGTGGTTGCCCTGTTTTCCCAATTTTGTTATTTTGCACCATAGTCTATAAAGGTGCAATGTGCAGGATTTGATGATGTATCTTGTGGTGAGGTTACCGATTGCAACCAACAATGTGCTGTGCTTGAAGGAGAACTATGGAGACTATTTTCACAAAAGCATATACCACCAGTCAACAGTGAATCTTCATCTCCCAGCCTTGCAACTCAATGTGTGATCCATATGTATTTCTATCTAATTACAGTGTTGATCTGATTTGGGCATACGATGTTCTCTGGTGCTCTTCAGTAGGGGTGTGGGAACATGTCCTATTCCTGCCTATGAGACCGAAGCAAAGTGGTTAGGTTGCGAAAAAGCAACTTCTCACTGAAATGCGACCATTAATAAACCTATCCTGGCCGGTTGGAATTAGTGACTGTTGGTTTAGTTGATTCACTCGAAGCCTCGGGGATTGAACACATGGAGCCAAATTTGGCAGTGCGGCATGTAAAGCAACAGGAACTCTGTGTCAAGTGCTGCTCGTATTTATAACTGGTCTGAAGCTCTGGGACATGGGGAGCGGAGTCTGATCGTAGACTGACTGGAGTAATCCACACTGTTCACAGTTCACAGCTGTTGGGGGCACTTGATGGTTCAAAGCCCTAATCCTGGTGGGGGTCTCTCACTCTGTTTTTAGGTCCTCAGGATGAGTTGTAGATGAAGTTGAATGCAAGGCGTGGTTGACAGAAAGACGGATTATATGTAGCCATCAACATTATTTGAAGTTTCCCTCTGATGTTCTGGTTTGGCTTTTCAGAAACCCCATTACGTGCAAACTCTGAAATGAGAAGATCCACAAACGCACTGATGATTTAAAATGCCCTCGGATGCTACTTTGATTTGTGTTCCTGGAAATTGTAGAAGTCTGAAGCTATTGGAGGCTGTCGTAGTCATTTACACACAGTCCCATGACCTCACATATGAGGTTAGATGAGGTTAGTTAAAGGGGGAATAGATAATACTGGTATCAGCTCTCAGTCATTGTCTTCTTTGGTGTGTGTCTAATCGGCACACAGCACCCATGTTATCCGTCCACCCACAATTATCTATTTGAAATCGTAAAGGATCAGGATTTGCCAGGAGATAGGAGAAATATTCCTTTCAAGTGTTTGCCCCTCTTTCTCTTCACACACACACACACACACACACACACACATCTGTTTTAGTGAGTCAACCAGGAGCAACTTAACCTACAAGTGTTCTGTTATAAGCATACTCTGTGTGAAGAAGCCTGTTCTGCTTTTGGTGACGCGTAATTGGCTTCTGGCTAACTGAACAGTATTTTCCATCTCCCTCTGACTGTGATTTCCATTGAAAAAAAGGGGGTGTGGTTTTAGTCCAATGCCTCTGCTTTGACATCATCATTTGGCTGGACGCTATGGCAACAGATCCTAAGTGCCGCAAAACAGTTAAAGAACATTTCACAGGACTCCAACACAGCTGGCCAACTATTTTAAATATAGACCTGACCCACTGGCACTTTTGCAAGGCCATGCTGCACATACATGTACGAACACACGCACACACACACACACACACACACACACACACACACACACACTTTAACTCTCTTCTTTCATGGTAACTGAGCATATGTTTTCCAATACAGTTGCAGAAATTATTAATAGCACTACCAAGAGGCCACTTCCTGGCATTATCTTCATGGTATCAAGATATGGAGGTGTGAGCTCAGTTTCCCCACGCTACTGCTTCTCATTTGCTTTTATTTACACTATACAGTTCTTTATGAAGAAACATCAGGGTCAGCTGTCAGCTATTTTCAGTTTTTAAGAACAGAGCAACTATTTCTATTTCTCAATTAGTGAACATTAAAGATGCTGTAATCACTGTAGTTATGTGCAGAATGAACCCTTAAAATACTTTTCTTAGTTATGGCATGTTTTCTTGCTAATGTTAACTGATATCTTACATATTTTTCTCTTATCTTGAATCCAACACGATGGTTTTCCTTAACCTACTTTTTGTTGCTTAAACCTAACCACCAATTGCTCTGCTCTCTGATCCGACGTCTCCGCTTTCTGCTTTTATCTCTGTCTCTTTCATGTTCAGAAATACATAACCCAGGGTGCATAATAACGCCCTCTTGTGCCAGCCACCAAGAAAAATTCTTTATCGTACCTACATAATTGGCACTCAAGCATTGACAAACTTTTCCTGCCACTGACACATACGCATATAACCTATATACTCAGCAACAAAAGAAAAGATTTTTTTACGCGGCCGAAAATTAACAGAAAAAGGAACAGAAATGTGACTCGTCTGAAAACGGAACATCAGTAACGATGGACGTTGCCCTAGTCGCAGCGGTGACGGCAGCGTTTTGGGGTTAACGGTAGACCAATATATGGCCTGCGTGCCTCTTTGAGCCGTCTGCGCACTGTTTGAGCACTGATACGAGGTTGGTGGTGTCCAGGTGTCTCAGCAGCAGTAACGGTGGCGGGAAGTGTCCGGTCTCTGAGATGGCGAAGATATGGTGATCCTGTTGGTCGTCACACGTGGTCTGCTGCTGCGTGTACGATCTGAAGTGCTGTTCATGGCATGGAATCTGGTTCTGAGACGACTACTTGTTGATTCATAAACGTTCATTGCCCTCGCAACATCTCGTGCACTCATCCTGGCACTCGGCATTCCAATAGCATGTTCACGTTGGATTTGCGTCAGTCGCAGCATCATTACAAAAGCACTTAGAGAAAAGATCTTTTCCCATTTTATGCAGGTTGGGTAGACAAACAAAAGTGACGATCCCTTTTTCATACGTCAGTGCTCTAGGTTCTAATCTGGCCATTGCAATATGGCATCACAACACACACTTACTTCATTTTTGCCACAAGTTACCATTCATGCTTAACCTTTTCTCTGAACAAGAATTTTCACATTGCTGCTCATAGCAATCAAGCAATCATATTCACCTTCACATGTCCAATATATATAGGATTTGAGATTCATTTAGCTGTGTATAAAAGGTCTTGTTGAGCATGAAGATTGAAGGCATTGATGGAAAACGTGGTTTCTGAACAGAGGGCTTGTGTTAGCTCTCACTCATGTACAGTATTCATCTTTTTGAAGAATGGTCTACTGTGGCTTAGATTCAAACCCACTCTAGATCTAAACAGTAAGACTGAAGCATGTCTTGAAATGACTTTCAAACAGAGCAAACTTTTCCTTCCTGCTCCTTTTTCCCCTCTTCGTCGCTCCTGAACTTTAGAAACATAGTGATACACATCTTACAGACAGGAAATTCCTCCGATGTAAAAGCCTGCCTGGGCTTTCTGTTTCAGCAAGTTCCTTCTCTTTGCGTCTCTGTTACACTTCACACACACAAACACACTCAGTTCCTATCTGCTTTGCTTTCATCCAGCTCTGTAACATTCCCCATGTACGAGGAGGAAAGGGTGGTGAGGTGTTGCTGATCGCTCCAGCCAGTATGAGGCATTGCATGCTGGATGACAGATGTGTCATGAAGGGGTGGAAGTCCTGAGCTGGCCCGTGTTCCTGCAACGACTGGACACTGTTTTCTACACAAGCTCTTAGCAACATAGTCGCTGAGTGAATCATATGATTGTTTTAGACAGAAGAATCATCCCAGAGGCTCCTTACAAGGCAAAGTTCATCCGCACTTCTGCATTATGGTTTCCTCTTGTGATCTTTAACTGTCAATCCAGGCAAATTGAGACAACATGTGTAGGGAGCAAGATGATCCAAACAGTGTCCATTCTTTAGTTACCTTGTTAAAACAGCCACAAAACACCTCAAAATGAGCTGTTGTGTTTTTATGTACATCTGCTAATCAGTCCAGTAAGGGAGCAGAGCTGTAAAGCTGCAGCCTGCGAGCTACCACGTCCAACAGCCTTGTTCTACACTACATAACATATACAAGTGTCCCTGGACCATTTACAGCCAGTGCTGCGCTTCCTGCAGTGTTTAGCCTCCGTCTTAGCTCACTGAACTTGTTTGCTTGAAAACACTACCCCTTAAGAGGCGGCATAAAATGCTTGACGTGCTTTTATGGGAGGTCAGTGGGCCAGAGAGGCCAGGCTGACAAACCAAGTCAAGATGCAAACACTCAGCTCCAAAACATGGTGGAATTAAGATATTTTTGTTGTATTTATTGAAATAGTCTCCTGACAGTAATCAATAAATCGAATGCTCAGACAAAAATAGAAGAAAAAAAACAGTTACAGGACTGTATGCTAATCATTTCATTCAGGCCAAATGTGGCTTTGGAGAGAGGCCTGAATGGACTGACTGCCCCCTTAAATTTAAGAAGCTAGTGCTGCTTGCTACATGCATCGAAAAAAGAGTTACTGTAGCAACACTGGTCTGGGTTTTTCTGTTGGATCATTTTAAAAATTTAGCATACTCTTAATAGTTTCTCAGCATTACCACCCCTCGGTTTAAACACCAGAATCAATAGTGAAACATGAAACTGCAGTTTAAGCAGTTGGAGCAGTTGGAGCTGGATCCCAGCAGGCAGTATGTGCAGGTTATCATAATGAAAGAACAACAGGTCAAAACGGTTTTGCAAACAGCAGTGTTTGAGCTGAAAGTCAAACACGCACGGCCAGTCGTCCAGTTTCGCATTCAGGTCCCATGTTCAGGGTGTCATGTTTTATTTGGATGGCCTATTTGTCTCTCAGAGTAATGGCGTGCCCTCTGACCCACTCCTGTGTTTTGCTATTGGGGCAGGCGTGCTGCGGGGCCGCCACCGGGCCTCGGACTGAAGGAATGCGACTGTAAAAGTGTGTGTAACTGAGGGTACAGCAGGAGAGGGCAGTGAATCAATGTGATCACTGGGGAGCCTTGGGGTATTGTTTCACACGCAAATAAACTCTCTCTCTCTCACACACACACACACACACACACACACACGTATAACCATTCACACATTCCCTCCAATTTGCTGCTGTTGCTTTCCCACACCCACCCCCTCAGCCAAAAGTGTTTGACACAATGTGTATGGAAACAGTCGCACCCGGCTTCCCATGTCAAAAACCAACTGCACATAAAGTGAAAATAGATAAATATAGATGCAGTGTCTCCTTATATTCATAGACATAAACATCAACATTGTCTGTTTTTACTGCTTTATAGTGTTATTGTTACAAAAACAGCATGACAAAGAATGGACCACAACAGTTTTAAGCACTTCTAAATTTATATTTATAAATTTGTATATGTATGATTGAAAAGGGCACAGCACCCTTTAAACCTTGCTTGTGGTATGACATGAGAAAAGGCATGATAATGGGTGGTTGATGGCACCAGTAGACACAGTATCACCACCGCAATTCACTTCCTCCACTGATGGAGGCATTTTTAGATGAGATTTATTGGACAACAATGACGGTTGACGACAGAAAATAAAGGCTTCCCACAATGGCTCATCTATATGTTTGCAGTAAGACAGGCTGACGAAAAGCAACGTTTGCTATCATCATTTATCATCTACACTGATGGGTGTAACAGTTTCCTGAATGTTTCTGGTTAATACGTTCAAGGTCCTTCCGGTGGTGGGGGCTCACATTAATCACTGTGGTGTTTGTTTTATCACAGTTGAGCGGTAAGGATCCTTCAGCGTCTGTATAGTGTGCATATAGGAACAAGACAAGAGTCTGCAGCCATGTGTTGAAACAACGGTGAACAAAAACTTTAACATGCTCACAATGGCAATCCTAACATGTTGATGATGTTGAGCAAGCAAAATGCAGGGGGAGGGAATTTGATTTAATGACAATTCATTCCATCCAGTTATCAGAAAATTTCACTCAAAACCACAATTATTAAATTGACAACAGAAAAAAGTCACAGGATCATCAAAGAGTCCTTCGTCATCTGGGATGATGATGATCAGTTTGGGATGAATAAAGTTCTACCTTATCTTATCTTATCTTAAAAAAAGACATAAAATGCTGTTTCGGGCGCAGCTTGTAATCAGGATTCCTCCTCTGGGGACATGAATATATGAATATTGTAATGGTAATACTTTCTATATTTTTTTTAGATATTTCAGTCTGGGTCAAAGTGACAAACTGACTGTCAGTGCAATGTCACCATCCCTCGATTAATGTAGCTAGCACGGCTAAAATGATAATATATATATATATATATATATACGTATATATATGTATATATATATATACGTATATATATATATATATATATACATATATATGTATATATGTATATATATATACATATGTATATATATACATATATACATATGTATATATATATATATACATATGTATATATATATATATATATATAAAATTTAGCATGTTGTGACTCACATTTTAAAATCCACACTGTTCCCATGTTATCTCTCATCTAACTACTTCCTGCTGTAGTTTGTGTTACATCCTGTCCAGACTGTGCTTAGCCAAAGCAGTGCGTTGTGAACTAGGTCTCAAAAGAATGTGCCATACTACATACAGCTGTGTCACCTTCTATAAACAGTAAAAAAAACAATGTTTGGGATGGTGAGTCACAATGCCCATTAAATGTTACACCTCCCTCCCTCACTCCCGTTAATCTGTGCTACTCCTCCTTATAAGTCAATGTTGATATTAATGCTGTCCAGACCACCGAGGTGTCATGCACACTTGCACAGCCTTATATAGAAGCCATCAGGGGTTTATGATCAGTGCATTAGTCGTATCAGCCGGTGTGAACCAACATCCAGAGGGTATACTGTCATCTTGCTAATGTACAAGTCATAGGAAGGTCAAATCCCGTGGTGGTCTGTCTGGTGTAGTAGCTCCTACCCTTCCCTTATATGAGTAAGGGTCTCAGCATGGCAGAGCACGAGGGGTCCTGGGAAAAGACTGACGTAGTCATATCAGTTTTTGAACAAGGGTCAAGCTTGATTAAGGCATCAGAGAAGACTTGGCATGCAGCATGTCATCTGCCTGCATAGGGTTACATCCCAAACAAACCAAAAGCATGCGCAGAAGCAAACAGCGCAGACGGGAAGTGTCCTCTCAAATGAAAGGGCGCAGAGGTCAGCAGTATTGTGACGATTCAACTCCAGGCTTTTTCTTCCACTTGAAATATGACACATCACAGGTTCGTGTGGTGAAATATCCGACAAGGATCTCCACCAAATGTCCACCTGTTCCCCGAATTATTTTTTTCACTAATATGACAGAAGCCTTTAAATGTCAGCAGATGTCATTAGCAGCAGATGATTAAAATAGATTAGTTTAAAATCATCATTAAAATCCAAACAATAGCCAGTAGGGTGAAAATGCAGTCAGGTATTTTAAATGCTGCTGCGTGTTGATCTGGGACGTCTCCATGGAAAAGCTTTTTAGTAGGCCTTTTTGCTTTTGGGACAGTTGTTAATAGTGAATTTGCTAAAGCTTGTACGGCTGCTCTCCTGGTTGTAAGGAATTCATGGCTTAAACAGTCTGCTTTGGGCTAAAAATAGCTTCTCCTTCTTGTCTTTTAATTTGCTTTATAAAGGTGGGTTTATCCAAACCCACATCTCAAAGCACAGAGCTGGTTCCTATTCACCTCTCATTATTCCTATTTTCTGAATATCACATTAATGGGGCACTCTCTGCATGTTTTATCAGGGAACATGTTATTAGAAAAGTGCCATGCTGCCACAGCCAAGCAAACAATCCCAGTCTTCCTGCGTTTGTGTTAAGGAATGTTGTGCTTCAGCACAACTGATGAATCGCTTGCTCTTCAAAGGAAAAGAGACTCATTTTGCAGCTTATTTAACATCCCGTGCTCAGACCAAATATGTTGGCGTCTCCTTTCTCTCTGAGGGCACAATGAGTGCCACATTATTTCTGTCACTGGAAAAAATGACAATCACACTCACTTTACTTTGATCCGACCATTACGTAATACTGCTGTAATTATACTATTATGCATTATGGTTATAGTATTGACAAAATGCATTTTCGTGACCGCACATAACTGGCATATCTGGTAGTGTAACATAACACTGTTTAGGGCTTACTGCAGACCACCTACACACCAGAGCAGCAGTAGGTTCTTCACTGTGGGGAACATGACAAAATATATATGTTAACAACAGAGATTTAACTCTCACTGAAAGCTAATTTTCAGTAGTGGAACACCCAGGTGAAAAAAAAAAAACAGGAAAACATAATATTGCCAGTAGCCAAATTCCCATAAAGCTTAGCGATATCCAAAACATATGCATGAAATCTCCTACCCTTAATTTAGGTACATCTGAGAAAGGTTTACTTAAAGATCATGTAGAAACAGAATCCATAATCCCCTCCACTCAAAAATGTTTTATTTGTACGTCCTGCAGAAGTCAATGACCATCTCCTTGGTCTTACTGGCGTTACTGAAGATGGTTATGCTCACATCAGTCCTCTACTCCTGATCATCCCCCTCAGATACACATCCGACAATAGCTGTGTCAGCAGAGAACTTCTGGAGGTGATAGCTCCCGGATTTGTGGCTGAGGCACTTTCATACAATTCTATATGTATTAACTGCTGTTATATGGAGTGCTAATGTGTTTCTGGTTGTTGTTATTCTGTGCACATGGCATCAATTGCATGTCTGTCCATCCTGGAAGAGGGATCCCTCCTCTGTTGCTCATCCTGAGGTTTCTTCCTTTTTCCTTGTTAAAAGAGTTTTTGGGGGGAGTTTTTCCTTAGTCGATGTGAGGGTTGTTTGTAAAGGACAGAGGGCTTCATATCCTGTACAGATTGTACAGCTCTCTGAGGCAAATTCGTAATTTGTTCTTATTGAGCTATACAAATAAGATTGACTTGAATTTAAACTGACTTGAAGTCTGACATATACAGGGTGGAGAGAAAGGGGGAGAGCACTGTCCCCTGTGGGGCCCCTGTGCTGCAGACTACCATGTCTGACAGTCCTGAAGCCTCACCTACTGTGGACTGTTGGTGAGGTAGACTATGATCCATTCAGCCAGGTGACAGTCTCCATGTATATATCATCTGTTTAATAATCAAGCACATAAAACGGTGTTAATGTTGGAGATCCCAGTGAAAAAGAAGGAAAGCAACAACAAAAACTTTTGGCTTCTGACTCATAGTCGTTCTCATCAGTCACAATCTCTGTTCAAGTTAAAAACTTTCTCCCACTTTCTTAAATGAAAAAATAAAAGAGACAGTTTTTTGACACATGGATTTTCTCCGGGTACTCCTGCTTTCTCCCAGCATCCAAAGACATGTATGGAGAAGGTCAGCTGTCTAATTTAAATTGCCCGTAGTTGTCTGTCTCTCTGAATTGTCTGTCTCTATCTGTGCCATGTGATGAACTGGCAACTTGTCCAGGGTGTACCTTGCCTTTCCCCCTATGACAGCTGGGATAGGTTTCAGAACCTTGTGACCCTATGTGACGATACGCAGCTGATGATGGATGGATGGACACTTTTTGTTAGATATAGAAAAGTGTTATGTATTTCAGATTCATGCCGATTTTGATATCTGGAGAAAAGGATGCTAATTCATATTTTAAGTGACACAGCAGATTAAAGTTCATAATGAGCTCGGTCGAGCATCACTACATTACAATGTGTTCAAAGTGAAACTTAAATAAAATATGACCCTTTAGTTTCCATTTTCTCAGTCAGGAAGTGACAGCACAGCTCTGACAGCTGATTCATCTGCACCACCTGGAGACTAAATGTCTGACTCCGAGGTGGAATTGACCATTCATGGTAATACCTTGCTCCCCTAAAGACTGCTAAACACCAAACACCTAATGTTTGTGCTTTAACGCTGATTCATACTCCCTAATGAATTCCCGCAGGAGAGATTGTGCTGCTGATGCCTTGTGACTCAAACCCTTTTCCAGCTGTGGTTCTAAATAAGGCAGTGTGCCTCTCAGTAGTATTTATCAGTGACTTCCCAACTCACTGGTACTCACTGTCCCTGCTGACATGCAGTCTATGCCAAGAGAAAACGACTAAAGAGGAGCCTCTGTTCTTAGTCGCGCAATGTCTCACACATGACCGACATGAAGCATCTCCGGGCAACGATGGGAAGATAGTTAAAAATATGACAGTTTCTGTAAAAATTAGAGAATATGAGAGGAAAGACGTTGAGGCAGGAGTAGACGAGGGAAGGAAGGCAGAGGAGGAGAGGAAAGTAGAGGATGAGCAGAGAGGAGAGGAAAGAAGAAGTGAGGAAGAGAAAAGTTGAATGAAGATGAGAGAATAGGACAGAAGGAGACAAGGGGGAGACGAGGAAAGAGGAGGAGGAGAGATGTGACAAGAGGAAAGAAGAGAAATGGGGTTTAAGTCTGGTGGTCTTGAGAAAACATCTGATTCACAAAATGATGGTGATGAATCATCTGATCTGCAGTCCCAATGTCCCAAATTACACAAATACCCCAGTTATTCCCCCTCCTTTACTTACTTTTTAATAAAAACAACATTATTACACCATATTCAACTTTTCACATTCTCTCTGTTCACACATATCTTCTAACCCACCGCTGGCTGCATTTCAACACACTGTCAGCTGTGACTTCAAAGTTGAAGCTGGGTGGTTATCTGTATGTGTGCATGTGGTTGTAGTTAGGTTTCTTTATCCGTTAAGCCAAATCGAAAAGATGTCAAGAAGAAGAACATTTTCTCACATGGACAGCATGCTCCCTTTTTAAGAGTTATCTGAGCTGAGTGCTGTGCTGGCTTCCCCTTTATCAGTGAGCGTTGCTCATCTTTTGAGTGGATGGAGAAATGTCAGATACAAATAGGGAGTTAAGGCTCTCATCTCAGACAGCCTCTGAGGGCAAATAACGGTTAAAAGTTTGTTATCTACTGTGATTCTTTCTTCTATTTGCCCACTCGACTTAGCCCCCCCCACCTCCTCCCTGCGTCACTCCTCCAGTGGTTCCCTCTGGAGCTGTGCAGTGAAAGCCTCACTCCTCATGCATCTGGTTTCTATTAGCAATTTGGCACCGGCCTCTGTGTGCATTCTGCCTAGGTACAGGAGCTGTTAAGGCAGAAATTTCCCTTTTACAACACAGCCCCCATCCCTCAGTGAGTCTCTCCCACTTATGCGCATGTTGTATGTATAATATCTAAATTCACAGCTGCCCCCACCCCCCACCACCGTTGTCACACCCCTGCAACCAGGGGACAAGAACAACTCGGAACATTTGAGTCTCCTAGTTAACTTGTGTGCGTTAATACATTGGTTTCCATGGGTAACAAGCAGGGGTGGACTCCCTGAGGAGCTGCTGTCATGGGCGCGTCCACTTTTTTTTGGACAAACTCATCTCAGCTCATCATGATCTGGCTGGATGTCAGCCTCTGAGGAGCTGGATTACGCTTGGAAAAAACACCTTGTTGTCTTGTAAGGCCCCATGTGATGTGAACGATAATGACCTCTGACTGGGTGGAAGGCCAGAGAAAAAAGTAGTACTGGTGCAATGGGAGGATCAGAGAAAATGTTGGAGGAGCCTGTGAGAAGTGAGCAGTGGGAAAAAAATTATCATCTGGATTCAGAAGTAATTATATGGATCTTTGTGAGAATCAAAGCCGCTGGTGGATCCAGAAACAAAAAGTGGCCTTGCTTTTTCTTAGCCCATTAACTGCAAATTCCACATATATATAATTTATTACTGCTGACTTTCAAAGTATACCACAAGTTCTTCAATTAACATGCTTTTTTTTTATTGGCAGCCTCGGGGCATTACGATATGATTGAATGAATTCGACTTGCATTGCTTGGAGGCGTTCAATCACACACATTTATTCTCAAAGTTATCATATTTTTGCATGGTATGAATTGTAGTCAATCCACAACTGTAAAAAATCGTGCTGAAACACTGAAAGTAACATCTAAGTAGGTGAAGGAAAGATTCATAATATTTTTGGGTCTTACGCTGTTATTGTTTTTACTTGCTATGATCATTCCACAGGTCCATCCTGGCCATTGATCCCTTCAGAATCTAATTATAGTTCAACCACACAAAAAATATATCTTAATGTGATATTTTTTTTCTATCCATTCCAGTGGATAGAGATTATGACTGTGAAAGAAAACACCTTATTAAAAGTGACTTTCTTTCTGAATGGCAAACTCATATCAGTAGATAAAGTGACACTTTATTTACATTGTATATAATTTGTGTAAGCTGCATCATACTTCAGCAGTCTGAGATAGACGAATCAAGTGGGTGTCTTCCAAATTTATACACATTTTAGAACAGGTTTGCCTCTATTTTGTTTCCCCGCCAGTCTGTGTTTCCTTGTTGAGCCACAGTGGTGAGAAATATACATATATATATACAGTATATATATATATATATATATATACAGTATATATATATATATATATATATATATATATACACACACACCCATAAACCAAAACCACATAAAAACCACATATAATACTTCTAAAGGGGCACTATAATGGATTTTAATTTTAAGAAGTTGGTTTAAACACTCTTGTTTTTCAAACTCTACTTCCAGTGAAAGCCAGTGTTGTGCAAGGACATCATCAGAGTTAATTTTATCAGACATTATAAGTTTCTGCGGTCATAAAGGACATTATACTGTTTTCTCAGGCTGAGTAATACTCAACAAAATAGGTTAAAAAAAAAAAAGAGTTTTCCTTGTGATAACACAACTCTTCCCGGCGGCCTCCTGAAGCAATGATCGGCGTCCTGGCATACTGAAGCAAAGCTTTGATTTTCTTACTCAGATTCATCCTGCCTGCACTGTGTGTTTCCGTGCCTGCTGCTATAATTGCTTCCATGTCTCTCAGTTGTGGTGCAGGCCATGCTGATGTTGTGAAGAGCGAGGTGGAGAGGGAGGACAGCAGAGACCAGCTGGGTGGGGTCATTTCACTGAGTGTGGAGAGCCCATTCTCTCAGCTGAGAGGCTTGCACTTCGATGACATAGCTATGGAGACGTCTCTGTGCGTGCTACATGAGTAAGGCTTTCCTCTGCTCATAACGTGCTATTTCCACAGCAGTCATGTCGGCCGTCCTGACGTCTCAAACCGCAACCTCCTACAGCCAATTAAAGTCACCGCATTCTTAGTAAAAAGAAACAAACTCTTACAGCTTTTTGAATTGTGAAAGACCCTCAGATCAAACAGGTCAAATAGAGATATATTGATTTAAAACACTTTAATTTATGATGTATTATTTTTCCAGTTAAAGAGACATTTGATCCACAGAGGATGATTTTCTTTCTCATCTATTAACACAAGTCAGTCTGATGAACTCTCAGCCAGACAGATATTTTAAAGCACAAAATGAACTCTGTGCCCCCAGACCACATCCAGGTGTTTGGACGCTCCACACCCAAGCAGCAGGTGAGGAGGCTGAATTCCACAGTCGCCATGTGGTTCCTCCGACCTCGCTCTACCAGGTGTTCCCATCTCTCCGAAGACACCTTTTGATAAGAGCAGATTGGAGGTGATACCAGGACAAACATGTGTGTCTTTCTTGCGTAGCACTGACAACTGAAACCAACCTCTTTGTCACCCCACATCACAGCGAGACAAGCTGGAAGAGTATGCCATGAGAACAACAGCCCACATTGTCTCCGCTCCTGGGATCTGGAGTGTCTTTATTCAACACATTACAGCTGATTCGAGGGTGGCCTGCCCTTTCTTTGCTAATGTTAACCACATAAGAAGTTCATCTGTCAATAACACAGTTGAATGCATTGTTAAATCGGGTTTGGACATAGAAACAACCTTACAGATGACAAAATGTAACACAAGGATGCAGAACTTGGGCTGTGTCTTCAGTGTGTGACTCCACTCCGACTCACTTCCTGCATGTGAGGGTAGGGTCTGTCTGCTGGGGAGACGATACGCTGAGTCGTTCAAATCAATGATGCAACACGAAAAAGCCGTGGTTTTATGTGCTGTAACTGTTTGTTGACCAGGCGTCTGGTCATAGGCAGGAAGTTGCTGACTCTTTCTGTGGTTGCCTTTCGAGTACACTTGATAGAGTGAATAATAGAATAACTACGAAACATGTATGTGCATAGAAAAAATAATTTCTGCTAAAATACTTATCTATCATGAACATATTCTCTTAGAAGATACATATGGGAGGCTGTTAAAACATGCATTTTGTCATCAGAAAACTACTTTGAGGAATAAGGTTTTAGGAAATATGTATATTCTTGTTTAAATTTGTTGAAGTTAAGCTTCTCCAGGCTCCAGCTACAGACTTATATACACATTACCCAGATGCTGTGAGGACAGGGAAAAATTCTACTCATCTGACCTCTTTGCAAATCTAAGCAAAAAAATCGGGGTTGTGTTTCATTAACACATCTGTGACGAGAACTCACTTTTAGGTTCCATCTTTGTCACTTCATGTTCAGCCCTGCTGACTAATCTTTAGGTTACTTATTGAGGTTAATACAGAAGCTTTGTGGTGTCATTTTGCTGGTATATGCAACCACACACTGGGCATCATACCACATACACACACGATCCATTATCCATTAAAGGGCCAAGACCGATTAAAGTACCTTAGGGCAGTAAAGGCTCTGAAAAAGCCATAAAGCTTATCTAAAGAGAACCATTGTAGAACTACAGACTAATATATTCCACAGGTCTTCTAAAGAAGCTAAAGAAATGGAAGGTCAAACCCTTCCAAAATGACAAATGCAGAGAGAATAGTAGCAGTAAACTAATCTCAGCCTGGGTCTGTCTGTATTAATGTAACAAAGCCCACCTGCCAGCACCTCGAAAGCACTTACGCTTCAGTTTCTGTAGGGATCAAAGAAATAAGATTAAACATCTTAATTAGTGACCTGCTGGGGGGTTCTTCCCTTAAAAATAATGCATGTAGACACTGTTTAATGACCCAACCATCCATGAAAACACACATATCTCCTGATTTCAGCCTCTTCACTTCTAACTGTGGAACATTTTTCTCTATGCTTCTGGTATTTCTGACCTGGTCCTGTAGACTTCATTTCTCCACAACTTAGTTTTCCCACAACCTTCTCCGCATGCATGTGTACCCATGCTGTGTTAAGGCACCGGGCACCTTCATTAACACAGCATGGGGCTCTAACTTCCTGTATTCTCTAATAGGGACACACCCTGCATCAATGGTGATTTAAAGCCTTCCTAAGTCTTCTACATTCATATATCATCATCATTCGGCAGCTCCACCATTCTTCCTTCATCTCTTTTTGATATGGGATCCGATTCATTATTTTCCCATCTCCCTATAACTACACAATTTACAATGTATAAATCCTGAATTACACAGACAGAGAGAAATTGAAGGATATCTTGTTCTCATTCTAAACATGAACATAAAACCACCACATAAATACAAGTCTGTGTCTCCTCTGTCTGTGAGTCCTCCATGATGACAAAGAAAGAAAGGAAACATTAAGGTAATGAATGAGGAGCAGCTGTTAGCGGTACTTCTCTGACTCACTGGCTTTAACCCCGTAATCAGTAACAAAACAACGATTCAGGGGGAGAAAACAGGCCTTCAGGTGATTCGACAAAGAGCACGTTGATTCACCTGCCAGCTGCTGGTGACGGGATCTGTGATTAGTAAAAGGCTGGGAGATGACCTCCCCTCCTTGGGTGAGTGGTCACACTCTGCAGGAGCTTAATGACGGGGGCCTGAACGCAAAGAAAGACTTGCAGGGTCAGAGTCTGATGTCAGTGAGAAACTACAGAACCCTCTAAACTAGTAACACCCAACGCAGGGTGCACAGTGCTGTACACGTGTGTGTGTGCGTGCATAAATATCTGATTTTATTGTGCTTTATAAAGGGTCACTGTGCCAAAAAACTCATAGTGTCACTTACTTCCAGTGATTTTTGGCCACGCTGATAGCTTTGGTGCAATTGTTCCAGGTTTTGTGTCTCCAGCTTTATACTGTATGATCGAAGGTGAAAGTGCTTGATGTTTTGGTTAATACACTTTACCACCAAAATTGTTGCATGTATGCAGGATTTTTAAACATAGGCAACAGACCTTCCCTTTGCTGGTGCCGTTTTTTTTAACAGGACTATTATTTAACCTGCTGTACTGTTATTTCTTGTTTGTTCTGACTTAGTTTCTTATTTCAACTCTATTTAAGCTCTCAAACCAGCGCAGGTGAAGGAAAGACCAACAAGGAAAGCTCTGATGATCAGAGAGTTTAAATTACTCTTTCTCTCAATGGAGTCTGGTATATTTTCCACATTGATAAATTTAAATAATTGCTCAAATCCAGGTGGATTGTCTAGTGGGAAAGGGGATTTATTCTCTATCTTACCAAGAGTTAGATGAGGACATTTATACCATTGAAAATGTGAAGCTTGAGTGATACAAACATTGTCAAGAAAGCAATTAAATACTCAAAATAGTGAACTATTTCTTTGGTATAGACAGTAGTTCCAGTGAATGTAACAGTGAGAAATGTTGCGCTTGATTTTGCTTTCCAGTGTTGAACTGAATTCCAATCACAGAATACCTCACAACCTGTCAACATAAAGCCAAAGTTGGCAAAACAATCACACCTCAAGGACCTGCAGCGTTTGATCACATCACGTGTTCTTCATCAGCACATGGAGCTCAGTCAAGCTGTCTGGGTGTGTGCGTAAAAAGAATTTCTTTTTTTTCATGATTAGGGTGAATAAGGGCGCTTTGTCTAAAGCTTTTTCTTTAAAGTGGAAAAGTATTTTAATTATCGGGGAATACCCATCACTTGCTTGAATGTCAGCTATGTAATCTGTTAAGAAAAAGAGTTGAATAAGTGTATCCACTCAGTCCCATAAAGATACACTCCCCTCATCCTCAAACACCAAGTATATACAGGCAAAGATCTAATCTTAATGTTTCATCAGGCCAGGAAGAGAAGACTAATCTGCATCTAATTTAAGCATTTGTGCTCACTCCAAACAATGACATTTCAGTCTTACAACCTCAAGAAGAAACCGGTGGCCTGTGAGAAACAGCACCAGAGGGCAAAAAGAGGCAGATCGGTACATATTCTAATCATTAACCATCTCTCTGCTCTCCAGTTCACGTTACTTCACCAACAATTTATGGCAGGTTGAACTCTCTCTCTCTTCTCGCTTTCTTTCTCTACCCCTGGAGCTTAATCTCTGGGAGGACGTTTTGGGTTTCTATTGAAATACTTTATCAGCTCCCAGGATGCTGTCTGACATGGGAGTCAGGTAAATCTGTACCGGGATCACAGCGGAGTCCTCTGATGTTTTTCAGGAGCGCCCCGTCAGTCTCAGTTAACTCTTAAAAACCCACACAAACAGACATCTCTGGCAACCAGATTTCTTTCTTTGCGACTCCCTCGAGGAGTCAGTGAGAAAAGCCATCCTATCTCATGGGAAGTGTTGAACCATAACATGCTCTCTGAGCAGCTGGGAGGGACTGGTCATTAAAATTAAGAAGACGGAGATCAAATAGACATTGAGCAGTGTTATGACCTTCTAGCTCTGTCCTCTCACTGCCGTGTAATCTCCCCTCTGTACCAGTTTACACAGCTCAGGTGCCAGTACTTATATCTTCTGATGCCTGCAGACACAATAAACACAATGTCTTTTGGAGACTTGAGTTTTTGAACTGTGTTTGCTTCTATTCTAATTCTTTATTTCACACCTGGTTTGCTTTTTAGTGATTTATCTGAGACATAAATGTAAAAAACGACCCAAAAGGACGGAACAACAGAGTAAACAGAAACTGATTCTGCATTCCAGAGCATTAGAGAGCTTAACCTCACATTCATTTGGTTGATTTGTTATCTGTTACTGATTGCTAACACTAAAACTTGACACCAGCTCACAGATGCAAAGCAGATCTCTAAAAATTCAATCTATGAATGGTCTTGCACTACTTTGTTTGATTCACAAGTGGAAGGGATGTCGCTCAGTGTCCAGAGATGAGCAGTTCATTCTTAGAGAAAAGCCTCAGATAATTTCATTCTCTCCAAGGGGCTTTTCTTTCCACTAAAACCCTTGAGAGAGGCTGTAAATCATGTTCTGAAGTCATTCCTGATGCGTAATTAATTTTCAGTAGTAGTTTCCCTGTGATGAAGCACTGCACTGTTATGACAAGCCACTCAATCAAGCACATCACCTGTTGGACTCATGCTACGCCTGTTTTCCCAGCAGTAATCTGAGACCAGGGGCCCCGATTTCCAGCAAGCATTGGCACCAGTGAGACAGAAGATAAAAGCATGTGACTTTAGATTTAGAATGGAAACATTCTTAATGCTTTATTTCAGTGGCAGTTAGGATCTATGGTAACATAATCACAGGGAAAACACAAGGAACTTACAGGTGAATACAGGGTGGATGAGGGACGGGTGAACACAAGTGAAGTATTTGAAATGAGAGACGGAGTACACCAAAATAAAACAAGAAATAAAAGTTTATACTTTAGCTCATCGAATGAGAAGCATTTGGGTAAAATACAACATTCTTCATCAGCTTCAACCTAAACTTCACCTGTAATGTTTCCTGAGAAAACTCCACCCTTTTCAAATTGTTCCACAAATGGAAAGTGCCCTCCACCCTCCAACATCCCTTCCCTAAACACACACTTCTGCTTCTGCATACATGTTTCCATGACACCAAGGGTGATGAGAAGGGAAAAAAAGTTGTGGCCCAGCACACACACACACACAATATGGAAACTCTTAGCCACAGAGACGACAGGGCAAAGCATTGTTTTTACAGGTAGCCCTTTGTTACAGGAAATGAGGTCATGTGGATAAAATAATCACAATACAAGAGAGCTACTGAAAACTGAACCTCTAAAAACGTCAGCGCAGCCTGGCCCCTGCTGAGAATGACTATCACTGCCAGCTTTGCCCAAGCAAGCGCAAAACACATTAAGTGCTGTAGGAATATGGTTTTAATTAAGGTTGAGGAGGGACTTGCCTGCCGTGATGGGGGTTTAGACATTTGCCACAAGCAAGCAGGGAATTTTACATGATTCACTTAATTGTCCATTAGGGAATATGGCACACGGACAGGAAGTCATTCTACATCCTTTCTCAGATTTGCAAAAGCACATATTCCTCTTGCTCCCACCACATCTAGGTCTGACCCCCACAAACAAGCTATTGATCATGTGAGCCTGAGGCATCAAGAGAAGAACAGAGCTGTAGCAGCATTGTTAGAAAGTGCATTTAGACAAAGACACGTCTGTTGAGACACAATTTTGCAACGCTTTGCTTTCCTTCTTTCATCACTCAGCCAGCAGCTCGGTGAGGCTGTCACCAGGACACAGTAATGTTTTGAGCTCAATGCTAATGTCACCATACAAACATACTGATGTATATAGCAGGCGATTTCTCACCATGTTCATCAGTTCAGTGTGTTAGCATGTCCACATTTGCTGTTTAGAACCCAAATATTAGAAGGTGGATATATTTTTTCAATGTTGCAGTCCTAGAGCTTTGCATGTAATATTGCAATATTTTTTTACAATAATAAAAATAGTTATAAAATAGTGTATATTATTTTACCACATGAGGGGGGTGATCCCCATTCATTCACCGTTCCTTGAACTTTTATCCCATGAACTAATCATGTTGAAAACCGTGATCAAGACAATCAACAACCAACATGACTCACCTCTTTTAACAACAGCCAATTTCTAAAGACCGTTTCCATAAATTAAACAATTCCTCAAAGCTTCAAGGGTGAGACAAAAGTTGCAGATTCTTTCCTCTCCAGATGCTTCTGACATGAAGTCACTTCATTTCTTTTCCTCGGGTATGATAGAAAACATCCACATGAGGTTACCCACTGGTTGTTTTTAACAAACGATGTAAGCATATAGATATTTAAACGTCCACCTCGAGAAAAGCTGGGCACGCAGCCAGCTGTTTAGCTGATGGGATGGTTTTTATTACATGAAGGAAAGTGGGAACATGTAACAATAAAAACATGCAAGGAGCACAAACTACACATTTTTTTCTTCCACAGTGTATGGATCTTTAGAGTTGTTGTTGGGGAATTTGGATGTAGCCATGACGGACATGTCTTTGGGGACCAGCAGTCAGAGCAAGACACACCATATTTCACACAGCTGTGGACACACAGCTGTTTTTCTGGTTCTGCTGGGAGTCACTCAGCTGTGCTGCAATGCTTCGCTTTCGTTGGGTTTCCTTTTTTGCTTGTTCTGGCAGTGCCATCTTATACCCACAGCTTGATGACATAACAGAAGTCTTCTGGTTTTGGCCTCATAGTATTCTTGCACATTTCAAACCTGGACTACATGTGATGTTGCTTTCACAAATGGATCATAGAGAACCTCTTGCATATCCAATTTCTTTATATGTCAGTATAATGCAATAATAATAATAATGCATCAGTTTTATATAGCACTTTTCATAAAAACTCAAAGACGCTTTACCATGAAAAACATAAAACAGAAGAAAAAAGTTATTGGAGGTTAGATGCTTGCTTGCTTCATGAAGGTGATAAAATTATGCAGA
The DNA here is from genome assembly GCA_029721515.1 of Synanceia verrucosa. Lineage (NCBI taxonomy): Eukaryota > Metazoa > Chordata > Actinopteri > Perciformes > Synanceiidae > Synanceia > Synanceia verrucosa. The sequence goes on along the minus strand of CM056561.1, from coordinate 16,706,667 downwards.
ACTGTTGTTTAGTTTGCATTAGTTTTACCTAACTGTACCTAACAAACAGAGTGATAAAGTGAAAAACCTACTGATCTTTGACACTACATCACATTTACAGAGAACCCCCAATCTCTCTCTGTGACAACATGCAGCTTTTACTGTGAAAATCACAACACTGAGTAAAAAAAAATCTCTCTGATGTGCAGCAATGTCTAAGCCATAGCGTGTGAGCTATTCTCTATCATAAAGTAACTAACCATTTTATGGGGTTGGTCACTAAAACCGCTCAACTGCTTGAAGGCATCTTCGTGTACATTAACTACACCATAAAAGCAATAGTTGAAACGTAGACTATGACAAGTAATATGTAGATTTTTTGCATAAATATGAAGACATGCTGAGGGAGATATATTGTCGTTTCACTGCGGGGCACAAAGAGAAAGTTGAGTTTTGTATTGACCTTTGCTGCCCTCCTTGTTTCCTTCTTCCTGCTTTCAAGAGGACATTTGGATCCTCTCTCCTGAGCACATAGACAGACACACAGACTGAACTTTGTGTGGAGGGTCTGGATTTCCCTCCTCAGTTCAGCCAGCATGTGAAGAGCGCAGCAGACTAGTGAACTTACTGCGAGCCAGTTTTATGAATAGTGCCATTTAAAAGGGATTGGTTTCGGTGAAGGACTAATGATGCCATAGCGCTGGCGTCACAGAGAGAGAGGGAAAGAGAGAGCATTCTTTCCAGGCGCTGGAGCAGCACTTTAAGACTGGTAGACTGGAGCGAAGTGGTGTGTGTGGCAACTTTCCATTTCGCATATGTCACTCTTTAGGCCCAGTTGCTCTCCATTGCTCTGTCCAGTCACAACAATAAAACCAGATGAAGCTGGTGATTTTACACTTCTGTCAACATGTTCTGAGATGGTGGAATTCTTGAAGAACACATTCACACAGATCCTCTGATTGTCATGGGTTTTTTTTTTTTTAATGTCCTCTGAAAATATTTCCACAGACTCGTGATGGACTCCATCATCAGCCCTGAGGCAGGCTTCTTCCGGCCATTGGAGAGGTGAAACAATAGAAAGTCGGAAGTCTTGGAAAGGTTAAACAGATGATGCATGGTTCTCAACACTGTGGCCTGTTGCCACGATTGTTCCAGAGATTCAAGAGGTAATTTGTTTTTTGCATGTTTGTGGTGTTTTTTTTGTGTGTGGGCCTACTCTCAGACTGTTGACTCACTGAATAATGTCACACAGGGACTGGCATATAAGAGCAGGGGAATTTCAATCAGGTAACTTCAAGTTATGAGACACACTGAAATGTACATATATATATATGTATATATATATATATATATATACATATATATATATATACATACATATACACACACAACTCCTCATTCACACTTGAAGATGGTAAGCTACATGTGTAGCCACAGCTGCCCTGGGACAGACTGACGGAAACGTGGCAGCCAATCCTCACCTACGGCCTTTCCGACCACCACACACACACCAGTGATGTCACTGGAGGCAAGGAGGTTTAAGTGTCTTGTACAAGGACACAAGGACAGATTCGAACCAACAATCTTCCGATCATTGGCTCTACCACCTGAGCCACATCAGTGCTGTGATGAGGTGTTCGTCTCGCTCAGAGGCCATCCATACCATAATAACATGACTTTCACCAATGATAATTATATTGGTTTTAATGAAACATAAAATGATGCCAAGGGGGAGTGACAAAGCAGTGATATGTGACAAGGGCTCATTCTAAGTTAACCAATTCAATGATTCTTAGCGTCTGGTACACTGACAACATATTCCATTCATCCATCCATCCTTCTGCTTATCCAGGGTCTGGGATATTGTATTTCATTTCTGCCAATAGATCACCAAAATGCTCCACACTGTATCCCTTTAAAGGTGCAGTGTGGAGCATTTTAGCGATCTATTGGCCCCATCTGATAAATGTCCACATCTTTAAAACTCAATACATTTTAGGGCAAGTTAACTGAATGTACATGGAGTGCACTTTAATATATCAGTACAGTCAGTCTCTTTAAGATGACAGCACTCTTACAGGCGTTCCCAGAATGACTGATCTGACTGTTTTTTGTACCCAGGGTTATCATCAGTGCTTGGTTAGCAAAGCTATGTGATGGGAAGTAACTGTCAAAGCAGTGAGTCTACATCCTGCATCTCAGAGCAAAGACTGTGTGAGCTGTGTGGTTTATACTGGCAAAGGGCACCTCATAAGAGGCTACTTCTGGCTGAGGCCAATGGGGAATAGAGGGGAGGCATTGTGTCACTTATTCCCAGCTACTGACTTCCTGCTATTGAGCAGAAATGAGAGCAAATATTTTGGCTTCCACAATCAGTGGTTGACCACAGTGAAAAGCGAGAGGCCCCCTATAAACTGTAAGATAACGTTCTGAAAAAAGATGTTACTTTCTGCCAATGATTATCCTGTGAAATTAAATTCAGGTCAGTAATAGAGAAAGACCAAGTTGTGAAGGAGGCATCACATAAGTACAATATGAGATTTAACTGCTATAATCTCCTGTGATTCAAGGATTCTGTGGCATGGATAAGATGTGATGCTGTGAATGATGAACCTCATATTGTATGTGACACATATAAACTGCATATAGAAATGAGGTTGTTTTTTAGGAGAAGTGAGCTGAATTTGTGCTGCCATCTAGTGGTCAGAGATTATACTGCACCCAGCGTACAGGCACTGTCACACCCCCAGCATGTGAGCGAGGACAAAGGGTTCACAAACACATAATCTACAGATTTCACTCTTGAGGACAATCACATCAGTTTGCAGTAAAGTTAAGGACCAGTGGCGTGCATAGACTTTTTGAAGGGCAGAGACAAAAAGAAAAAAAAGGGCACCTACAGTGCGTTCTTGCCAGTGAAGAGGGCACTTAAGCGTGCATTTTTGCCATCCAAGAGGACATGTTATCATGTTTTAACCAGACAAGAGAGCAATTTAGTGTGTTTTTCCAACCAGGGGGGCACCTTAGGACGTGTTTTTGCCTCCAAAGAGGGCACTTTATAGCACATTTTTGGGCCAGTGACACCACTGCTATTATTTAATAATTATGGTAATAATATGCTTTTCAGAGAACTGTAGGCTGTATTTTTATATAAGTGCAGGATCTGAAGAAAGGTAAGGAATGTGCCAAATTATTATGTAAGTTGGTAATTAGAAGATATAACTTAAAACTAGGCACCATTTTTAAACATTTTGATGTCTTTGCAACATTTCAAATATAAAGTCCTTTCCTTTCAATGAGGATCAGAAGTCACTGGTCAATCGATTTAGTTTCTGATCACTTCTCTGCTGACACTGTGTGCTGCACCTTGTATGGTTTTCCAAAGCTGGCTTTCTGAGTTGTATTCTTTTCCATCACTGTAAATCATCTTCTTCTCAATCAGATGAGCAGACACACCAGTTCATGAGGTGACCATCTTTAAAACACTGAGATGCATTATCGTGCATGAACACTGGCGTATTCTTCACTTTCATTGATTGTCTTTTCTACCATGGGAGGAAATTTGTCTTGAGAAGTGTGGTAGCCCTAACAAATCACTTTTACACCACCCTAAACCCAGAAAGCACCAACAAGTTCATCATAAAGAACAGCAGTCCAGAACATCACATCACCACCACCTTGTTGACATCACAGTGGTGTTGGAGCGGCATGGCCTCTTGAAATCCTACCAGATGCTCTCCCATCTGGTCCATCTAAGGTTGCCCAGCACTCATATCTGAATATAACTAACCTCTAAGTAGATCTGGTGCATCATCAAACCCCACAGTTACAAAAAAGGCCATAGCAACCTCTCATTTTTTGTTTTTTTTTTGACAGTTCTCGGCTCGATAATAGTCAGTAAGCCTTTTCTGCTTCCCATCCTGACTCTTTCTGACATAACCTTTTATAGTTCGACAGTCACGCTGCAAGTTCAGACTCTTGACAACTTGACTCTCTCCCCCTTTGCTCTGGGCACTTTTTTTTGCCCATGGTCAAAGTTGAATAGGACTTGCATAATATGTGGCACATTTATATAAATGTGTTCTGTAATGAACTATATTAGAAAGCTTTGTAGAGTCAAACAAAAAGTGTTTTGTTGAAGCACAAGGTCTTAAATACATCATAATAAAAAAACATTTCATTTATGAACAGTGGCCTTGTACATTTTTAAGAAAAGATCACTTGCATAATAACTCAGAACAGTTTGTTTATTTACGGCATCTCTTATTTTATTATTTCTTTTCTTTGTGTGCTGCTGTCTGTTCCTTTTGTATTTTCATTTTTAGTGCTGGAAAAAGGACTCAAATGCATACTCATACCTTGCCAATAAAGCTGATTCTGATAAAGATTATTACTGCCTACAATCAAAACACATTAAATATTATCCTTTTTTAAAATGAGTGTTTTATTGTTTGTATTTTGTATAAAAATTTTTTGTCCACTTTAGGCAACAGTTAGCATGAGAGGAGATCTCACAGCTTTTACATGTCATTCTTTTTCAACAGTCACGCAGCCTTTCACACAGACGAACGCACAATCACATAGTGTACTGGAGTTCATTTTGATGCAGTGGTCCCAGACCTATAGTCTATTAGTGGAAAGCCAAGGACAAAAGCAGCTTTTAATCATCGTCACTTCACATGTGATGTCAAAGCAAGTCACGCGAACACACAAAAGGGGGTCACAATAAATCTAAAAGCCTCACAATAACTACAGGAGACTGCTTAGTTAAAATTGGATGTTTAAAAGCGTCATCTAATTAGGTTTGAAACCACTGCTTTGGTGCAACTCTTAAGCAGATTTATATTAAGACAATAAAAAAAAAAGAAATACATCAGACATCTCATACACGGCAGCACATCCTGCGTTTGGCTAGCCGTCGCCTAAAAAAAGCGACAGCTGAGATTTTTAGACGACAAACCAAAGGAATGGTTTTGTGTAAGAAGAGTCGGCACGATCAGCATTAATCAGACACGGCTTAAAAAAAAAAAAAAAAAAACAACATAAGAAATGTTACAAGATTGCATTTACATACATCTTGTTCCAGAATCGCCATGTTAATGATCTGCAGTGCAGTAGCTATTGCATTCCTACTAGAGGCTCTTCTAACATCAGTCATCAAGAAACATCTCCAGGAAATCTGATTTCTTATGATGATGGGAAGAAAAAAACAAAGAGTGAATCGTAAATCCATAACAACAGCACCTTTCAGGAATAAAATATACTCACTAATATACTCCCTCTCCCCCCTTTTCATAATACAGTACTTATACGTGTACATGCACACACACACACAAATGCAGTCGCAACTTTCTCTGGGTCTCACGTAGACACACTAAAGTACACACATAGGCTACAGGTTAAACATAAAATATACAAATTCAGGTTCATCTGTTTCATAAATTAGTAACATCACATCATTTTGTAGAACTACTTTCTTTGACTCTTTAAATGCTATTTTCTTATGGACTTGATTCATCTCTTCCTTACAGTAGAACTTATGAAAAGTGGGAAGATCTATTCTGGCGTTTCTTCGTAGTGTGACGTGACTGACTACATGGTATTACAGTGTAGCAGTGTGAAAGAAATAACCTTTCCTTCAATTTAAAAAAGCCTAATCCACGAATGACACTTTACTCAAAGAAATGATGTCATAGGCATTGGAACTACAGGTAAACTAAACAATGTGCATACAGATTTACAAAAAAAAAAAAAAGCAGCAACCTCGGCTCTGTCTTGCACGTCGCTAGCACATTATACAGTACACAAAAACAAGTATATCCAGGATTATTAGGTCTATTTTCAGCGGATGACGCTATCGGAGGCCTTCATTTGGCTTGACTACGGCACAGGTTTGCCGTAATGAAAATGTGAGCTGGTGAGCATCTATCTTCACCAGCAAACCAATTTGTGTTTAGTGTTGCTATAGCGTTATACATCACCACACAAAAGGCTTATGTCAGCATTCACACGTTGTTTTTTTCTGTTCGCTATGTTGGAAATTAACAAAGCCCTACTTGCTGTACTTCCTCATCGACGACAAGTGTTTTCATGTTGTTTTTTTTTCCATTAAGGCCGCATTCATCGCCCCCAACAACATAATCACATAAAATGTTGCCTTGTAAACTGCATTCTTATTACTTCTGAGGAGCGATCTGTAATGTGCTTTCAGCATCCCCCCCTTATGTATTATAATACTCAAGCTCACATAATTCAATGACAGTCACTACAAGAGATTGTGTTCTGTAATATTTCTTGACTATAGCAGTAATAAATGTTTGATTTTTTTTTTCATCTTAGATGAAGCTATTGTGCAAAATATCTGCGGAGAAGCTCGAGTTAAACTTCAGGAGGCAGTGGGTTTGCTTCTCCCTCCAAACATGACTCCCGTTGGCACTCAGGGAGGCTCATCTGGGGGCTCGACGGCCTCTCCTCCGCCACCGCCATGCACTCTTCCGAACACAGAATCACATTGGTCACAGACTTGCCCAAGGTGATCCCTTCAGGCTTTGGCTCCATTCCCTTTTCTTGCTTCCTTTCGCCTCCTCCTGAATCTTGTTCTCTCACCGAGCGCTCCTCTAATTCAGCCTCCTCGGCTCGGGGCAGGCCCTCGAAGGCTCCGGGCTCTATGGGGCTGAGCTGATAGTAAAGCAGAGAAGTGGAGTCTTTGAGGAGGTCAGAGGGGCTCTCCTCCTGGTTGTCAGTGATGCAGAGCACCGTGGCCCCCGTTGGGAACGGCCCCTGCAGGAGCACCTGCTCCACACTGGGCCCCTCTGCCTGCTGCCCTCCTAAGGTGGAGGGCAAGAGGCAGAGAGGCTGCTCCGTGAGCTCCCGCTGCACCGCCTCCCCCTCCGCCTCCTCCCTCTCCCTCCTCTCCTGCTCCTCTGCACTCTGCAGGTGCAACACGGCTGTCTCGTTCTCCCTCTCCAGGATGTCCTGCTCCGCCAGGAGGTCCTGAACCTCCACCACCGTCTGCACCTCGCTCTCCTCCAGCTCAGAGTCCAGGCCGGTGACGGAGGACAAGTCCGGGGAAGTGGGGCAAGTGGAGGAAGGGGAGGACATCGGGTCAGACTCAGCATATTGGTCCCCAGTTCCTTGTATGAGCATCCTCCTCTTCTCCAGGTCCAGCTTCATGATGGTGTGCAGGTAGTGAGTTCGAACGCGGAGAGGGTTGAACTCGATGCGGCCCGCAACGTTGCCACAGCCGTCCCGAGAACAGCCACAAGGGAATGACATTCGATCCACCTGGGGATAAAAGAAGTGGAAATTTCAGTTCTAGTTTCACTTGATTTCAAGAGGAGAGTAGAAATACTGAAACAAGAAGATCATTCATAATGTTGAACCCTCCAATTTCTAGTTCTTCTTTTATAATGGATCAATAAAATATTCTCCACATACTCCACACAGAAGGCCCGGGCCTGGGAATCGAACCCAGTACCTTCTTGCTGTGAGGCAACAGTGCTAACCGTGCCGCCCCACATCAGGATATAGGGAAAAAAAAAAAAATCACAACTTACTGATATCAACACATTTTGTTTTGACCGACCAATGGCTCAAAACCCCCAACTACAGATGTATATTTATATAAATTATACTGTACACTGAAATTTCATTTATTATTCACACTATATATTTGAATTAGGGCTGTTTAAATTAGCACGTTAATGTGATTAATCAGCACTAACGCATTAACTTGCGCAACGGTAACTCTACTTGGACAAACTGCCCGAAATACATTGCCAGAAACGTGCTGGCAGGTCAAGAAGCTGAATCTGAATCTGTCTGTACTGCAAGACTTAGACTGAGGTTACAATAAGTGCACACAGAATAAAATTTTGTTGCATTTGCTCAGCACAGAATTAAGATGTGAATTCAGTTAACCAAAATAAGAGAAATGAGATGTATGAATAGATATTTGATTATTAACCGATTCACTACTCTGATGCATTAATTTATGAACTGGGCCGATTTCTCTGCATCGATCAATACATCCTTAATGAATCAATGCGGCTGCAGCCTTGAATCATACAGAAATGCTTTGAATATAAAATTCACAATTCCAAACAAGGAAAAAAATAATCAAATGAGCACTGATTTATGTGGACAAACTGAATCAGTCATATCTTGAGGGCCCTTAAGGTTGTTCTCCATGCAGAGACTCCTCTTTGGTCTCTGCACAGGCACACAGATGAGCCAGCAGCCCTTACCTGGCACTTGATACCAGCTTGGCTGCATCCGCAGTGACGAGGGTCGCAGTACAAGCGACAGTCGCAGCCGCATTCCTCCCGTGATAGCCGGATGGTTCTGAGCTCAGCCTTCTCCCGCGCATCTATACGAGCGATGCCGGAGGCTCGCAGAAGGGCTCGGCGACGCTTCGTGGGCAGCGGCTGCAGGAAGAAGCAGTCGTCTACCTCCACCCCATCCACGTCGAGGTCCTCATCCGAGACATCCTCCAGAGTCAGCAGGTCCGCTTGAGCGCACTCAACCGTGCCATTCCTTGTCAGCTGTGGGCGACAGTTAGTGTGAGCTGCAAACAATGAGGGACCGTATATAGATTAAGTGCAACAGCATACTAGAACTTAAAAAAGGAATGTTGGAAAAAGGACAATATTTAAGTAACAGAACTAATGCAAAGATGTAAAGTGGTGTAGCTGGTTAGAGGTGGAGTTGTATTAACTTACAAAAGGCAATTGGCAGCATAGTCCAGTGCTTCCCATCCTGTCTTCTCAAAAAATAAATCACTAATAAATAAAGTCGTAAGATGATCAATGGGATGGGAAGAAGAAAAAATCGGTGTCCATTTTTAGATATTTTACTGCTCTCAAAGTAATTAGCACCAGTGCAATTACATTAACATCGAGGTCCGTCGTGGTGAAGAGAGAAAAGTGACGCTCTCAATTTACCAGTCGATCTACGTTCCTACGCTCATCTATGGTCACGAGTTGTGGGTCATGACTGAAAGAACAAGATCACGGATACAAGCGGCCAAAATGAATTTCCTCCACAGGGTGTCCAGGCACATCCCGCCGGTAGGAGACCCAGGACACGCTGGAGAGACTATGTCTCCCAGTTGGCCTAGGAACACCTTGGGATCCCTCTGGAAGAGCTGGACGAAGTGGACAGGGAGAGGGAAGTCTGGGCTTCCCTGCTCAAGCTGCTACTACCGCGATCCAACCCCAAATAAACAGAAGACAATGGATGGATGGCAATTATATTTGGAATTTAATTTATTGTTTGTTATTATTATTATTATTAATGATATGATTGACCTAAATTGAGAAATCTGTAGACGATTTGTCAGAGAAAATGTGAACCCTTTGGAGGTCCTGACAATGACTGTGTGCTGGGTGCAGCACAAGTATCTTCTATATAGCCTTGAAGATTTGCCTCTTTGTGCCTCGTACAATGACTTAAATGAAAACATGCGAGAACATTACACTCTTTGGAGGACCTGCTAACAACCCAAAGACATTTGAAACATGATGGCGGGTCCCAACTATGCACTGTTACTTCTGTCAAGCCAAAGTGGATTATGTCCTGACATGGTTATATCTTTTTTCTGAAAAGAATCCCACCTTCATCTTGCGGGCGTTGAGCTTCTCTTGGCGTAGGTGCTGACGTAAAGTGTGCCGGTGGCTTGTCTCCTGCTCGCGGGCAAACTCTCCCAGCGTGTAGCGTCTGATGGAGGAGTGGTGGCGGGCCATGCCCAGAGAGCTGCCCCCCTGGCTGGGCACGCTAGTGAATCCCTGCCGCCGGGGGAAGTAATACACCGTCACCACGTCGAAACGCACCCGTTTCCCCCCCAGTGATGGCTTTTGCTGTCTGAGGATGGAGGTGGCTGAAGAGGGGGGAACAATTAGTATGCAAATGTTACACAGCAGTAATTAAATACTTCTGCTAATGAACTGAACTGAATGGGTTTTTAAGAGTGGATTGCCTTTAACGTGTGTCTCCTGCTCTTCCTTACGGGTAAATGTAGTGCTGGAAGGAGGGTTGAGGCTGTCGCAGCTGTCAGCGCTGTCACTGCTCGATATGTCATCGTCGGAGTCCTTAGGTGTTGAGAATGGAGAGCTATTGTCCACCTCTTCATATCTTCGTTTGAGGGTGAGGGACGAACCTGCCTCCATGGAAACTCGGTGTCTGAGAGCACAGAGGAGCATATGTCGAGCCACAGAAAACATACTAGGGCACCAAAAAATGAGGAGAAAGCTGGTTCCTGGGGGATGATTTCAAACCCCTTTATCACTGAAAGGTAATCATGTATGACGGTGCTGTGTGTAATATTTGGTTGCTAATGAAACACCTTGAAGACAAAATGTTCAGGGGGATGAAAAAGGTGGCATGAGCTGTTTGGTCTCCTTTCATCTGTATTCCAGCTCCATTATTTCCTCTCCCCACCCCACCACCACTCACATGAAATCCTACTTTGAAATCATCAAGTCTAGAAACGTCACCATGGCAACTAGACAAGCGTTATTTAAGTGAACAGCCTTGGAACAAATCATCTCAGTGGCTTCTCTCGCTCTTCTTTCTTCCATGGAGTGAATCTGAAAACTAAAGCTGACCAATCACACCGGTCGGCTGAGGTCAAACAAGGTCAATGAAAACTGCTTGTTATATTATGGTCTGTTCAGTCATAAATGCATGTCGTAAAAGTTTTGTATTGTCAACCCAAATAAATGAACATTGCATATTATATTAATAACCCCTATAAATAAGGTACTTCCAAAGGTAATTAACAGTTTACTGTGCGACCCATTGACTGGGTCTGGGTTAACATGGGTCACATGCTGCTTCATTCCTGGATGGGACAGTTACAAATTAAGCATTTTCCAAGTTCTCAAAGGGAAAATCCTTAAAGACTTACAGTGTAGCAGTGTAGTCCTTAAAGCAAAATAGGGAGACTGTTGGAGTGATGTCACATAGAGACAAACCCTGATAATAATGAAGCAGCTGCTTTCTTTTCAAACTAAAATTATGAGTCAAGTGTGCGTACTGATGCTTTATCAGTGAAACTGCAAACAAATTCAGTTTTAATGTGGATTTTCCATCTACGCCACTCTTAGGAAGGATGTTATATAGCAACCGACGAGGCTGCAAATGCATAAATGTGCAGTAGAGATGCTGGCATGCTTATAATATGAACCGTTTTCCACATGGGGACTCCCAATAGGAATAAGGCAAAGAGAGCAGAGGCTGAATGTTCATAGTTGGTTCATTTCCCTTATGAAAACTAGACTCATGCTCCTGTTCCTTTAAGGGCTTCTAGTGTGTATAGTATACTCACTGTCTGTAAGGGACTTGGTGGTGTGTGGATGCAGTATTGCTGAGGCATTTGTTAAACTGTGCACATGCAGCTACTGACTGTTGGGGGAGGTTAGATATTTTCAGTCTGACAGGCAAATACCCAACCACCCTCTCTTTCTCTCTCTCCAGCGTAGCAGCTCGACCTTTTTTACTCTCACTCTCTCTCTCACACACACACACATACACACACACACACACACACAATGGCAAAACGACCGGTTAACCAAACACTAAACCTTCTTACCTGGGGCAGAAACAGGGACCCTTATTCCAACCGGCTCGCAGGTCGTTTCCCTCCCCAATGTGAGCTGCACATCAATCTTTCAACGCCCAGTGAGATGAGCTTTTTTTTTGTATGTGACAAACCCGATGAACCGAGTATCCTCACTGGAACCGTGGAGCAACGGTAACCTAAAGTAATCTGGCCCAGAGCTTGCGTGACTGTCAGTTTGTAACACTTTCACATCGGACTATATGAGGCTACTTCCACGGTCCGTGCTCATTGTTCTGCACACTGAAATATCGCGAAGAAAGCGAGCAGGAGCTGCCTGTTAGACCTGCGGCTTTTCTTTAAATGTTGCATGCCTATCTATTTAAAGGACACGCGGCAGAAAGAGGGAACGTCATATGTTAAGCTGCGATTTATTCCACAACATTTTCGGTGCGAAGCGACTGATTTAAATTAGCTGAATGCTTTATCTTACTGAAGTGAAAAAAACGCTCGCGATGGAGAAATCCGCTGACATCTGTGTTCGTTTATCCGTTTTTTCTCTCCCGCCGGGGTGGGTTCAGTCGGCGGTGCTTACTTCGCTGTCTTGTCGCATTAACGCAATTTTTCTCTAAGCTTGGGGTCAAAATGTTGCTAATGTTCACAGGAGAAGACGCCTTTCTTCCCCCTTTCTCCCCGGCCCCGGTTGTTACAATGTAACAATGGAGGAACGAATTCTTCCTCGTAGCCGTATATACTTATCGTGACATCACAGGTATGTCCTGCTCTGGAGCATGCTGGGAAATGAAGTTTTTTTTCCTCATTCTTTGTTCACATTGTGCAGCAATGCATAACTGGAAAAAATGCGTACAAGGACGGTATTAAACATAACTGTATTATTTATATTATACACTATCATCATGTTTAAGCTAGCTTCCATTGCAATAAATGACATGTCTGTGGTATGTCTCCATATCAGTCCAGCAAAGGAAAAGCTTTACATGTATTATGAATAATGTGTCATTTCTTTTCTGCAAGATATTGTTAAAAAAAAAAAAAAACTCACATATTTTTATTTATTTATTTGCGAACATGACAAGGAGTCAGTCAACAGATGGTGGCCACTACATGGTTACAATAGTACATTAATAATGCTGATGAGATGGGGCTAAGGTGTATATCTAAAATGTCATTTATCAATTTCATATAAACAATACAGTGGACTGAACATAAACTAACCACATCTTTTCACATGCAGTTCTGGTGTGCCTAACAGCTCCAGTACATGTATTAGTATTTGGAAGTGGTAACATGGAAAAACAACGATGAAGACACGGAGATGTTAAATGATCATTTAAAAAGAAAACAAAACAGCTTAAGAAACACATGATTCCTCACAGCAATATTCTAAAAAGTAATCTATTTACAAATATGTGTTGGAAAATGGCTAAAATAAAATTAAAAAAAGCTCAGATGGATAGGAAACACAAGGATCAGGGCCAGTTTGCTGGTGTTTCATCATTATTCAAGGTTCATAAGTAACAACCACAAGGGCCCGTTTGTGTGCTACCCTAACTACAATCATCTAACAGTGGTTGGGAGTTATGAACAGTAACAGGTCAAACCAGTAAGACGCTGACATTGTTTGTTTTCAAAAGGATGATATCACACAGATAATGTCCCTTGATGTCCCGTTTGCTCATTTGATGCACCTTGTGGTTCTCTCAGAAGAAATCATGCTGCACTGCAAGTTGACAGTCATGGGCCGTCTTTGAAACCCTCTTTTTGCCACTTTTTTTATTTGGTTGTTGATTTTTAAAGAGACAACAAATTGTTTCTGAAGCAGAGAGCTTTGGCACACCAGATGCTCAGCTAGCTAACAAACAAACAGTGATAGCAGCCTGTAATGCCACTAACCTCTTTCATGAGGCATAAGCAACAGAGGAAAATGCAACCATTTAAGGGAGACAATGGCAGAGCAAGAAGGAGATTGTTCACTTCACTGTGGTAACAGCCACTACCTCTTAAGTAAGACAATAAGGTATAGTGAGGAGAGGGCCAGGTGCTTCAGTCATACTCCTCCTCAGGAGTCTCAAGATGTTTCTTGGGGCGTCCCCACATATTCCAGGAGTAACGAGGAATGTGACGCTCTAGAGGCGCTGACCTGGTCGGGTTTAAAGCAGAGAGAAACTCTATTGTCCTGTCCAGCATTCACTTCAAGATGATGTGGTAGCCGTCGTTTGTGTCATCTGGAAAGAAAAGAGGGTTATAAATATTAATACTGAAATTCATAAAAGCTCCATGATAAATTTAGAAACACATCATCAACAAATCATCATTATTTATTAATGCCACACTCAAATACCTTTCATTGTGTCCAAAACAAAACATACTTCATCCTGGAAGTTCTGAATCATCTGTGAGAGAAAGTACATGTTCAATGCAGGAGGGAAACAGCCTAAAGCTGCTTACTTGCTTGTTCAATGACAGCTAATCTATCAATCTTGCATCATCTGTGACTGTGATGTGAGAGTTGAGATTTGAGCCATTTCTGAACATTTCCAACACTCAAATTATCATCTTTGGCTTTACATGACAGACAGTTTACTTGTACAGTATAAGATGGAATATAAGAATATTTTTAAAATAGTACAGTGTATACAGAACTTAAAAGGCAGGGAGCAAGGGGATTACTTACCTCATCACTAACCAGCACATGAATGCCAGTGGGACCCTGTTTGAAGATCTGATTTATCTGTCTTGGTGAGATGTTGAAGAGCTGAGCGAGCTTCTCTGTCAGCTCAGTGGTTGTGAGCTCCTCCAGGTAAATGGCGTGATATACTGCAGGAAAAAGCATACACAAATGCACACCTTGAAAATATGTATGTTTGTATTCGGCGAACAACATAGCAAAAGTCCTGTGCACTCACAGCTACTTTTTTGACATAAATTCAAGAATGTAGAGGGCACAAGCAGTTAACAGCAGAACAAAAACAATGTGTTTAAAAGGTGCAAGATTGGGAGCATTTCTATTGCCTCTATTTCCACGCTTACAGGTGCTAACAGCACTAACTGAAAACAACGGGGACACTGCTGACAGAGCTAACAGTGTCAACATGGGGGGTGCTTGACTTCTGTGAGTCAGCACGGTGTTATCAAGCTGTAACAGCCGTATGATTGTTGCTGGCCCCCCGTTAGACTACTAGATCTATACCATTACCATGTCTGTATGGTACATACGAAGCTACGGCCTGTTAGCTTGCTTATCTAAGCATAAAGCCTAGAAATGTGGTGGCTCTGCCCAAAGACACCAGAACCCACTCAGAGGTTACGGTTTGTTACAGGGCTTTGTGCCACGGCCACAGGAATATTCATTACAATTCAAATTTTTAATTTACAGTAGCCGACGTTAAATGACTTTAATGTCGGCATAACAGTGCTGAAAACACCAAGGATGAGAGGTCTGTATTTCAAAAATATTTTTTTTTAAAGCACAATTAATCACATCTTTTAATGTGTGTTTGAAATTCCATTATTCTGCATTTTTTAACATCATAATTACAATGACTGCAATTCACAACAAGCCAACTGGAAAATGTCCAATGTCTTCCATGATGTGGACTCGTCTGCAGTCAGCTGCTACCCATTTGGCAAGCTCTGTAGTTACCTGCAAAGTACTTTTATGATATCTTAATTCAGTTTTAGACAAGGTACATAGTACGTTTAGTGTATAGACTGAGCCACCTGAGATTTCTGAATATGACAAGATGGCAGCATGCCTTTATTTATTTATTTGAAATAACATGTTATGCTTTGACTTTAATCTAATCATGATTAACACATTAATGCTGACAGCCACCATTTGAATTACATGGGAGCAAGTGGGAGCTGAACTGGTTCAGTCCATCAGACAGCCTGCACAGCGCAACCGAGACAACGACTTCATGAGTGGAAAAGGAGACGGCAGGATGTCTCAAAAGTGATGGAGTAAAAAGAAGAAAACAAAAAAGTTCAGGCAGGAGAAAGAAGTGAACGGTGGACAGTTAGTCACCCTGTTCTTTCATAGGTAAGGTGGGTCTGTTCATGTGATGGAAAGTTCTGGAACATCAGCCTGTTGGCTGTTCCTAACTTTGTCCAGAGTTTACAAGCTAGCTCACTTTTCTCCCCATACTGGCTCAATTTTCTTAAGAAATTCATTCAGTGCTTCCTCTACCAAGTAACTGTCAAGTTGTTGTTTTTTTTCACAAATATGGGAATGATCTTCAAAAATATTATTCAAATGCACAGTTTATATAAAACAGTATAAAATTTTCCGCCAGCCTTGCAAAATTTTAGAGACCCCCACAAAACTCAGATTATATTTCGAACCCTACTGACAGCCCCTAAATGTTTGACATTTTCATGCACTGCTATGAACATGCACTGACCAAAGAAAGTGTTTGCAGTAGCATCTCCGTTTTCATGTTTCGGTTGCTGCTCCCGTGCCTGCTGGGACTCCTGGCAAACGTAAATGGTCAGTCTCGGACGAACGACTCTGCAAATAGCATCCACACAGACGAAATAACACAATGTCCATAAATGTATGAAACCCATCATGCTTGAGACATTGCTTAATTCATATTTCATAAGAGGCAATCTGATTAAAGAATACCCACCGTCCCTTCAGTGCATTGTAGAGTCTTATACCGTCAGCCGGTCCACATATTTGAATGACATCCTCCCTGGTCAGCTTCAATAGGTCTGCCCCTGGTACACACACACACACACACACACACACACACACACACACAAAAAAACTGACTTTCCATCCACATGTGAACAGTATCGTTTGGGGGTTCTAACAGTTTACAATATATAGTATAAAAATTACTACAACTTGGAGATGGCCTGTCATGGCCATAGCCGAATGGTCAGCCCTACCATACAGGGTCAGCTACACACTACAATCCTCAGAGATGGCACAGATTTGGGGTCTTACTGAAGCAGCGGTTGCCAACCACCAGGCCGTGGATCGGTACCGGGCCACACAGTGAAAAAAAAATAAAAAAATAAATGAAAATAAATATATATGGGATTAGGTTAATTGGCTACTTTTAATTGCCCGTAGGTGTGAATGTGAGTATGAATGGTTGTCTGTCTCTATGTGCCCTGCGATGAACTGACGACTTGTCCAGGGTGTATCCTGCTTTTGGCCTTACGACTGCTGGGATAGGCTCCAGCCCCCCCGCGATCCTATGAGGATAAGCGGTAGAAAATGGATGGATGGATATTGACGATCAGTCTGAAAGATGATTTATTTTGAAAAATGACCGGATTCACTCCCAGTTACAGCCGTCTGTGCCTCTTGACACAGGGCTCCCAGCTAATTTGGTGTAATGGTGAGTTCAGTTCACTTTATATTTGATTTTATGCTGGCCGTATCATTTCTCTATCACCCCTCTCCCCATCAACAATTTATCTCAAACTGCTGGGGCCTTTACATTAACCAGACAGCATACAATTCAGCCTTATGCCATGTAGACAGTGACACAGAAATATTACTCACAACTGCTGTTGTGATTTCAATGTAAAAGTGACTATTCAGACACGACACCCACATGTACAATTGTTGATGATGACCAGAAGCCATGAACCCAGCACTAGAACTCACAAGTGACACTAAAATGAATGGGTGTTTGATTGATAAATATTAACTGAAACACAAGGATTTTCAGGGTGTTCTAATTTATTTTGTATTGAATACGCTTATGTTTTCACTAGTGGTTATTTTGCTGTGTCCTCTAATTTATTTTTTGATTTATTTTATTGAATTGCAGAATATTCTTAAGTACTATATGTATGGAACCCACTGGTTAATATTAAATGGGTCGGTTTTTCCTCAGACCTACTGTTGCTGACTTTTGTTCTCTGTTTGAGAAATATCACTTGATCAATCTTTTTCTAACATCCCATACTACAAAATAAGTAATAAAAGTATGCATGATTCGTAGGGCTGTGACGGTATGAATTTTTTATTACGGCTGTGAAGAAGCACCCAAACACCACTGTAGGCATTACAATTCCTTTGTATTGCAGTGATGTGGTTATCGTCCCAGCCCCCATGATTCGTGCTGATACTGAATCTGATCGATATCGGTATCGGCCAATACTCAAGGCTGCAATATTGGTATTGTTTTCGGAAGTGAGAAAGCTGTATCGGGACGTTCCTATTCAAACACCAATGTACAGCGTTGGAAGCAGTTTGGGGTTAGGTATCTGGCCACCTCACATGCTGAAGGCGGGAATCAAACTACTGACTTTCCGACTGGTGGCTCTACCACTGAGTCACAGCCATGGCAACAACTCTGTATTAAAGCATCATTTTACCTGAGAAGTTAGTGAAGAGCCGACAGAAGGGGGAGAAGCGGTTTCTTAAAAGCCACTGTTGTGCATCCTGTGGCGTTGCTGTGGGTAACAAATTCTGAAAAAAAAAAACAAAAAAAAAAACACTTAATTACAACACAGAGAGCATCTCAGAGTTCACACAGATTAGTGAGGATTAACTTGGTTGTGGCCAGTTGGTGTTGGCCAATAAGTCAGAATCTGTGGAGTGAATTTATAGTGTGGGCAAGAGCTGCAGCCAATGAGAGCAGACATGGTTGAAAGGAACAGCAGCAGCAGCAACGACGACAACTTTTCTTTCACTATATGGTAGCTCACAAACATCCTGGAGCGCTGCGTTCTGCTCCGTGTCCATGTTTACTATGAAAAGCTCACTGTTGACTGAGGTCCACTCAGCCTCCTCTCACTAATTCCTGGTCAAATGAGAAGCTCGTTGTTTTCTAGTGCACAAATGATCGTTTGTTTACAGTGATGAAATGGCTGAAATCCATCTTCAAAGATAGCAGAAGAGGCTTTGTTCTAGTGTTTGGAAGGCAATATGTCCATATATTCATTAATATTGTCACTCATATTTACAGTGCCAATGCCAGGGACATTTTCTTTATCCCACAACTTTTAAAAATCTGTTCTTCAATAGTTCTTTGTGGAAAAAGAAAATCTCCTGTCAGCCTCAGAGCCATTTCAGTGATCACTGTACACACTAGAAAACAACGAGCGGCTCATTTAACAAGGAATTAGTGAGAGTCATGCCTTAGCGCATGTCATGCTTATTTTTGTTTATTTGAGGTTTTCAACGTGCCCACAGGGGGGGCCTCTGGGACCCAGAGGTGATTTTCAGCTTTGTGTTTATCAATATCAATATTTACATGCAGTAGTAGTAGTAGTACCAGACGTAGGCAGGTAGTGAATACAGAAAGCGAAAATTTACTTACATCTACTACCTGAGCGACTGGCTCAGGCTGGTGGGTTGGTGATCCGTTTCTAAAAAATGATGAAAAATGAACCATGTTAAAACCCTGGAAGAATCAAGACATCCGCATGAAGAAAAAATTAAACATCCTCTGTGCTCCTCGCCAACCAAATCTGTTTTAACTGCTATGTGGATTTTATGGTTACTTAAATTCAAGCAGCATTCATCGAGAAGTATTGGCAGAACTCATGAAACACTCATACCCTTCTGCCACTGGGAAGCTGTTGTGTGTGCTGTTGAAGCCAGGAGATGGAGAGTTACTGACATATGTGACCTCAGGCCAGGGACAGCACTGCAAGAGAGCAACACTTTTGATAATATTGCATCCAAATAACCTCAGAAAGTCAGATCAGCTTCCCCTTACACATAAAGCTACTACAACGAGCTTTCTTTTTGGGATGATTTTTGCCATTTGAAACATGGTAATGTCTCCAAACACCCAATTTCCTTTCCTTTTGAAAACCTCTCATTTTACTACAGTAGCTCAGTCCCGATTCTGGTTCTCCCACACCTCCCTTCATTTGATGAGTCATCACAGTTGATGAGAGTTTCTGATTTTGCACATAATCCAAACACGTGGCACTGATGATGAGCTTTAAGAATAACTATATAGAAATCTCGCTGTTAGTCTTGTTTACTTGTGTAGGTTACAGTGAGGCATCAGCATTACTGTCATCTACAATTCTATATCCTCATTTTAAATAAATAACCTCAAACATAAGTTACTGTATCAATTGCTGAAAATCCAAGTCTATTCCTTTCCTAATTATCAACTTCTGTTGATAAATTATTGTTTGTTGTAAGCCATTTTGCCAAACATTATCTGTGATTTTTCTCTCTGTTTTGACATTTCACAGGCTAAACACTTAAATCCAGAAAATAACTAACAGACATTCAGTAATAAATAAAAAAATAATGGATTATTTTAATATTTATATTGAATGTCTCTATTTTTACAGCTCTTGTTATGTTTGTTAACATTTTATTTTTTGAAGATATATATTCTTCACTTCACTGACCTTACATGTAAAAGCAGCAGTGTTGATGACTTTACTTCGTCTAATCATTCATTCATTGAACACATTAGTAAGAAACTAACCTCTGTCAGGATTGTGGTTTCATAGGAGGGCTGGTACTTTTCCTTTTCCTGTGGCGCTCTCTTCTCCATCTTCTCCCTGTCCGTCTTCTGCTTCCTGTCTGCCCCTTTAGGCTGAAACAGGTCATGTGGGATTCATTTAGCTAATGGTCATAAATAATATGATATGTATGCATAGCAGTACATCAGTGTTTTCTCTATCACTTTTTCCTCATTCCCCTCACCTTGAAGACTTTCACCTGGCAGGAGGCAGAGTGGAGGTGTTCTGTGTACTCTTCGTTCTCATTCTCTTTAAATGTGTCAATCTGGATGCGGAAAGGTACACCCTTTTCTCCTCCGTGCTTACGCATGGTGAATTCTGTACTGATGCAATGTACCTAAAAAAGGAACATAAAATTGTAATTCGTAAAGGAATGATGATAAATGATAAAACTTTGGTCAGTTAAATCAATAAATAAAATGAACTTGGCAAAACTGTTCCATTAGTAATTACCGCTTACAGAATGACAGTGCACTTGAGATTTTGCCAAACAGAACTGAGTACACTAAATGTTAACAAGCCTCAGATTGACCTTGTCTGTTAATGAATGAAAGTAATTCAGGAAAGCAAGAGTGTTGTCTGCCATGTTACCTGGATAAAAACCGAGGTCCTTTTTGATGGGTCCCAAAGGAACTCCACAGTGTTAAGCTGAGTAGGGTTAGCCCTGGGGTCTATAATGCCAACGGACATGGGGATATCTGCAATGAAGCAACGTAAAACAGGCTGTTCTTAATGCACACCATCTTTTCCATAATATCACTGTTGTCATCTAAACCGTCTCCGTAAATAAACTAAAAACCAGAATCAGTATCTTCTGGAGCCATCAAAGTAGACCGGCCATATTTAGTGCTCACCCAGGTCGAGGATACGATCCCCGGGCCTGTTCCAGCGCCAGCCCTCCAGCTGCTGGTGCTCTGTGTACTGAAGTCGTCGGTCATGAAACACCACACGGATGATGCTCTGAAAGAAAGACAAATTTTCACAAAGAATTCAGCGCAAATGTTAACTCTATTGAACCTAATATGTTTATACTGGTTTGTCCCTGTGTAAATATATTGTTATGTATGTGTGAACTGGCATGTCTTAATCTTACCTTCACCATTTTATCAGTGATTTCCGGAAGTTCCCCAATTTTCCGATTGTCAAGCATTCGAATTTCATAGGACTGTCCTACAATGATAAAATCTTACAGTGAATTAAAAGCTCTCAACAAACATGCATATATGATATCCAACTTTTATAGTGTTAGTAATCCCATATGCAGAATTTCTTCATCCTTGTCTGCTTGTCATTTAATTTGCAATATGACATTATGTTAATGTATGTCGCCTATGGCAACAGCAGGACTTTAAATCAATTCTGCAGTACCACATTAATTGTGAGAAAAAAGCAAAAGAAAAAACAACTGTCTTTCATATTTTCACTGCAAAACAGACACAAACTAACAAGAGGCTAAATTGCCACAATCATAACAGTATATTGGTGCCAGTGTATTAAACAACATATTGTAATACATTTCCATTTTGATTAACTAACCCACTCTACATTTGTCTCAAAAGATTCACAGTTATCAAGGTCATACAATAAAAAAGCAGTGGCTCTTGACATGAATAAGTGTACACAAATTGAAAGGTACAGTGTGGCTGGTATCCCGATGCTGACCTTGGTTGAGGTAGGTAAGTGTTTCATCATGCAGCTTAACGGCTGGCGAGGTAGCTGCACACAGAACATACTGAAAGGGAAGAATCTTGTTGTCGTTGTCTGGAGGCAGGTTGGACTCCTCCTGTTTGAAGATGGGGAGGGCAAGCACATCACTGCAAAACAGAGACAAAAGAACAACAATGTTAGTGAACTACCAATGCTTGATTGTGGTGTCTACAAGTCAACAGAAAATTAATCTTGATATTTGTGCTGGAACGGATTATTTTTCAACCTCATGAAAAAAATAATGGAGGGTGGACTTGAGGCTGAATGGAGGGATATTGTGTTGGTCAGCTTTGTAGTTCGGTAAATATAACAGTGGCAACACAACTAAATACCAAGGTATCTCTTTAATATCTTGTTGCTCCTCTCAGCACAAGAATTTCAGGAACAAGCATGCACTTTGCAGCTTAATCAGCATTTACAGCATCATTTAACAGAGCACCAGTCAGAAAAGGGCACAAATGAGAGGGATCTTTCTCTAACAAGGCCAAGTGATTGACTCAGCAATACCTAAATGGATTTCACATCATGACAATCACCAAAACCTGAGCACAAGCATAGATATCCATTTAGACTTTATACTCCTGAAAAAAAGATCAAATTTCATGGATAGTTACTGAGCCGTGCGCTGCTTTGAAATTCACTTGCACGTGCCTATCTACTATCACTCAGTGGAGGACTTAATAGATGTGGAAGATAAAACTGAAATATCACTTAGATATTAAGTTTTTAGCCCCTTATCTCAGTACTTAGCTGAAGTACCTTTAGAAGTGATTACAACCTCAAGTCTTCTTGGGGATGATGTGACAAGCTATGCACACCTTGGTGTAGGATTGGACAGGATCTACTTAAAGGGCCATTGTGTAAGATTTAGGGGGATTTACTGGTATAAATGAAATTTCTGTATAATGTATAATCACCTGAAAAAAGAGACACTGTGTTTGGTTAGCTTAAAATGAACCCTTCAGATCTATTTGTGTCTGTCCTAATCATGTCCAACCAGTTGAATTTATCATAGGTGGACTCAAATTGATGAGCAGAAACATCTCAGAGATGATCAAGAGAAATGAGAGGCCCCTGAGCTTTCAAATGTTATAGTTCAAGGTGTAAATATCTATGTCAATGTAATAGCTACGTTTCATCTTTTTAATAACTGTAAAAATAATTTTGCTTTGCATATAATACCTCATGCTGTATGCACCAGCTCCAAGCTCCTGCCCGATGCCTGAGAGACTGGCATCAAAGTCCTGGACCAATCCGGACTCAATCACTTCATCCGTGAGAGGCAACTTCAGAGCCCACGCCATGGTGACGATGTGGAGATCTTTGCAGCTAAACGTGCTCCACGTTTCCCACAACCTGTCAATCTTCAGTGGAGAAAGCGAAATAAAAAGTTGTGTTTCCAACTTTAAAAGCCGTGAAAATAAGGCGGTATCTAAGTGTGTAGTGGATGGACACCCCAAAAAAATCAAGAGAAAAGCATCACATTAGCAGTTTGCGTAATGACAGTGAAGCTGAACAATGGTAACGGTAGTCGGACCTTTTATGTAAACGTATGCAACTGATACACTGTAACACTGTTTGGTTGGATGTTTACTACAATTTTACATAGTAATAGAATGTAGTCAAATTAAAGAAACATTGCATACCTTTAAGTGGAGCTACTTGCTAACACTGCGACAGTTTCATGCCATCATGTGCGTTTGTTCTTCCAGCACTAAAATAAACATGACATGCTACAAGCTACATAGCCTGCCGGCTAACTTAGCAAGAACATTCCTTGCCTTTGTTTACCTCACTCAGTAGGGGGTTCACAGGAAAAAAATGTTCCTGGCAGACATATTTACACATAGAAACACGTACAATTTGGTTAGACTCCTAAATATATTATGTGTCTTGCTTTTTGCTTTTGTTTATTTAGCTTCGTCAGGAAAATGAGCCGCTATAACTTCCGTTTTGCTTCGTGTTATTATTTCAGTGCTAGCAGGGGACGTTGGGGCTCATTACTGCCACCTATCGTCAGTCAAACATAAGGATGAGGAAAGGTCTACAGTGGTGCTTCCTCTACTCTACTCTACTCTGCGAAAATAAATGTATAAAATAACAAAACATTTTTATGCAGGTAAGTCACTATCAACTACAGCCCACACAAATGTTAATGATATAACAATACCCAACAAGGAATGATTAATAAAAACAGGGTTTATTGGATTCATCCGACAGAAAATAACAAAAAGCATCCAACATCTTTTTCCCTTTTCTCTCAAACACCTGACTTTTTATGTGCTTGGTGGAGTCAAATAACTATTATCTTATTATTATTTAGCTCTCCTTTCCTCTATTTATAACTTAGTATATTAATGTCATATATTATCTTCCCATACTGAACGTGAAGGAAAAACACATTAAACCAAGACATTTGCAATATTACTCATTACATATTTTGTATGGTTAGGTATACTGAATGTCAACTGTAAAATAGGCCCATTTATTCAAAAAGAAAATGAGATGGACCATGAAATGTACCATATAATTTACAAAATCAATAAATGTGATTAATGCATATTAGCTTGTAGGTTTATACTTAGAGATGTTGCTTTTTAAGTTGACTGTAATTTTGCCAGGGCTGCTGGAAAATGAAATTCTCCATCACATACATAACTGAAGCCTTGCACTGCACATAAACCATTTGTAACATTTTACTTTCCCTGCTGTCACTAAAGTGCAAAGAATTCTTGAAGAATTGGCAAAAATAAAGAAAACTGCCATAGTATCGCTCCTACAGATAAAAACGTCATACTGCACATGCAATTACTCTTCTTACTCATTCAAATTGAAATGCATTACACATTTAACCACAAATTCCCTTCCTTGGTTTTACAGTTAATTACATTATTTATTCAGTAACTTTACTGATTTTAGGCTTAGCAAAAATATCTAAAAATATGGTTTCTTGCAAGTGGAGACTATTTTCAAGCTGACTTTATAACCAGCTAAATAAGAGCTTATTTTGAAAATGCACTTTATCTAATTTGAGATTTTAGAAAAAAAATGGTAAGAAGCATTGTCTAGCCATTAATTCATTAAGTGAACAGTCACAACGATGAATAAAGAGGAAACAAAATACTCTCAGAGTATTATAAACACATTAAAAAAGACGGCGGTGAATTCACACACATCACTCACACAGAAAATGTCAACAATCAGTAATTCACAAATGAAACTAAAAAAAAATAAAAATCAGTTTACAGTTGTGGCATCATCGGCAAAAAGCTGAAAGCTGCAACTTTATATTAAAGAACGTGTTGTCCAAGGAACATCAGAAATTACCCTTTTTATAGTCACCCAACAGTGTGACACATTTGCAAAATGATGATTGTCCCATAACACAGTTGCATTGGAATCAGGAGTCCATAGATGGCAAAGTCATTTTTGGCATTCATTGGACAACTAGCTCTGATTAAAGTAAGATATTAGGCTACGCAAAGCAGCTCATGTGGTACAAATACTACGCAACTATAAAATGAGCAGCTAGAATTTTGAAAACACCAAGGGTGGCAAAAGCATCTTACACAAATACTAATGCAATGTCAGCCATTGTGGCAAAGTGACAATTATGTGACTAAAATCAATGTGACTCAATGTACTGCCACATAATGTTATTCAAAGGGGTAGCCTATAAAAACACTTCTATAAAAGTCATCAAACTTTTCTCAACATGGCATGTTATTATTACTGTATTATAATCACTGTATATGATAAAAGGACCATGCAGTGTTACTTAGTACCAGCCACACAGGGGTTGTGTACACATGTACAGCTTTAAATAAAATAACAACTAGATTTTAGGACTCTTTCATAACACCTTGAATTATGTGTAATTTCTTAATATGTTCATATTTGTTAGAGTTTGACTTGTATTTACAACACAATCCACAATTGTGTTGCTTTATTAAATGTTCAACTTCCAAAAATGGCAAACGATCACTGACGAACCCTCCCAGAACGAGGTCGCTATTGAACCTGGAAGACGTTGATTTTACTTGTGTTTTTCAGTGTCTGTCGCCGGTTGCAGAACCATACACGCACAACCTCTCGGTCATAGTTTAGCTCTCTCGCAATTTCTGTAATCTCTTGGCCTGTTGGCAGTGCATTCTTCTCAAAGTAGGAGTTAAGAACTTCTATTGCCTGCGGCGTAAAACTGGTACGCCGCTTGCGTTTTTTGGATGGTTCACCGCCAACAAACTCCATCAGATTCTGCTGGCCTTTCTGGTTCCAATGCTCTGCCTCTGCCAGCCACTTTTCCAACACCGGCTTCAGCTTCTGAGCACTCTTGGGCGTGATATCCAGCTTTTCAAACCTGCAGTACAAAGGAAAGTTCAGTCTGAACTATTTAGTGACAGCATACACTGTATCTAAATTTTATTCCTATGAATTCACAAAGATTTACTCGCAGGGAAGTAGCTTAGATATTTTTGTATCAGTCCCCTGAACGTTAACTAGCCTTCATATTGACAAATGTCTCATTGCTTTACTTAACTGAATTACTTATGTCTATTTAATGATGACTCCATTGTCACTTTAAGATCATTAACCATTTGAACAATTCTTAAATCGATTGGTGCAAGAAATGTTTTCTTATTTTTTTCTGTATGGAATGTAGCCTGACAAATTATTTCGAGGAATAGCATCCACATTTTGGGAAACTGGCTTGTGAGATTAATGAGAAGACCTCTCATATCTGTTATATATTAAGCTACAGCCAATAAGCAGTTAACTGAGCTCAGCATAGACGCTGGAAATGAGGAAACCTTAGACGCTGTATGAAGCTCTGTCTGATGTGGATTTAAACAATTAGAGGAATTAAACAACATGAATTATAATTCACAATAAATAACAATTTATATTTACAGACATCGAAATTTTATGTAGAACGAAGCCAAAGCAAGGAAAATATTTTGATGTTGTCATTAAAAGCCAGTGGTGGACAGTAATGAAGTACATTTACTTGAGTAATGTACTTAAGTACATTTTTGAGTATCTGCACTTTACTTGAGTATTTGTTTTTCTAGATACTTATGACTTTCACTCCACTACATTTGAAAGACAAATACTGTACTTTCGACTCCACTTCATTTCTAGGCAGCTAACAAGTAATCTAACGCGTTACTATTTCCAAACCATCAATCAGATTATCTGCTACTGACGTAAACAGTATTGTCAAGTTTTGTTGTACGTCTGTAAGGCTAGAAGAGCTGGGAGCACTAAACTTTGAGGTTAAGGTGATCTGAGCTCCAAGTTCTGACTTCAAGTGAACACACCTTAAGACAAACTCTCACTCCCAGGGTCATAAAGAGGAACCAGTATCAGCCTGTTGATCATCATGGAGACCATTGTCTAGTATGTCTACTGTGATCAAGCCCAAATTTGAGTTGAAATCACAAGATAATCATAATAATAATAATAATAAATATTGATAACACAACAATATCCATTGTTGAGACATTGTGGACATTACTGTTAAAAATTCACTTTGCACAAGTGAATTTCAGCAAAACCGGTTGCAATTTTTATGTTAAGGCGGCGAAAAAATAAAAAAAAAATTACAAAAAACAATGGAGATGTCAGGAGAAAGTCAAGCTGAGAAACCAGAGCCCCATGGCCATATCTAAGCTCCATGTTTGAGATTTTAGAAATGGGAAATGATTCCTATAATTTCGAATGTCTTTGGTGTTCATCGTGAACAAACTACATGTCTGCATTCAAGAGCTCACCATTCAACATGACAAGCAATGCAGCAATGTACTGATATTAGAAAAAAATACTTTGTATTTTTGAATACTTAAGTATTTTCAAAAGTAAGTACTAAAGTACGTCGACTTGAGTAAAATTTTGACCAAGCAACTTTGACTTGTAGTTGAGTAAGTTTTGACAACGAGTATCAGTATTTTGACTCAAGTACTGGAGCTATTACGTACTTTGTCCACCACTGTTAAAAGGTGCAGTATGTAGGATTTGGCTGCATCTAGCAGTAAAGTTACAGATCGTTGGTTATGGTATGCTAGATGGAGAAGAGTAACCTTTCAGACACGACCAATATTTGGTTTGTCCATTCTGTATATATGGTTTATAAAGACAAGTCTGTGTAGAGTAGTTCCTGAAGAAACATCAACAGGCAAGGTGACATGATCAGGGTAGCAATTTACCTGCAAATGGCAGACTGACTGTAGGCCGGACCCTCAGTTGCAGTTAGAGCCTGCCCTACTTGTGTCTGAGTAAGCCCCAAGGACAGCCGACGGATCTTGAAATTCTTGGCAAACTCTCGAATCTCCTCCAGGTTAATGCCTTCCTCGCTGCTGGCTACCTGCTGGGGTTCTGCAGTGGTGAAGAATCTGGTTAAAAATAACTACATTTACTTACTATGGCTCTATATTTGGATATAAGAAGCAGGTGTACATACTGCTGACAAGCTGGCCCACTTTTGCTATGTCTCCACAGGAGATGGGTACCGTAGAGGACAGCGTGGCGGCAGACTTCAGCACAGACGGCTGCGGGGCGATGACAACTGGTGACTGACTGATAGTCGTTACTGATGCCTGGGAGGGACCAAATAAATTACATAAGTGCAATAATGCACATAGAAAAGATAAATCATTCCTTTAGAAAGAGTTAGTTTTGATTTGTTTGAGCTTTCAAGTGTAAATGCAGAAATACCTGTGTGATAGGTTTGGTGAGTGTTGGAGGAGCAGCAGCTTTGGGGAGAACTGCAGCAGAAGTCGCGACTGCAGATCCATTTCCTACTGTGGCAATGATCTGTCCTTGGGTGTTGAGAAGCAGTTGTGGGGTGACGGTCTGGACCTGGAGACCCTGCAGACCCTGCAGTCCCTGGAGACCCTGGAGACCCTGGAGGGTGGGTGTGGCAGCCCCTCCAGCCAGAGAGGCTGGGTTCAATAACAGTGGGAGGGTTCCTATGACCTGTAAATATTGTTTGAAGTGAAATACATACAAAAAATTTAATGTGACTTACATTTTCACTTATGAACACTGACTTACAGAACATCCAATAACCTGTCAAGAGCCAACTATTAGCAGCTTACTGTTTGTCAAGATTGAACACTGCGCCACAATCTCCAATGAGCTGCAATAATGGAAAGATTGAGTAATGGAAGTGTTTCAGAGAACAAATCAGGTTTCACAGAAATTGTCTTATGCTCCACTGACTTGAAATAGCACAGCTGACTGATGTTGAAGGCTGGGATTTTTATTCCTGACAAAAACACCACACAAATGCATTCTGATGTCCTTGGAGAGTGTGATGGTAGTGATTGTTAACTTGTTGTCAAATAATGTAAATGCTGCTCTGTTCTAATCAATCTAAGCTCATGATATGCTATTACTGTTTTATCTCAAACAGATTCTCATGTAATGTGTTTGAGTGATGGCATTTGGAGGGAAGCGCAAAAGCTGGGCAGAATGAGTCAAATCAAAGCTCACATATAATCTGAGTAGCATT
Source organism: Synanceia verrucosa (assembly GCA_029721515.1). NCBI lineage: Eukaryota > Metazoa > Chordata > Actinopteri > Perciformes > Synanceiidae > Synanceia > Synanceia verrucosa. Next base: position 16,677,430 of record CM056561.1, on the reverse strand, counting down.
GTTGTATGTCACCCACCTGTCCCTGGGCATTTGTGATGATCTGGCTGGTGATGCCTGCCATGTTGGACATGGCACTGGTGATGATAGGAGTGGAGGTGAGGGAACTGAGGAACTGCGGCTGAGCTCCCAAAGAAGCAGCATTGATCTGAGCAGAAAAAAAACATAACACGTGTTAAGTAGTGCAGGATAATGATATTCTTAACAGTACAGAGAGTATAACATTTTTGACACAGTATTCTCACAATGGCAGGATTGATGGAGAGTCCCGCAGTCTGGAGCGCTGCTAAAGATATGTTGGACTGAGAGGCGGTTGTAGCGGCCGAGGTCACCTGAGCCGCCGCCACCTGAGCGGCGGAGACCTGCACGTTGGTCACCTGTGTCGGCTGTGACGTCACCTGCACCTGCTGTAGGGAAGCTGCTTGAGGCTGGAACATCGTCTGAGCATTCGTCTGAAGCTGGGGTTGGACGGAGTTCAAGACTGTTGCAGCTGAGTAAAAATTCAAGAGTTTGTGACTTGTTATTGTGCTGTGGTGATGTAATTAATTATGAGACTAAAAACAGACTCAGAATCTGCTGCCACGCTAGCGGCTCTGTGAGGTTGTATTTAGAAACAGTGGTGCATTGAGGGAAACGCTGATTCAAAAAATGTTCTGTGTCTATGTTTCTATGGCAATTTCTGAAGTCAGAAATGAACTGTGATCTTGCCAAAATAAATCTGGACAACATTTAACATTTTCATGCACATTCAGTTTGTGTTTTACCTTGGAGGCCAGCAAAGGGCAGTTTGAGGAGGTTTCCAGCCGTGTTTGCAGCTGTGAGTCCAGGGAGAGTAGCTACATTGGTGGTGGGCAAGGTGAGAACAGCCAGACCACCCTGACCACCGATGGAACCGGCCATACTGAGCGGGATGAGCAGGGGTTGCCCCAGGGGTCCTGTCTGGGCCATCATACCGGTCATCAGAGTGGCCAAACTCTCCTGGGTCAAAACCTAATGTATAATAAAAAAAAAATGTTTTCCATCTCTTTTTACTGACATTCTGATGTTTCACAGGGGCAATTTTACTGAACTAAAGTAATAGAGTAATATATTTTTGTACTTTTTTTTCTTTATTTCTGCAGCTGTATGGTCTGGTTTTTCTCCAGTAGCTGGAAATAATTAGTGAAAGAAAACAAGAAATAATTTGTGAAAGGCAAAAAGGGTTGTGTTAAAACTTCCGGATCCTTGTTGATCTCATTTAAAATTTCACAGGCGTTTGCTGCACTTTTTAAGCAGATGCAACCATAGTTTCTGTCATTGGTTTTTGTCCAAACATAATATTGATTACATAATAATTCTTTCTTTGATGACTAAAGAGAATATTGAAAATGTACTTGTGTGTGTGTAAATTTCAGTCATACCTGTGGACATCCCTGCACAGTGATGGGCATGGTGGCTTGTGGCTGGGATAGGGACAAACTGACGGGAACAGCTGGAGTCAGCGTTTGGACAGCAGGGGCTGGGACCTCTACAGACAACACCTGCTGTTCCCCCAGCACTGCAGGAGCATAGCCACGGTTTGGTTCTTACTGACATGTGAAGTAGTTTTCACAGTTGAAATTAACAATTCAGCACAACAATGCCGTGTGTATGAATAATAAGTCATCTGCTAACTATCATTATCCAGTGTGACCACGATTTACCTACTCCCCCAGTGCTGTGGGGCATAGCGGGGCCATCTTGCGTGCTGCCAACCTCAGGTTGCTCTGCAGGCCGAGCACCTCCCTTCTCATCTTTGACTTCACTCTTCCCATCAGGCGCTGACGATGGCAGAGATGCATCGACCTCTACCTCTAGCACACGAATAGTCTCATGGCTGGACATCACAATGACCTGCACAGCAATAGGGTAAAAGCTGAGATGATTCATATGCAAAAGTATTTTATTGTTTTGTTCAGGGTTCTATTAAAAGTTTACAGTAGATAAATTAGTTATTACTGTGTTATTAGTTTGTAAAACACTTAACGTAATAAGGTAACAGTCTCATTTAACCTAGCACTCGAAGACCCACAAAAACAGCTAACAGCTAACAGCTAAATTCAGTATTTCTCGGCTTTATCGCATCCCCACGCACGGTAAACCCGATTACAACTTAACCGATGATTCATGGTATGCAATAATGAAAGACCTATAGAGGAGAGGCAGCGAGGCAAACTGGACTGGAGGACAAGATGCAGCGAGACAATGCAGGAAGAGAGAGGAGGAATGCATACCTGGTTGTCTTTGGCAGGGAATTTCAAAGTGCAGGATTTTAAATGGCTGAAAAAAGACTTCTGCAGTCAGACAGTGAATGGCTAAGGAAAACAGAGAAGCCGAGCACAATGTTAGGACACAATGACCCAAAACAAAACAACACGCACAAAACAAAAAAAGGAGACACAAATGAAAAGAGCATGAGTACACAAAAACAATGATAAGAGCATCAGCCAACAAGCAGCTCAAGCAATGCTTTCTTCAAGCTCCCACTCCATGCATCTGTGAAGAGCATTGCTTTTGTGTGCTGACGATGTCTGCACAGAATGTCACAAGATAGAGTAAAAAGTTATTTTTAAGCGGGTATTATCAGGTGATAAAACACTGATTCCAATGAACCTCTGCTTAAGTTAATCGTTCCATTGTTATGATGTGGTGTGTTGGCACATGGAGGGTGATGGGTGCAAACAGCAGCAAAGAACTGGAAGACAGACTAAGTTATCAGGGTTTGGCTGAGCTCAGAGTGGTTATAGTGGGAAGAAGATGCTGCACCAAGTGCTTTAAAGGACAGGTGAGTGTTACCTGCTCATTGACAGTAAGTGGGGCATCTTTGGCAGGGGGATCCTGGGAGTTCATAATCTCGGCTGCAACACCACAGTCACTGTCTCCTTGTCATTCTGGATACACAAACATTCATTAAACAAGAGTGCATCTTCTTTCCCTCATTTGGTTGAAACATACCCACATGCAGAGAGCTGTTGTTGTTGTTCTTTTTTTAATTCATGGCTATTTGTGTCATTGCAGATCCAGACTATTTAGAGGGGCCTGCAAACAGGCCATGCTGTGTTGGACTTGGAGCTGCAGAAAACGTGATGAAACACGCTGATCGTGGACATGAAAAGGTTACAGGTTCATCGCAGATCAAAACAAAAAGATACAGGATGGTGCATTTCCTGCTGCACTGCTCTGCTGGTCATGAGGATCTGTCAAAACTTCAGCGGGTGTTGATGAGCTCCCCACCCCCCATCCTGACCAATAAAAGTCTCGCCGCGTCGGCCACTTTTGGAGTCGAGCACTAACCACCAAGTACCGGCGACAGATACCATCTCTACCCGTGCCCAGAGACCGAATATTATGTATTTCCCTCTCTTTATCATAAATATATAAATTATGCTAATTACGAGCATTGCATATTAACCAAAACTCATTTCCTCTCGCCATTTCGCTGCGGTGCGCGAGCGGCGGACTCGAACAGACTGGTTATTATAGTCAACTTACCGCGTAAATGCAGCTTATTTTCTGTAATCCCCCGCTTTTATAAAAGGTCCTTGTCACAGTTTGTTTCGGTCACACATAATTAAAAATTCATCTCAGCTCCCAGACAGGCGCTGTGACAGCACACAAAAGAGGCATTTGCATTGATAAGGAGGGTTGCAATGTTAGGCTCTTCTCTGCCTTAATATTTAATGACGATGCCCTTTCTGCAACACTTCAGGTAGTCAGAAAATCCTTGACGTGTCTCACAAAATCCCATTTGAGCTGTAAAGTCGGACAAAATTGCCACAAAATTGGCCTTTTGCACTACGTCATGAACATAATTTATGCAAGGGAAAAAATCTTGCATTGAAAAATGTCTGCCTCGACTCGCGAGGTACCATGGTTCTCTTAAAGGGGACGCAGCGCAAATAAGAGCCCGAAGAGAAAGAAGCATCGACACAGTCATTAGACACAACACTGAGCTGCTCTTCTTGTGTTTGCACAACTATATCCATGTGTGCACTACAGAGGGGACATCCTTTGCTTGTTATGGCCTGCAATTGTTTGTTTTCATTTATTGAACGCATAATTAAACTGCCCTGTTCAAGGTCTTCCAGTCCCTTGGCCCCATGTCATGTCACACCTGCTAGGTTTTTGTGTGTTTTGCTGAGTGGAAATACACACATATATTACTCGGCTAATATACTGCTATAGAATTATAGAATTGTAATTGTCATATCATATCATATCATACTGTTCATCTCCAGTTCGTTGCACCTTACTGTTTATTTATTTACACTATTTCTATTCATAGCTATTATTTCATTACCAACTGTTCATCTCTATTTCACTGCACCTGTTTATTTGCACTATAAATATCACCACGAGTCATAATTATTTATCTGCACACACATTTTATACTTCAAATACAGCACTTCTGTATTATACTTCACTTGTAAATAGTAATATTTATCTGTTCTTTAATATTATTAGTAATATTTCTCTGTTCTTTACATTGCTTTTTGTATTGTAATTGTATCTTTTGCTGCTGCTACAATGTAATTTCCCAGGTTGGGATCAATAAAGTAATTCAATTCTAGTCTATTCTATTATGAAATGGAAAAGTAACTGCAAACAGAAGGACTGACCAAAAACAGGCCTACATGTGTACAGTGACATCAACGATGGCTCAATTTCACAGAATGCACAATATCATATCTACAAAGCCATTGCAAAGGATGGTATTAACGATTTAGCCACTTCAGTTTCAGGGTCCTGCAATTATGTTTACTGTCATAGCAAGATTTAAACACAACAGGACCGCCATTAAAGGTATAGTTGGTGGTATCTCCTCTAACCTCCACCTCCTCTCCAGTTGTCTCCTCCTCTCAAAGGCTGCAACAATGTTGACTCTGGTTTGTCCTCTAGCTTTACCCAAAGCCTGTTTCGTCACAGCCTTTTCTGCCTCTGACTTTCTTCTCTTTGCCTGTTTCGCAGGGCGAGCCATCAGAAGTAACACTAGAGGTGGTATTTTTGGCTGCATTTTCTCTGCCAATGTACCCTAATGAACGTATTCTCCTACTAACTCTCTAATTCTGCAGAGGAGTGTGCTGGATAGTTCTGGCAATGGTGAAATGTGACACGTGTGCATGCATTTGCATGCAGGAGGGAAGGATGGGGGGGACAAGACATGAAGGCATCTGATTGGTTCTTTCCATTCGGACTGAAAGGCAGGGATCGGTCAAAGTTTTTATAGTCCTGCAGCTGCCAGAGAGATCTGGTTCTTTTAGTTCCTTTTTCTGAATAAATAATGTATTAACTGCTCTCAGGATGGGAGGACCATTTCACCCAGTATAATAAAAAGTGTTTCTAAACAGGATTACCAACTATACCTTTAATGGTATTTATGGTATTTTATCAGAATCAGAAACGTTTATTGCCAAGTAAGTTTGCACAAAAAATGTGCAAACATATAAATGCAGTGCAGAGATATGGACTAAAAGATAATAAAGTGACTAAGAATAAATATGGGGTACAAAAGCTCTTATTATGTGATAAAAAACAGAGACAACAGCAGTGCAATATGACAGTTAAACACAGATATGGTAACATTAACGGTGAAAGGGACAGTTTTCATATTGTACATGAATAACAAAATCATGGACAAAAGAAAGGCACTGTATTATCATACTGGTTTCAACATCCTTGTTGTATATTAACACTAAAAATATAGACTATAGACTAAGAGCATGGGCTTAGCTTTTAATGTGAGTTATCTTATTACTTTCCTATCCATCTCAATTATGTGTTTGTTTTATCAATAATGCGATCAATTTAATTCTGCATATCTATCTACAACAGACAACCTTCATTCACTCTTGAACTCCCTTCCCATTTCTACCTGTAGGGGGCGCACTCAGTTTGAACACCGAGTGCGTCGAACCACCGTTTGAGAACGACTGACGTCACCACTTCCACAACAACAAGAAGCTGAAAAACAAGGAAGTGAATGATTGTGAAGCTGTAACCTGCTATAAGGCCGTGTAAAGATACGCAGAGCTCGATTTAATCTGACATTCCTCAGACTCCGGACCAGTCCAGAACAATGAACAACAAAGGTATTTCTCCAGACCTCGTTGAGATAATTAGTCAGCTGTCCGTTTTACGACGCTGACGATATAACCCGAAACGAAGAGCTGTCGTTATGGCCATTCTGAAGCAGACTTCACGTTTAGCTACGTACATGACAATAAACTGACGTGTTCTGGCTAATTGTAATTATACACGCGTTGATCTTGAGCATTTATTATAAAATACTGTACATGTAAATTATGAACGCCTATATTCACTGTCACCTTATATTATCATAGCATTTAGTCGACAGGTCACCGTTAGCCAGCATGACTTAACACAGGTACATTTTTAAAGGCAAAGCTAACATGATCTTCCTGTTTTGGTGTAAATGCATGGGAATGTAAGTCTATTTCCATAATTGTATTAACAGTCAATTTATACCGTGTGTATTAATATAGCTGCATAATATTGCTTATTTTTGTCCCATGGCTACATGCAGCTTATATACACACTCAAATCTTTTGTCGCTAACAGGCCTCCTGCAACCAGCTATTATATTCATTATCCATAAAAATCTACCTGTTATGGCAGCTTTGTCTGGTTAATGTCTGCAAATAGCTCATGTTCATCGTTAGTTACCGGAGCCCATTATGATGCGTTTAAAGGCTTGTTTTGTCGGACAGGAATACAAAGGTAACCGTCACTTTACGGAAAGTGAAACCAGAGTATTTTGTTGCAAAGAAAAATACTTAAAAGAGCTGAACTGATTACACACAAAATTCCTGTTTCTGTGGAATGATCGACTAATTGTCTCTGCTGTATGTAGATGTGTTATACGTTTTTTGTGATGCATTCATGTTTTTTTTTGGTCAGTTTTGAAACCGTAGTCCTGAAAGAACAGAAATTCCAACTGTATATTTTGTACATAGTTCACAGATTTGTTGATATGTTATGTCATTATGTCCTTTCCAACATGGGGCACTGGGACTGATGTCACCTTCCACTTTTCTATTACTTCTGATATGAATGTCTGGTTTTCTATTGTTATATCATGTTTTGTGACAGAGGATATTTTATGTGACTTGTGAAATTCTTCTTTAGTGCTGTCATAATTTCTCAACACAGTGCCATAAAACACAGTGTCACTCACTCAACCTGGAACTGCCAGTCACTGTCGAGACTAACTGATGACCAATGTTGTTTTGCAGGTTCATATCCACAGCAGGCTGTGTACCCTCAGCAGAGCTCTGCACCTGTATACCCTCCTGCTATGCAAATGTCTCCTCAGGCACCTCCTTACACAGACACACCGCCTGCATATTCTGAGGTAACTTCATTACATTTATACGGCATACATAATATTGTCTGAACAGGTGTATTCAGTTCTATCATCTCTGTGTCCACAGATATATCAACCCAGATATGTGCTTCCACATCAGGTGCCCAGTCAGGTGGCACAGATGTCTTCTCATTACCATGGTGCTCAGATGTTTATGCCCATGCAGCCACATATGCCCGTTGGGCAAATGGGCCAGAATGTCCCCATGGCTTACTATCCTATGGGAGCCGTGTACCCCCCTGGTTCAACAGTGATGGTAGAGGGCGGCTTCGATGCTGGTGCTCGTTTCACTGCAGGCAGCAGCGTTTCTCTGCCAGTCAGTATCCAGCTAGTTCCATTATCCAGAATTCTGAATTAATGAGATGAATTCAAAGTTGATGAGCTCTCTCCCACTGTTTGTGCTTTCCTCCTCTAGCCCCCACCTCCTGGACATCCCCCGAATGCAGCTCAGCTAGCTGCCATGCAGGGCGCCAATGTTGTAATGACACAGCGCAAGAACAACTTCTTCCTCGGTGGATCCAGTGGAGGTTATACCATCTGGTAACAGCAACTCTTCGACTCCTCCTTCACGTCTAAAACCGTGTCCCCGTCCCAAACGACACCCCAGTTCTTCCCCCATCCCATATGCCTCCCTCTTCAGGCTGCTTGGCCATGCCACAATACTGATATCACCTAACGGAATGTAATATTTTAGAGCCCTCATGAAAGGTACAGTACTCCACTTCTGACTTAGAGATCAAATGATGAATGCCACTGTCTGGAGAGGACAACTGCAAAAGTTTTTAAACATTGTAGAATTCATTCCATAATTATTTATTGGTAATAAACCTCTTTGGTCATTCCAGATTGGACCCGTCAGACATCTGTATTTGTTCAAGAGACCTGGTCTCCTTATGATCAGATTGATCACAGAGATGTTCATGTATACCTGTAAAAGCTACGTAAATAAAATATTGAAATGTCAGACCCGCATTAAATAGTTAAGCTGCTTTATGGTGAAAGTGAAATGCAGTTACAAAGTTAAAGCGCAAAAAAAAATCCATGTCTTTTTCAAAAAAAGGAAAAAAAAAACTTTTAGTGTAGTTGAATTAATAGATGTGTCATAGTTTTCTGTAAATATCAATATGATGATCATGATAAAACAGGAAGCATCTTGGATGCTTTTAGCTAGAATTGTCTTGTCTTTTGCACAGTATCCAGAATATCACGGCTAAATTTCTTGTACAGTCTGACAGATTGTTACACTTAAATCACTTGTAAATTATATAAATTAAATTTTAAGAAAAGATTTCATGCAATATCCAAAGTGGTTTACTGTACCTTGTTGGGCAATTTGTAGATGAACATAGTCAAGTGCCAAAGAGCACTGGGGATAGCCCTAATTTAAAGCAAATTAACTTCAGTAAACTTAAAGGAAAGAAATTTAAAGTAAATCCAAATAGTAAGTTGAACGGGAAGGGGTGGTTGGTGTAACATTTTTGCTTCTTTTTTTTTGTCTCCTGTTTTGTTTCACAGTCGGATACCCAGAGTTTATACACTAAATGTTTTATTGTACAGAACTACCTTCCACTGTTTCTTTTTCACACAGTATCATTTGGTATGATCAGAAGTATTTATTTGTCATAGAAAATTGTCATCTTTGTGATAGCATTAGTTTCTTGTCAGCAAGGTTGAGGCGACTTTATTATTCCAGTGTCTCTTTCCACATTTATATGACTAGTTAGGCGAACCCATTTGTTGGTCGAACGAATGAGCTGGTTGTACCAAAGATTTGGTCTACAATGCACTTATGTTTGGTTGTGACTTGAAATTTGAAACGTCACAATTTAAAAGCAAACATATCGATTATGAGGTTGTCGGTCCATAGACCTTCAGTACGACATGACTGCAATTGTTAATGAATGCCACTTTATGTGGATTAATCACATCTTCAAGTTGTTGCATACATTTGCACCTATGCTGTGTAACAAAAAGAAAAACTTTTTTTTTTTAATCTGAGATGCACTCCAAAGCAAATCTGAGAGGTTGCAGATAAGGGACTACCCTCTTTTTAATTGTTTTCATGACTTTTTAAAAAAGAAAAGCTGTGAGATTTCTGAACATTTTTAGATTGAATGAATCACCAAGTCCTGTCCATTTGAAACTTGTTTCTTAGCATGAAAGTGTATGCAAGCTTGCAATGAGGCTAAATATGTCACTATCAGCATAATTGTTCATTTCCAAGGTATTGATTGTGCTGCTAATTAAACTTTAGAATCTTAACATGTTATCTTGCAAACTTAAGGTATCTGAAACTGGCTCAGTCAGTATGGATACCGTATATTTGTAGATACTCATTTTTTGGTGTCTTGTAGCATCAATATGTCACTGGGTATCCGACACACCGTATCAAGTTTTAACAGCTGTGGCCACCAGAAGACAAGTGCTGTTGACCGACATTCAGTCATTTCAGTGTTAAGTCAGTGAGACCAGCTGTCGGGAAATGTACACTGTTCATCTGATGAACTCCTGTCAGCAATTTGTACACAAAGCTACAATACCACACGTGACTGATGTGTCACTCAAGCGTTTTTTTTTTTTTTTTTAAATGCCTCAGCGGTCATTTACTCTCACTCATGTGGTCGTTTTGTCTAGATCTACTTGGGAGAGGAGGCCACAGCTATTAAAACTTTAAAAACAAAATTTCTTTCCCCCCTAGCTCATTTGTCAAGCATCATAATGGTGGCTTTTTCCCAGCAATATGAAGTACTGTAAACTACAGCTGACCAGTAGATGCTATGCCAACCACAGCCAGCAAATGGATTAACTCTCTGTTGAAGGATTATGGACATTTATAGTTCAGGGATTCTCTTTACAATATTTTGTAAAAAATAGATGTATGTACTAAAGTGACGTGGTAGACTTTGGTACACATTCTATCTTTTAAGATTACTAAAGGAGATGAGTGTCAAAGATGGAATAATACTTTGAAAAAAAAAAAAGACTTAGGTGCACTTAACTTTTTTATACTAAACTTAAAATTTAAAATGTAAGTTTAGAATAAAGGTTATTTTGGAAATTTGACAGGCTGCATGTTTGTGTAATTTTATTTACTTATATAATGTATTAGAACATGGGTTTTTTTTATTTCAAGATTGTCACCCGCAATATAACATTTAGGATTATTGTTTTGTTGTGATTAGAGCTTAAATGTTCTTTCCCCAGCCACATTGCATCACAGGTAACTGAGCGTTTAACTTAAATGACTGTTTGAGTGGATGCTTCGCCTTGTTTGGCATTCATACCAATATAATTACAGATTTTTTTTGTCATAAATAATTATTATCCTTCTTAGTTTAGTATACACACTGAACAAATCAATAACCAAAATATTGTTACTTTGATATAACAGGTGTTGAGTCAAATATGGAGGTGTATTTTTGTTAAAATCCCCTTAGCAGTGCCACTTTATTGCATCGACCACAACAGCCCACAATCCATCACACTTTAACCCATGTGTGCGTTTATAATTTTATTAATTATGATTTTATTTTTACTTATTAATTTAATGTTTTTAATAATAAATCTGTCAAACAAAGCTGAGGTTCTCTTATCACACGTTTTTCAAATATTATAGGGAAGACAGTTGTGCTCAAATACCAGCTATAGTATGATCAGAAAAAGCATCACAGTCAATTTTTTATCTATAAGCTCATAAATTGAGCCTCAAAATATGCATACATAAACACTGTTATGTGTTTTTCTTTTTAATTCCTGTCAGAACAACTGTGGTATTTTTCCACATACTAAATACAGTCTTTGGGCACAAACAGATTAATGAAGTTTCATGATGACAGATATTGATTCACATCGATGGAAATCATTTTAAGTCATGGTTTGTCATCACATATTGCAATATGTTGTCTAGAGTGTCAACAAAAACTGAACATAAGCTTCAGAGTCGTGGGGTTTAGCGCTGGCCTGTTAGTATAGGTCTATATAGGTGTTAACTAGACATATCTGACAAACTCAGTGCAAAACATTTGAATTTGTTTTGTATTGATTCAAAGTCAAGAGTGTGGCTTTATCAAAATATGTTAAAACATAACTGTAAGCTCTCACACTATGATGTCACTAGTCCAAAAACATGTTTTATTGCCTTCCATATTTATCTCAAACTGGGAAGTCATCAGTAACCGTGTCTCCAAATGAACAAAAACAACACAATAATGTTCAGACCGTCCTGAAAAGGAGAACGTTGTTTTTAAACTAGCTTATAAAATAGATGCATAGAAAGATGATCATTTTAAAAGCAAATCAATATAAAAGTGACTTCCCCCAGTAGCTTGTTTGGTGGGGGGAAAAAAAAACCCAAAACAAAACAGCAAAACATATTGCAGATACCACAGAGAAAAACTGAAACATGGCTGATAAATAGTGCAAATGAGCCTCCTACATTTTGATTGTTGCAGATTATTTACTGATCATGTCAACTGTGACATACTGAAATCCCACCACCTGTTTCATGCCTAGCTCTGCTGTTCTGAACACACACTGTCACCTGCTGCTCATCCATCAATACTCAGTCTTACTGGAACTTATCTTCTCTTTGGTATTGCTTGTGTGCCTCTGCATTTTTTTCCACTTCAAAATCTTTAAACAAAGTTTTTTCTCTGCCTCTATGTGCATGACCTTCCCTCAAAACAAGAGATGCATAAAAAAAATCCTATATTTTTTCCTCAGTCTTCCATAGACCTTTTTGTCTTTCTGCACTCACTGCCTGTTGAAGTATTCACCAGGTTCATATGAAGTACTCCTTCTTTTCGCTCGCAGCCTGGTTATTGTACTCGTCATCGGGATCCTCCCCTGGAGCTGGCTCCCCCGTCGTCCTGTAGTCTCCTTTATTGTGGCAGAGGTACCGGTAAAGCAGGAAGCCCAAAGCAGCTAAGGTCAGCAGAATGAGAACAACCACCACTGGAAAAAAATGAGACAAAAATAATCATTTTTAAATGCAGCTTTGAGACATTATGATGTGATAAACTTCCAGGATAAAGTGTTAACGGTTACCAGCTATAACTGCCGAGTCTGGACTGGAGGGGGCTGCTGTCGTTACCACTGAGGGGGAGATTAAAACAGGCAGATGGTTACTGGTAAACTGGTGACAGGTGAGGTAGAAAGGTCACACTGTTTTACCGTGCAGGAGTGGAAATAAATTGTGATCTATCTCACAACTGTGTGGATCCAGGAGGAGGCTGATATTGAGTAGAAAACCGAAAAAGTATACAAGTTACCCTGAATAATGGTGGTGTCTGCTTGAGGGGGAAGTGATGTTAAAGACCCCATATCTGACAAGAGAAAAACAAAACACAAGAGTGAAATGTGTTTATTACATACCACAAACCAAAAAAAGTTATGATACCAGGATACTTGTTGGCTGCAACTCAAGTTATTTGAAGCTGAGTGAATATGTTCACGAAACACTCACCCTCTGTCACGGCTGAGTTCATATACAAGGAGAGGGTTGTTGAAGGCACCATATCTGAATCTGGAAGGTAAAAAAAGTGTGTTAAAAATGTCACCAGGCTCTCTATCTTCAGCACACAGTCTGCCAGAGGCGAGTTGTGTAACAGCATAGCTGCTGGCTGAGGAGGGACTATTAAGTGTTGTGACATATAATCTGGTTATTGAGGGCTGGGACTGGGAAAAAAAAAAACCTGTCTGCTTCTTGTTTATTTCCGAATCCTCTGTGATGCAACGACTTAATCAGAAAACTATTTCATTCAGTAAAAGTAGCAATACCACAAAAAAAAAAAAACACTTATAACAGTGATATATATTAGGCCTGTCACAATAATTGCATGTGTGTTTGTTTTCCTCGCCTCTCTCTACCAAACAGACTGGATGACAAAAGGGTACATTCTGTGCATCCTTCTGTTGGTTGCACAGAGAATGAGCAGAGTGAACCCTCCTGTCAGTCATCCAGGGTCTTTGTCTCAGTGGGGGTGAAGGAGGAGCAGCTGTAGCAGGTGAGCCTGATGAGGAGTAGAGAGCCAGGTAATAAGGAGAAATTAATGGGAATAATAAAAGCCATGATTTCAAAGCACGGTGGTGTAGTGGTTAGCACTGCCGCCTCACAGCAAGAAGGTAACGGGTTCGAATCCCCATTTTGGATTTAAACCGAATGAGCAAGGTGAGTCCATTAACACGAACAAGCCAGGATGTTGGATTTGTTCGAAAGTAGTGGCAACGAAAAAAAGCCAACAAAAAATTTATTTAAGTGACATTTTGTTAACTGAGACTCAAAGGCAGAGTTGGCGATGTCGAAGAGCAAGCAAGATTTGAAAGATGCACTGCTACGAATCCCCCTCTAAGCTCCTCCTCCTCCAGTCAGCGCTACGACCAATGCAGCCTTTTCTGCCTCCGTCTTTCTCTTCTTTGGCTGTGTAGCCGGACGAGCCGCCACGGGTAACGCTGGAATAGGTATTTTAGACTGCTTTTTCTCTGCCATTGTAAACTGGTCTGGTATTCTCCAGCTACCGAAGTATTTCGCGAGAAGAGTGTGCTTGATACCTGCAGCCACGGCGAAGCGATGCGTGTGCCCACGCGGAGTGGAGGGTAGAGTGGGGGTGAGCGCAGGACGAGACGAGAATGCATCTGATTTGTACTTCACACTCGGACCGAGGCTATTAATTGGTCAAAGTTTTTATAGTCTTTATTATACTCAGATTCTATTCATTTCTCTTTCTGAATACATATTAAATTGACGACTATCAGGGTGGAAGGACCATTTTATCCAACATAACAAAATGTGTCTCTAAAAATAATCACCTACTATACCTTTAATAATCCATTTTATTTATTATTTCAGTTGTGTGTGGTTTTTGAGTGAAACATAAAGACAGGGACCATTTTATTGTTTTTATTTGTCATTGTTATTCAAGTGCAATTTTTACTATATCACAGATTCTATTTTATTTTTGTCTATTTTTTTGTATGTCGTTTGTTCATTTATTTAGGATATTTAAAACGTTCTTGACATTCTCATTACAATGTTTAAACACTCCTGACAAATTAAAGTTTGTTGCTTTTGAAAGGGTGTACTTGCATTATTATGCCATATTATCATTATATTAGTGAAAAATGGAGTCAAAATAATATTGACAATAATATAATTTATCGGCAATAGGTGGTGGATTGTCCAGCAAACTTTGTTATCATGACAGACCTAAAAAATTTCATTAAAGTAGAGGTCCACAAATAAAAACACCTCAAAAATAGAAGTATTACAAATATTTACATTGTTGTATATTGTAATAGCCAGTGTGTTTTAATGATGAGAACTGCAGAGAGCAAAACCATGTTGTTTTTTTTTTGCCCTGGTCAAAGGCCATCCATACCAAAATAACACCACTTAATCATGATTCTCATTTTCAGATGATTATACACTAATTAATCATAGTTATGAATATGATATTCCATTTCTCATGATGATATAGCCTGTATTAGAATGCCCCGATTAATTAGTAGATTAATCACAGAGCTGGACAATATATTAACAATATTATTGTTAATATTATTTTTAGACTTTTTTTTTACTCTTGTACTGATAATATGGTATAATAATGCAAGAGTATTTATTAAACATTGTAATTTGAATATCAAGAACTTTTAAATATCCAAAATAAATAAACAAAAAACTCTATCTTATAGCAAAATTTGCACTTGACTAAAAATCACATCTAAAAACAATAAAACAGAGCCTGTCTAATTTATTTTTTACTCCAAAACCACACACAACTGAAAAAAATAATAAAATGGATCATATTGTCTCTGTAAACAGCTAAAATCAGAGCAACACCACATTAGCTCTAATAAGCGCTGTGTTTATGTCTCTTTTGCTTTTCCTTTTTGTCCATTTCATTTTACAAATATATACTTTAACAAAAGATGGCTGATCTAATTTTATCAGTAAGTTTGATCGGTAGTTACGACTTTGTTGGTAGTTTCCTTGATTTTTTTCCAATGGAGTTCTGCTTCATGACCTGGCAACAGACGGTTTGTCCAAGTAGAGTTCCCGTCACTCGATTAATCATGTTAACACACTAATTTCATCCTTAAAATTATCTATATTGTTGTGGGGTGGATGGAGTTTTTTTCCAATGAATGCATTGACCTTGGATCACTAGTTGACATCATCCAACATCATGAATCCCAAAACCCAAATATGTTACATCTGTAACATAAGACAGAAAAACAGCAGAATTCCAATTAACTAATTGATTAGGCAGTTATTAATAAGTGTGTATAACAACCTTCAGTATTGCATCATTGAATCATTCACAAAAAAAAGTCCTAAAAATAATCAAATGTGTCATAGCAGAAGCAAAAATAGGAAGAAAAAACTGATTAAGGAGTGGACTTACTATTCATGGTTAACAGTGCTTGATAACCCACTGGCTTCCTGAACAAAATACAAAACAACAAAATATCTTAGAAAAAACAATCCGCAATCACGTCGTCAAACCCTAACCAACAACATTGTTCATTTAACTGCCAGGGAAATCAACCGGTCAGACCTCTCGACCATTGTTGCCGACATACAGACTTTCTTTGTGTCAGCTGAAACTTTATTAAGACAAACAAAAAGCGTCTACGTCCTCATTAAATTAGCTTACTTCACAAAAAGTCACCTCGGAGAAGAAAAATACTGTAAAATATAACTTTTCAGCAGACGTCTTCGTGTTTCTCCAGCACTAAACAATCAGACATTGTTCATTGCAGCTGTTGTGAGTTAAAACCTACCTGGGCGCAAGCAGAACGAGTCACAAACCAAACTGCTTCTTTAAAAGTACGTTTTTTTTTGACGGCCTTGGAATTAACTTCGAGATAAACAAAAAAAACTCGCACTGTCTAGTTTAATTTTGAGACAGAAGCTGTTTTCAAGTCTGTGGAGACGTGTGAAACTTCATCTGTGAAATGCAGTTAGTGATATCCTTTAACTCCCTGCACCCGTGAGTCAGGCAGCGCACGCGCTCGATTTCCGCCCCTCCCTTTCCTCCCCCGCGCCACGTCAAAGATCGTCTATTTGCAAGATGAATCAATCCTGGAGAAGTACGAAAAACTGAGAAACCCAGCGAAGAGAAGCTGCAACTTGTATTTTTTTTTAGTAATTAAGATTTTTTTAAAAAAAAGTTGTTAAACTATTTTCGATTGTTAAAATGTTAAAATAGATTAATTCATCTGGTCATTTTGACTGCACCATGTGGGGAAGACCAGCATGCTAACATAATTACAAATTTGTTCTAAAAAATGATCAAATTGAACTGATACTTAAAGGTTATATGCACTTAGTTTCATAACTAAGTTGGTAGCACCTCTCATATGCATAATACATATGTTACATTTTGTCACAGAAAGGCTTAGCAGTGTGGTTGATTTTCAGCTACAACCAGCCTTGTGTTATCTCCATTGTTCACAGTTCTGTTTGGGCATTGGGTGTTGTTTTCCATGCCAGACAAGTCAGATTTTGGGGCGCACCCGACATCCTTCCTGCATTGTAAACAACTATGTTTTTCAAAGCACTACCCTACTCGATGACATAATGTGGTGCTTTTTCTCAGAGTTGACACCAAGCTCCCCTTCAGGGTCACAGGAGACACTTTTATGGTGGCTCTTGTGGTTTTAAAAGAGACGCTTTTATGGTGTTTTCACAGGCAGAGTGATACTCCTCAAAGATGAGTGAACTGGTCATAGAATGGGTATAAAATAATATAATGAAAGGATATACCTGTATATCATATCACACCACAAAGCAACTGTAAATATCTTAAGTACAATTTGATTTTCAAGTCTTCCCACTCTCTAGGCTGTCTCTCAAAGTGACTATGGGACGGCTACAGAGTGCATGTCATGAAGGAGTAACAATCTAAATGAGCTGACGGTGAACAGAAAGGATTTGAGAGGGTTAAAATTTGCTAAACCTGACAGATATTGGCTTGAATGCCATTATTATTGATTATGTCTGTATTCTGTGGTTCTTCCTCATCAACTTTTGTCACACATTCATTGTCACATCAGTTCATATTTCACACAATTGCCCATAAAATCAAGAAAAGCTAAAAAAAAAAAATCTTCCAGTGTCTGGATTCTGACCACCATAAATTAAAATCCTCAACTGAACATTTAGGGATTCATAACAATATCAATAAAGGGGTTAATAAAGAGATTCTTATTATTTTTCTTATAATATAAGCAAAAACACACATTTTCTATATTCAATCTAATAAAAAAATTAGACTGACCTCTCATAGCTGCACTGTTGCTGACATTTTATTCTATTTAGACATTTGGTCCAAATAAACCTTGAAATTATTTAGATTAATGACTCCCAAAGCAGGAAATGATATCTTATTGCCTCTCCATTAGTGCAAATTATGTTGGGGACACAATGACATTAGCTGAGAAATGGGGGCAAAGTGAGCGTTCATTGCTTTTAGCATTTTAAAAACACCCACTGGCTGAGGGGCAACCATAGCTTTTGACACATTATTTTAAATGAAATTACACAAGCTAGAAGGATTTATTGTATATACATTTCATCACAATTTGCATAGTCAACAAATTATCGAAAAAAGATCATTAAAAAACATTGCTTGGAGATGCATTATGATTTATCTTCATAGTGCTCACACAATTAACAGATTCCAGTTTTTTGAGTGAAGAAGATCATTTCTGCTTACTTTCTATCTAATTAAAATGGGAAATGACAGAAGAGTTCATTTGCATACAGTGACCATTCAGTCAGTCAAACAATGTAAACTTATTGGTGGCAATGTTTGCTAACATTAGATACATAAAATAAGTAATCTGATTTTAAAACTCTTCATTCAGAATATAATGGAATCTGTGGGCGATTAAGTCCAGTCCTGCAGTGATGTAGCTATACTTTTGAAAGGATACATAAGATGAAATATGGCTGTTAAAAAAATATGACTCACCAATGCTGAAAACTGTACATTTGATTTCAATAAATGATAAATAAAAAACTAGCACCAGCAAGTCGATGCAGGTGTCCATCATTCCTCAAGCCACAGTTGGACATTTCAGTGCAGCTGTCTCCACATTTTTTCCTCTTGCAGCTGTTGACTTCAGTCTCATTTGTGCTTCTCTCTGTTTGATTCAACGGACAAAGATTTGTGACAAGCTCAGTTTTTATACACAAACAACATTGGGGGAATCAAGAAGATTATTAATAATTTGCGTACAGGAAAAACATACGAACCTAAAATGTGAAAACTTTAAACATCTGTGCTCTTTGAGTCTGGAGTTGCCTGTTTTTCTGCAGGAGCATCCTAGAGAAAAGGCATGTAAAAAAAAAAATGAGCGATGACAAAAACACAATAGTGATCAATCAAATCAATCAAATGAGCAAACCTTATTAGGAACACTCATGTCCTTAAGGTTCAACTCAGAAACGTTGCTGTTCTCCAGTCCGTTTGCTTTAGGAGTGTCCAGGTTAACCGGACTGTCACCTCTCTCTTCAATGTGCAGCGGGCCATCGTCTATTCCAGACAGCTGAAGCTCCAAGCTCTCTGAATCACAAGAGTTGTTCAGTTCGGAGCTGCTCTCACTCGGTGAAGCTTTCTCATTGTCTCCCTTGTTATCAGACTCTACAGGAGGTTTGGTCTCAGACTCCTCTTCTTTCACCCCCTTCTTCTCTACCTCTTCCTCCTCCACATGGTTGCTCTCTTCTGCAGACTTCAGCTCATTTCCAGAGGCAGCATCTTCTTGTGCAGGAGAATCATGGCTTGACCCTCCGTCCAGGGACTTGGACTCGGCGGTGGGGTTCTCTAGAAGGGGTGATTGCGGGGAGACTGCAAGGGTGCTGCTCTCTCTGGACAGAGTGCTGTGGCGAGGCTTGTCCGGGGACCTGAAACTAAACCTCTGGCTGGGTCTAGGACTGTAGCTCTTGTGAAACTCAGAAAAGCTGGCTTTCCAGGCCTTAGGGGACATCAGAGTTCTTCTCTTCAGGGAGCCATAACTGAAAATATTTTGTAATATAAGACAAAAAGCAAGGAAATGGGGTGAGAGACATCAACTTACTGAAATGATTCATTCCAAAATAAAAGTTAATTGGAAAGTACTTTGTCTGTGGGATGCACAGCACCCAGGGCATTGTCAGTGAGGAAAATGATAAAAATAATAAAGCAAATATTGCAGCTTTGGACCTACAATGCAACTGTTTGTCATAAAACATGAGACATATTGGCATTAAGTGTGTTATGGAGTGGCAAAAAAACAACCCTGTAAGAATCAATAGTTTGGGATTAGTTTATTAGACTTGTGAGTTATATTGAATTGTGATCTGTGAAGCAGAGCCTCAGCTGTCATAAGTAGATGATGTCGTCAAAATTCAAAGCTAAATAGAAAAAAACCTACCGTTGCATGCCCTTCAAAGCAAACACTTTGTCCGGATGTTGAGCTTGCAGCTCCTTTATCACATTCTGCAGATCATTGTTGAGCTAAAGAGAAGGACAGAACTGGTCAAAAAAAGAAAATAGATTAAACAATGAATATAATGTGCCAACTGACTTTAGAAAACACACCATGTTCATTTCTTTATAGAAGATGTCTCGTAGATTTGACACGGCTGAGAAGACGTTCACCAAGCATCCGATGCGGCTAAAAGGGAGAAGTAAAATCATAATGTGGAAAAATGTGTACCCCTAACATCTCACATGATAACAGAAAAAAATATATTTAAGAAGACCTTTCAAAGAGCACAGGCAGCTCTTCTTTTAACTCAGTGTTGATTCCTTCATAGATACTTTTGGCAGCATTCATCTCTTCTTCTGCCTGCGGAGTGAGCATTTCATAATCCATTTTTTAACAATGGATGGTTGAAATTCGCAGTGAAAAAGGGATATGCATGTCATTATCAATAACCTTGTTTATCTTGACATCATCCCTCTTCTTAGCAGTCTGCAGTGCCTCCAGGTTGTGAAGGGAAGAGTCATAGTCAACCAGTTTTCTGCCCCTCTTGGCTACTTTCTCCTATTTTAAAACACAGAATGCCCAGATTTATTGTTGGTGTATGTGTGCACTATTTTTCTTTGCAGGGATTTGTGTGTTTACTCTGAGGCCCTTTTGCGTATCTATGTATTCACTTCTGTTTGCTTGCACCCTTGCTTCCTCTTGTCTTACCCTGACATCTGGGAATTGGCTCACGTAGGACTCCATGGTACGTACGGCCTGGTCTACCAGCTTCACCTCCAAGTCATTCCACAGGAGATCCTCCCCCTTATTAAAAGGCACAGCATAGCTAATATATTAATTATGCATGAAGAGAGAGAGGAAGTAGTTTTTTTTTGGTCCCCCTGGCAATGTGTGTGAATCCTGCTGTACTTGTTAAACACAAATATGCAGCAGTGGAGCTTATTACTGACCTCCACAACGGCTCCCAAGACTTCCTCTCCAGCCCAGTCAGTTTCATAAGCATCAAATAGAGATTGGGAAAGGCGTCTTGAAGCTTCACGCATGTCTGTAAAAAAGCAGAACGGTCCATTATGAGACATGGAGACGACACTGATCTGCAGATTCTATAAGCAGAAGACATTTTCACCTCGAACCGCATTAACATAGTTCCTCAGGTCCTTGTACATTCGGTTCCCATCAGTCTGCGAAAGATAATTGTCAACCTTTAGATTTATGACTTTTATAGTGTTTGATTCTCTAAGTATATAGTAAATGAGACAACAGTTATTTTTATTGAGGAACTATAAATAGAAATTGAATAAAATATTCATAGTTATGTTTTTCTGTTTTTTTTTTAGTGTATAATCCTGAGAATAGTTGTGTCATCATTAGCTTCACATCTACATAGCGAGCAAGTCCTCTATACAGTCTGCCATGTTTCTACAGAAGCCCAGAAAAGACAAACAGTGGCACTGGTCTTTTATAGTTTTACGTTACACGAAGGCCATCGTAGTTCTCTAGCATGCTGGTGAAAAAGTGATTAACGTAAGCTCGTGTCACCATATCTTGGCAAGTGGAGGGATCATTTGGTTGCAATCTACCACCACACCACTAGATGCCACCAAACCTTAAATATGGTCGCTTCCCAGTAGGGCAGTGATTACCTGCTGGTCAATAAACTGTTGGAGACAATGTTCAAAGTAGTCGTCTCTACTCTCCACTGTCTTCCCCAGCCGTTGCAGTACCTACAGAACAAGCAAATAGCTCAAAGCAACATCTACTGAATGGTGATAAATCTTTTTTTTTTTGTTATTTGGGAAACAGAAACTGTTATTACCTTTTCTTTGCTTCTGCTCAGTTGCCTTTGGACTTTTTTAGCAAAGTCATTGGAGCTGCTTTTTGGACTTGTGCTGTCGGACATATTTAGTCTTGACTGTGTTTATTCCTGATAATGAAGAGAAACAGAGAAGAGAGAATCAACATATGGGTTGTTGGGTATGGATAGATCATTCACCTTCACCGCCCTCCAGAGCTCTCGACAGTGACTTTTGCATGTGGACACATCAAGACAGGCAGAAATTTTAATGTGTGAATGAATATACTAGGGGGCGGCATGTTGGTGTAGTGGTTAGCACTGTCGCCTCACAGCAAGAAGGTGGGGGCCGGGGCCTTTCTGTGTGGAGTTTGCATGTTCTCCCCGTGTCTGCGTGGGTTCTCTCTGGGTACTCCTGCTTCCTCCCACCATCCAAAAACATGTGGGGATTAGGTTAATTGGCTAATTTAAATTGACCGTAGGTGTGAAAGTGAGTGTGAATGGTTGTCTGTCTCTATATGTCCTGTGATGAACTGGAGACTTGTCCATGGTGTACCCTGCCTTCCGCCCTAAGACAGCTGGGATAGGCTCCAGCCCCCCGACAACTCTATGAGGATAAGTGGTAGAAAATGAATGAATATACTATTTTTTATGTTCAACAACACACCTACACCATGTCTATTATTATATATAAATGTGTATTATTACTAGTAGAAGCAGTAATAACATATGGTTACACAACATTGAATTACATATTATTCCTCAAATCATATGATAATACTTTTATTTTTTATTGTTTATGTTCTTCATTCATCATCATTATTATGACTATATATATATATATATATATATATATATATATATATATATATATAGTACAATACATACTTGCACAAATATTTAATATAGTTATATAGGTATTGTGTGTAATGCATATGTTTTTTCATGCCATCTCTCTACTATATTAAGCTGCAGTAACTCTTATGGGTTTTTTATAGGAGCGTTTATAAAAGCATTTAAACTTAATGATATCAGATGAGCTGGCAAAAACGGGAATAGTGGAGCACATCTGAATAGTCTCTTTATATTCACCCCAGTGAGCAAAGTAGCAGGAGAAATCCTTGTGTTGCTGGGCATCTGGTGGCTTCTCAGCACGAATGGGCAAACCATGCAGAAGTAAAAGCATACCACACTACACAACCCTACATTCAAAGTTTTACTCAAGTACAACTTGTCTTTATTAAATTGAAAGTATTCATTATACATGTATACTATGAGTAATGTATGTGTAATGAGCAGTATATTGGTGCAGCTGGTGGTGGAGATACATTAGACTTCCTTTTTGGGTGATTTAAACTATTACAATTGCATGCATAATTTGCAAGGCTCTTTTGTATTTCATTTATATAATAACTATAGTTGTCACGTAGTTTTAGAGGATCGAAATGTTTCTCAGTGAAATGTAGTGGAGTAAAAGCAGTGGTGGAATGCAACTAACTACAGTTACTGATGCACTGTATACAGTTGTTGTACTTGTACATTGTAAAGTGTTTCCATTTCATGCTACCTTACATAGATAGATAGATAGATAGATAGATACTTTCTTAATATAGATTATACTATATATTAAATAAAGAAGCAAAATCAGTGATATTGTATTCTGTAACCACCTTGTTTCTTGCATTTATCTTATTTTTGGTACATTTTGCTCATAATACTGATACTGTATTTTTACTCCAGTAAAAAATAAGTAGATGCCTCTCAGTAATCTATTCTAAAGTGAACATACTAATCCTCTGGTAACTACAACACCCAGAGTTCATTGCGGCCAAGCCACTCCCAGTAGTAGAATTGCAGCGGTGAACTTTCACCGTAGAGTTTGATAATATTTCTGTTGTGTCGGAGGAGTGGTTCTATGATAAACTGGGACCGGGAGTTTCTGGAGCTGCTCGCCGACCTGCAGGACATGATCATGGGGAGCGTTCTGGTCAAATGTGCCGCCACCGACCTGGGCATCCAGTGGGCAGGCTGGGCTCTGGCTGCCGCCTTCAAAACCGAGAAGTTTTATGATTTGGCAGGTACGGTAATGATGAAAACAACTGGCGAACATTTCCCTTTGGTAGTGTGCCATGAGTTGACTGCTCTTGCAGCCTGACTTGTTATTCAAGTGGTTTTAAACTGGACTTAAGCTAAGAAAGCTAATCACATGTTAGCTAATGTAAGTAGCTTAATCAGTCATAATTCAGTTGTGTGAGGTGAAATTAGTTTAACATATATATTTATTTGCCGTTCTCCTAAATATTACCATTATAAAACTGGTGTTATCTAAAGCAGCTTTGTTGTGAAACATCCAGAGAGCTCCTCCTTCATGGGAAGAAGCAGCAGCATACAGATCCAATCAGCTTAACTTAATGGAACTGTGTTGGCAGTGGCGTAGACAGAGATCTTGGGGCCCAAGAGCTCTTTTTTACAAAGGGGGGAACACATTTTTTGTGCGGTTCAGATAAGAATGGACACAGCATGTCTCCCCACAAGGGATTACTGCTATGTTGCCTCATTTTTGCATTGGTAAAAGACATTTCATCTTAAACTCAAACTGCCTGAACTACACTGAATGCTCTCATTCACTTTTCAATGTATTTGTGTCCTAGAGCTGAAACATGTAGTTGATTAATTGATTATAAAATGTATCTGCAACTATTTTGATCATGAAAACAATAATCCAAAATTAATCACTCATGGTAAATTGATCGTCTTTGAACTGTCAGTTAAACAAAATGAGTTTTGGCAGGGTGTCACCCTTGGCTTCAGGAAATTGTAATCAATATTTTTTTTTTACCATTCTTTGAAAATTTATTTTCCAAAAAGATAGCAGATCAATTGATAATTAAAAGAATGATTAATCTGATCTTTAGTGGTAGCTGAGTAGACATCTTTGCCACTCATTCTGAGTAAGTGCATGAGCAATGAAAGACTTAGAGGTGACTGTGTGTGTAATCTAGATTAACTGTCACATCATTTGTTGCATATAGAACAGTAGGGCTTACCTGTCGACACCAATGACTGACTTCTTAATAATTTAACAAATGAATCCCCTTGACACGACTCTTTGACTCGTCCTCTCCTGGTCCTCCCCTGTATGCTGTGATCCTGGATATTTTACCCTTGAACTTTGGAACCAATTGTCAGTCTCCCGGGTAAAAGATTTATTGAACACGCCTTACTTTGCAACAAGTAGAGCCATCTGCCGTGCCCATGTCCTAGACTCTCTGACTCTGCAGCTTCACACTTTCTTTTTTCTTTCAGGATCTGGCACATTTATACTACTTGCCCACCTGAGTCGTATGTGGGGAGGAGCCAATCATGTCCGCCAGAAGGTGCAGACTGGGTTGGTGACAGCGTGGGGACTCAGGTAAGGCAGCCAGCGTTGACAGCCATCGTAAAACACCCAGTGTCACCCCCTGAACAGTTGAATAAACTCCCAACAGAGGAATACTGATTATACCTTCTGTCATTACAACTTGCAGTTTTGTTTAAGTCATGGAGAGTCCTTAGCGAGGTCACAGAAGGAACTAATGAATGTGAAACCTTCAGGTTAATGAATAGTGCCTTTGGTTAATGTGAATGGACATTAACCATGTTCCCTCTGCAGGCTGGGGACATTCCTCTTTATGCGGATCTTGAAGGACGGTCACGATCGCAGGTTCAACAATGTCAGAGATAGCCCAGGGACCTTCTTTGTGTATTGGACAATTCAAGGTACTTGTGAAGTGATGCAAAATATCTTCCTCTCGCTACCGTAGTCCTTGACCAACCTGGCACCCGAAAGAAGGGAGGGGGTTGCCTTGAATAAATCACTGTCTAGTTTCTAGCTGTTGCTATGCATTTATTCTGTATGTAGGAGTTGTTGGTTACTGTAAGTTGCATTCATTTAGTTCTTGGTGGTATTATAGCAAGGCTGGTTTAAGATGATTCATTTTTTCTTGTTCCTCTCAGCCATGTGGGTATTTATGACCCTTCTGCCCACCCTCATGCTGAACAGCGAGAAGCGAGATGTGCCTCTGGGAACGAGGGACTACATTGGCTGGACTATATGGGGCCTCGGTTTCGCTGCTGAAGCTATTGCTGACCAGCAGAAATGGCTTTTCAAGCGGGACCCAGAAAATGCTGTAAGTTAACAAGACACCTTCCATTGTGTGGCCCTTAATGCATCATTCAGTGTAACTTCACTGTCCAATTCTTTTTGTCCCTCCAGGGGAAATTCATCCAGAGTGGACTATGGGCTTACAGCAGACATCCAAACTATTTTGGAGAGATCCTGCAGTGGTCAGGCCTCTGGCTCTCAGCTTCTTCAGTGATGGAGGGTCACCAACACCTGAGTGTGGTGTCGCCGCTCTTCGTCTGGTTCCTACTGCGTCATGTCAGTGGCATCCCCATCCTGGAGAGGCAGGCCATGAAGAAGTGGGGATCTGACCCTGGCTTCCAGGATTACATCAAGAACACTCCTCTTCTCTGGCCATGGCCGAAATTTTGATATTTCATTAATGAACTGCTGTACCAATAATTGCAATGATAACATATATACACACATTTGTCATGAAGTGTCCTGAGCAAAACATATTTTTCACCTTTATGTTCTGTGAAATAAATTACAGTATTACAGTACACCTAGTCCTTACATAATAGTGCTCTGTATAATCTCTCTTTATGGTATTTGGCTTGAAAGGTAAATATGTGCATTGTGATCCAGACAAAGTTACTCCAATAAAGATGTCAGTAAAACAATGTTTTTTAAAAGGGAGTCTGAAAGCATTACGTCATGGTGCTGTGGTGCTAATGGAAACAAACAATTTTGTCAACACAAAATTAAACTTCCTTTTACTAAGTACATGCATTAACCTGGACAAACTCTCTGACTACTGCATTCAGACAAGTCAGGAACAACACAAAGCACACAAGTCATTTTTGTAAAAGGTTAGAAGTGTATTTCATCAGTTACATGGATTTTAGAGTGTGAACATGTGGAGAGAATTTGTGCTGCTGGTTAAACAGATATTGCCACTGCAACTCAACTGGCTAATCTTACAGAGTAATGGCATTTTGCATGGGATTGCTTGTCCCACCCATAGTACAAATATTAGGTAGCACAATAAACATCTGGTAGTTATTACAACCCGTGACATAAACCAGTGAACAATGTTCCTGATGATCATTGGCAGTGCAAAACAATGGCAGTGATGATACAACTTTTCCTTCCTTCTTTAAGATAAACTTACAGAAGATCCAACTTGAGGCGGTAACCACCATTTGTAATTCCAGTAAGGAAATGTGAGCTTGTCAACATTTACAGCACATTTCACTAGAGGATAAAGACAATCAAAATTTAATTAGAAATGAAATACAAACATCGAAAAACTTCAGAGGTAACGTTACTAGCAGTCACAAATTACAACCTAGATTGAAATGCCTAAGAGTCAGTTTTTCAACTTCTGAGTGACACATGAGTTGGATAAACTGTCAAAAATACCTGAATTTGGAATCAGGTCACAATAAAACTTTGCATATCGAGTACATATTTTTATCTATGCGCACATTTTCTCAAAAAGACTAATATCGTGTATTCCCAGAGAATGTATTGATTAACAGTTTGCAAAAGCATCAACTCTAAAGACACACAAGTGTGCATAGATAGGTCTAAACAAAAAAAAAAGAGGAAAAAAAAAGAGAAAATAATCTTTTAACAAACTCACAAAACCATTAAAATACAACTCTCACTACTGTGAAACATTTAAATGATTTTAAGATGACTAAGAGACTGCAGGCATTCAAAGCAATTATCAAAGCAGTACCATAATATGTTATGCATAAAAACGCTATTGGTTGTTACTTCCGTATGAACAAAAGGTTAAATGTAGCTGCTTTGGATTATTTAAGGAGTGGCGATGCAAAGAATTTTCCTTGGCGAGAAAATCCGACCGCTGATTTGCTCTTGCTGCCAAATCTGCAACAAAGAGTGCATATGATGGCATTAACGGAATTAGAAGTCAAAGTCAATAAAACAGAGCCAATAAAGAATAATGAGATATTACACAGTAGATTAACTTCTATGAAAGATGTTCAAATGAGTCTCTGAGTTTTTCCTCTAACTTTTGCAATTATATATGTGTGTGTGTGTGTGTGTGTGTGTATGAGATGGGAGTATGGGTTTTTACCTTGGTGTCAGAGAAGACTTCATGCGCTGAGACAAGGAACTGGAGGAGGGGGTTTTATTGAGCTGGTGCTCTGGAGTAGTAAGAGGTCCCAGCATGCTCACTGCAACAATACAAACATTATAGTGAAATATCAAACAGCAAACAGCTGTGCCCTGACTCACACAAATGCTACAGAAAAAAAAAAAAAAAAATTCACAAAGACAAATATAGTGAGCTCGTACTTCTCTCGGGGGTGGCATAGCAGTTTGCGTTCTCTATGATCAGGTGGTCCAAATTCGGCTGCTCGCATGCTGCCATTGTGAACTGGCCCCAGTAATCCACCGGCAGAGCCAACAGACGCTCTACAACCTGAGCAGACAGAGATTAATAACAATGCAAAGGATGTTATGTGACAACGATGTGATATGATGTGTGTCTCTTTGTGGTTAAATTTAATGGTTGGGGTCATGTTACACAGAGGTATAGTTAGGTGGTCTCTGTATTTGTGGTGGGCCAAGCTCATCAAACCGGGCTGAAATAATGTTAATAATCACAATAATTGACTGATGTCTACACTTAAATTTGTCAAATGATAAATTAATCCTAAAGCTTTTCAAAATATATGATATTTAATATATATATATAAAACCATATATTTTATGGTTGATTGGTCCATAAAATTTTGGAAATGCTGAAAAATATGAATCAGTGTTTCCCAAAGCCCAAAATAATCCCCAAATGTTTTGGGTTTTGTCCACAACTCAAAAGACTCAATCGTCATTAAGGAGAAAAGAAACCAGAAAATATTCATATTAAATAAGCTAAAATCAGAGAATTTCATCTTTTTTTCTTGAAAGAAATCCTTAAACCAGTTCTCAAAATAGTTGCAGTTTCATTTAATAGTTCACTAATCAATTAATTGTTGCGTCTCCACAATATATTCATTTTGAAATTACGTCTTTAGTAATCAAATTGTCATTGCCATTACTGCACTGCCTTAGGAAATGATACACGCAAGTGTGGACTCCACTATTACTATTTTTGATGTTATTAAATTAATATCTGCCTCACTGCTTACATTAGTTACTCAGTTCACATGAAAAGTATTCAACTGGCAAAACACAGAGGGGATTGTACTGTGAAGCAATCACGGGAGAAGCAATGAAATTGTCCAAGGTTGAGGCTGACGTCAATCCAAAAACGCCTGCAAGCATTTCAGCAGTTACAAACCTTGTACAGTGCCGTGGAATAAGAGGAGAAGCTATCAGTAAGCCGCTATGTAAGGGAATTATATGACAAACCGCTGAAGAAACAGATCTTTAATAAATGCGGTGGTTCAGGCCTACCTTGGGTTGTCGTTTGGTGTCCTGTAGGATGGTCATCGGATCAGGGTTGGGAACCGCATGACCCACAATAGTTGGACCAAATACTCGTGCCAAGTTACTGACGTCCATCCTAGTGTCCAAACTGTCAGCCACTCTGAAAGATTTGATTACATTTTATTATCTTTGGTCAACATGAAACAATATACTCTATATTAGGGGTGTCCTGGAACAACTTTTTCCACTTGCAATACGATGCCAAAATTGCAGCCCAGATTTAATTTCAGAAATCACCTTACTTAAAATGTGCAATGAGGCTGGTCGTATTAAACTTCCTGGTTCTGTGTCACCCAGAGAACTTGTGCATGACAAGTTTTGCAGCCAGCTGCAATGTCTTTCTTGGACTTAAATGAAAAAGCCTGCCCACGTGGCCAACATCACACCTACTCCTTGCTACTTTGATAGCACTTTATGCTGCGTTCGTGTTGTATCAGAAGTCAGGATTCAAAACTGGGAATGACGTCACACTTGAATTCACGGCATTCGAGTAAACAAGTTGGAAAACCAAGATGGACGTCTCCAATGAAAAGTTTGTTGTGCTTGCACTGCTGGAATACAGAAAACTAATGCAGTAACATGAGGTCTGCCTCAAAGACAACTGATAGGCACAAAGAAGACGTAGAGGGTGTGTGTTTATTCTCTAGCGTAATTATGTGTGGGAAAAACATTTGACTCTACTGTAGGCTGTAACGTATACCACTACACAGCGCTAATCCAGGGCGCTGCCATCTGGGATTATGACTTTACGGTCAAGTCGGGGTTGGTGAGGACTTTACAAGTCGGAAATCCAACTTCAAGTGATGTGTTTCAGTTGATATTTACGACTCAAAACTCGTAAGTTACGACTTACGAAGACAAGACGAACGCAGCATTAGCACACACCGAGCTCTGCATGCTGGATCCTTCTGCTGGATTGAAGAGCTGAAGTGGTCTGGAATGGACTGCTTGTATTGTGTTTCCATGGGAGATTTTAGATGCAGGCCCTTTTTTTGTTTTGTTTATTTTTTTTTCCTGATATTGGACTGATAACTATCCATATAATGAGATACAGTTGAGGTATACATTAAATTATTTGCGCACGCACGCACACACAGTGCCTAAAGCAATACAACCCAATTAAATGTAGAGGATACAGCAAAAATAAAAAGGTCAGCTCCAGACACACTTCTGTGAATAGCAGCAAACACTGAAGCAGAATATGCAAGGTACTGTATCAAAGCAGAGTGAATGCTACACTGGGACATGCATAAAGCTCTAATGAGTTATATTAGTATTATATTTAGTGCTCACCTCTGAAGGTGAAGGACTAAGAAAGCCAGTGTGTCTCTGTTGGGTTGTGGCAGGTCACTGATGGTTTGATACATCAGAGCTATGCTGTTGTCGTCGTCTGAAATCTCTGAGGGGGAACAAAGAAAAGCATTTTTGTCAGGAGGGACCAAGAAATGGGACGCTGCATGGATTTATGGACAATTTTAAAGCAAAGTTATCTGACTCTAGTAACAACAAACACTAAAAAGGCTAAGAAACTGAAAGATCAATCTCTTCGCCTGAGGTTTTCATCACTGCTCAAAACAAATGGCAAAAACAAAATAGGAATTCTCCCCAACAGACCCATTACATGCAGGTACCGTAAGTGCTTCTGCCATCCATTAAGAAGTTACATGAAGTTATTTCAAGTTCGAAATTGTTTTCATTTAATGTGTGCCATCACTTCTTCCTGTGGAGCCTTCCAAATCAGCTTAACTGCTACCAACAACACACAAACACACATACCAGCTGCCTCCATGAAAGCACGGTTGAGACGGAAGGTGAGAAGAGGCTCCTTAAGGTTCCTCAGGAAGTCCTTAAGGAGGCCAGTGATGGCATTGATATCCTCCACCTTGCTGAGCACTGGAATCGTTTTGCTGCGCAGAAACTTCTCCTTCAGGTCCTTTACAGTGCGATCAGACCCAGACAGACGGTAAAGTCCAGCCTGAGAGCAAAGACATAAAATTATTCACCACTTACCGTTTCCTCCATGAACTTGTTTTTACATTTTGATATCTGCACAAAACTAAACAAACTTGACATAGCATAGTTTTGGATAAGCTAAGCCAACTGTTTCCTGAGTACCCCGAGAAAACCCACGGACATGGAGAACATGCAAACTCCACACATTCGAACCCGGTACCTTCTTGCTGTGAGGCGACAGTGCTAACCACTACACCACCATGCCGCCCACTTCATGTTTATTCTTGTTATATATTGCTTTCAGGGTTGATAGACCTTGTAAACTTAATCTACAGCAGAGATGAGTGATATCAATCCCAAAAAAGAAGGAGCAGGAAGAAAACAAAACAATAGCAGGAAGAGACAGCAACTCAATTTGGAAACATTCCAAAGCACAATTACGAATTTCATCTCCCAGATACAGATTGTCAAATCTTCGTTAGATTGAGGATTGTTTGCCTTCACACTGATGTCAATGTAGAAACAGTGGAGTTGGCTTGCAGCTAACAGCATGTACAGTAAAACAGCACTGCTGACAGTGTTAACAGTGTTACGCTGGGAAGAACTAAAGGGTGGGTGCTACACATCTGCACCTGCAGCGTTCACACAATGAAAAGGCACATGAGATCAGCCCGGCCATGTAAACAAAGCACAGGGGAAGAGTGGGAAAGCATAGGGAAATAGCACTCACCTCATGCAGGCCCCTTTGCTCGATCTCACTGATACAGTGGACAACGAGGGGAGGAATCATGGGCGATGTGTCAGGGACATAATCTGCAAGAACACCCTGGAAACAAATGAGAAAAAGGGTAAAATATCAGCAACAGTGATAAACCTATGCATGTGTCTGCACATCAAAAGAGAATCAGTTCCAAAATATGTTCTCACACACCTCCCCGATCTTGACTGGTGTGGCACCCATGTTGGGGATGCATGGCAGAGGGCAACGCTCACGACACTCAGGGTGTGACACCACCCTGCAGTCACGACACTTCAGTGAAATCTTGCCAAACTTGATCCTCTTTCCACAGGGTACGCATGATTCAGGCTTAATGACCTATAGAAGACATGTGACTTGAATTAGGATACTGCTAAATATTGTGGGTCAACAGTTACATTTAAGCTCAGTTAAACCAAGAAATTACACTTAGTTTAAATGGTATTCTTACAGTTTTGGAGACAAACTCATGCAGGCGGACACCCCCGTGGCTCTGCGGAGTGCTGGGCGCAGCTTTTCTCTCGCCCTCGGGGTTCCCAGGCTGCTTGAAGACATCCACAGATGAGACTGATTCAGAATCCCACTCCATGGCAGCTGAAGAGGAAACAGAAAATAAATACCAGCACACAAAACAATTGTGGCTATGGGAGGATATACTGTCAAATCACTGCTACCACATATTCACAGTCATCCACAAAATTATGAGAACATTGGATATCATAAGCAGATGAGCACAGTCACCTTTAATTAAATTATATTTTCATTTTTGCTGCATCACTACAAGGGCCTGTTTGTATATTGGAAACAGTGTTCGTAGATTGATTTGCTGGATGATGAGTCAGCCCTGCATCATAACAAATACTTTACCAGTCTTTCTTCTGCTGCGAGTCCAATAAGGAACACTCTCAATAGTTGAAACTGCCTCCACAGGTCCTCCATCCGCAGGGACAGTCACCGTGGTCTTTGTCACAAGGGTCTCATTTCCCTATTACAAAGTTTATATTTAAAAAAAAAAAAAAAAAAGAAGAGTAGTTTAAGAGCTTACGGTAACAAATTATCTACTTGTGGCTGTCAAACCTGACAGAACACTTAATTTCATATTCTTAAAAAATGTGTGTCCATTATGTCTGATAGCACATATCAGGAATGAAAGAACAAAAATCCTACCCTCTCTGAAGTTCTGCCTGTTGATCGAGACCGCTTGGAGGCAACCGGAGGACCATCAACATGATTTCTTGAGGAGCGCTGAAATCAAAAGGACAGACATGACATCTGTACACCCAGTGAACCTGATACCATTCATTCCAAAACATAAATGTTTAAAAGAGGAAAGGTGCACATGCATCCATCGTACCCTTTTCTCTCTTTTCTTGAGTCGCACTGTCCTCACAGCGGAGGAATCCCAATCCTGTCACAGATCAATCACGTCAAAATCATTTTTAAGGTGTATGATATTAATTAACTCTACAAGATGAATGAAAAGGGGAAGTACTTACAAGAGAGTCATCAGTTTTGTCATAGCTGATATCCGACAAGATGGAGGCAGACTCATCTATCGTGGTCAGTCTATCAGGAGAAACGGAAAATGCGTGTCAGACCGGCAAGCTGTATTTCTCCACACACCTTTACACTTGTCTACACCCAAAGCATTTTAGAAACCTGAATGGGAATACATTTTAAAGTTGAACGGTCTCGAAAGTGTGCTGGAATAGTGCATTCATGTGTTGAACAGGAGATAGGAATAGACAGAGAAAATGTTTAACGTTTCCTTTTGAATACAATATCTTACATGGGAAGTCTCAAATGTCAGATGTTACCAGATGAAAATGACCCACCCCTCACAGGGTACATCAAGAACACTATACTCCATATTTTACCATACTGCTGCAGCAACAAATAACAAGTGTTATTACCTTCGGCTGGTATTCAGGCTGGCTGCTGCCTGGCAGTTTGTGTTCAGAAAGGCAAGAGCTGAGCGCTGCTCTGCACTCAGCTGGATGCTGTTGGAGGATCCCTCACTGGTCAGCAGGTCCCGGATTAACTGAAGTTGACGGTCCTGTATTATAGAAATGCAAGCAGAGCACAATTGAGGGACTCCTGGAGCAAGGTGAAATAAAATAACAGACTGACAACACATGTTGGCAAACAAGGGTGTGCATTTGATCAAACGTACCAACTTCTCACAGTCAGCCTCAGCCTTTTGTCTGCGCCGGATCTCCACATCTACTTGGTTGCGGGCATGTTTCAGTTTGACCTCCAAAGCTCCCCTCTCCGTCTCTGTTTTGGTGAGCACCTCTTTGCAAGAGCCCAGCTCCTGCTCGGCCCTCAGCCATTTCCGACGGCAATCATCAAAGTTTTGTGCCATCTGGATGAAGTCTGGGAAAGAGGATGCACGGGACTATGTTAGATATCTGTACAGGAAGCCAAGGCATGTCTCAAATGATAAAAACAATAACCATATACTACTCACTGTGTTCAATGTTCTCATTGAGGAGGTCAACTTGCGTCCTCATCTTATCATATAAGCTCTGGAGGTTCAGCACAGCAGTCTGCATGATGGTCTATCACTGAAAACAATTACAAGACCTCAATCCTCAAATCTGACAAAGAAAATGATAGATTCAAATTGGAATTAGCCCCGTAGTAATGTAACCCACAGACTCAGGGTTAAATTTCTAGTTATTGCTAATTTGCCAACGCGTTTCATCTGTTTTCTTTTGTTTCTATAGTTTAGAAACAGCGACGTCAACGTTATTACTGAAAAAATAAAACGGCGGTTATCTTAACTGCTATAACGCTGACTTTTATCTTTACCTCCCATGCTAACAAATATTAGCCAGCAATAGTTACCTACCGTTTCGGTACTGGAGAACGGAATAGCAAAAACTTGTTGGTTTTGTTTCACCCACTGCTTTACTCCCTTCCTTTTCTTTTCTTTTTTTTTTTTTTTTTAGCTCCCACCGTGTCGCAAATCAACCTGCATCCTTCCAAAGCTACAACCACAATGAGAGGCGCGTTGTAATTCAAATTTCGCCGCTAGCCAATGAGAGAAGGCAACTGCGCTGATGTCAAGACAGAAATAGAGAATGACTTCCTTGTATTTCTTTTTTCAAAATAAAATCACCGTAACGGTCGCGCGGTAGTACAGATACCCATGTCGTGCTCTCGTCGTGCTCGCATAAAACGTCACAAACAGACAAAAAAAATAATGTTAAATGCCATTTTTCTTTTAAAAAATCTAATATTTTCATCTAGCTAACAACCAAAGAGACAAACAGACATGAACGAATCAAAACAACATTTGACTTCCGGTCACAACTTTAAAAATTTGACTGGCAAAGAAACTGCTTTTTTATTTTTTTGTAAGTATGTGAGTGGAAAAATAACGACCATAGAGAGGCTGTATAATACATGAAGTTTAGAATGACAGAGACAGCATTTTGGCTAGAGAGACAGCATTTTACAGCTGCATAACTTGACCCAGACTTTGACACATTTAGTGGGCTATTGTCCTGATATAGACCTACTTAAGTAATAATATATAATATACAGTATTGAAAATAATACATATACACTGAGTAGGCTGTATTATTATCATTTCAAATATAATACTGGCAAAAAGATGGTTGCTTCTTTATTTTATATAAGTATATAAGTGCGAAAATAACAACCACAGAGAGGCTGTAGGCTAATAATACATGAATTTTATTTGACATGCCAGTGCGCTGTGGCTGGGATAGAGACACTTATATACCTATATAAAATAAAGAAGCAACCATCTTTTTGCCAGTATTATATTTGAAATGATAATAATACAGCCTACTCAGTGTATATGTATTATTTTCAATACTGTATATTATATATTATTACTTAAGTAGGTCTATATCAGGACAATAGTACACATTTGTTTAATTAAGTCACCATATTTGGTCAATACATTCTTACAGCTGCATGACTTGACCCAGACTTTGACCTTTAATTTTTTTTTTTCCTTCACTTTTTGAACATTGTGCTCATCTATGGGGTGGTGTAGTGGTTAGCACTGTCACCTCACAGCAAGAAGGTACCGGGTTCGAATCCCGGGCCTGGGGCCTTTCTGTGTGGTTTGCATGTGCTCCCTGTGTCTGTGTGGGTTCTCTCCGGGTACTCTGGAGAAAAACATGTACATGGATTGGATTAGGTTAATTGGTTAATTTAAACTGACGATAGGTGTGAATGGTTGTCTGTCTCTATGTGCCCTGCGTGGCGACTTGTCCACTAGGCCTTCTGCCCTGAGACAGCTGGGATAGGCTCCAGCCCCCCCGCGACCCTATGAGGATAAGCGGTAGAAAATAGATGGATGGTGGTATTTGCAGGATACTTACTTACATTGGACAGTTGCAAATCTAGTCAATTGTCGTTGTATAGCCCAATATCACAAATGACAAATTTGTATTGGCTATGACACCCTTTGTCCTTTTCAAATTATGCATAATGTTTTTGTGTGTTAATTTGTATCCAGCATGCCAATGAAGGTTATAGTTTGTAGGCAATTAGTGTAATACAGACATATCTAAGTACTTAAGTAATACTATGTAATATATACAGTATTGAAATATTGCATACATACTAAGTAGGCTGTATTATCACATGTGAGCGTGCTGGTATTAATGGAATTACAATACTGCAGGCAATAGTGCCAAATATTAATATTTTAGATTGGCTGCTAATTTTTCACAAAATATTTTGTCTATCTATAATGACTTTGATTGTCTAGGAATGCTGAAACAGCTGAAGTCGCCTGGCTGTACACCCAGCCTCCTGTCATGATTAATTTCTGAGCCAATCAATAGTCTATAAGCAGACTGGAAATAGGCGAATGAGTGAGTGAGAGAGAGAGAGAGAGAGAGAGAGAGACCCCCAGCTCACCGAGGACAAACTTGCAAGAAGCAAAGCATGCAGAGAAAGCTCCGCAAGACAACAGTGCAGCTGCTCAGCGGGTTTTGAAGCTACAGAGGCAGCAGTGCTTGTTGCGGATTACAATGATTGCTACAACTCAACAAAACATGACCACGGAGCTGGTATGTGCGTGTTTCTCCTAAATATTCTTTCATCCCTACTTAGTTTTTTTTCTTCAGATTCAGAGCAGTATGTTTGCTTTTATGTGTGATCATCTCGAGGGCAGCTGGGAATTCCTCCTGCATGCCAGCAACACGATGATCATCGATGATAAGCCATTTCGCCCATTCATACTTTTCCGTCAATATTGATCTCGTTGACAGCCTGGACTCTGTGCACTGCGGTGGAGGCTGGTGTGGTAACTCGACGTCCAGCGTCTCTCACTCTCTCTTATTGTCCTTCTGTCCCATGCAGACTTTATAGCATAATATCTGCATCAATGACAATTGTCATTTTTTTAGTATCATAATCCAGCAGACACATGTCCCCCTCCAGCCTGGTCGTGCCCAGTGACAATACCTACAGCATAATGTATGATTGATTACCCCTCTCTGCTGTGTAGGTGTGTTGAACGACAAATCAAGACATCACTCACTGATGATGGCATGTGCTGCATTTAGGGAAATATCCTTATGATGTGAATGAATTATTATTGCAGCTCTCCCACTCAATTTTAACATGCACGTCCACTAAAATGTGACTTATTAAAAGGACAGATCACACAGCAACTTATGCAACTTGTCATCTCAAGTCATCAATGGCTTCATTTGATATAACTGATGGTGATAAATGCTTGAATCAGATTAAACACTGACTGGATTTACAGGATTTTCATCTATATCTATTATAACTAATGTGCAGTGCTTCCAGTGATATAGTGGTGGACATACTGGGTATTCCCACCTCTGTTTATGGCAGTTTACAGCCAATATATAGGGGAGAAAACCCACTGAGTGCTTCCCACTTTGAATCAAACTTTCTCGTGCTGCATCAGTCATTGTTCAACGATTTTAATCTTGACTCTACAGTGCTGTGCAATTTAAGTCAATAACATAACAGACAGATCTCATCTCCCGGGAAAGAGTTTCATGAGCTGATTAGCACACAGATGTGAGTGGAGAATATATTTGAAAGACTAGAGGAGCAGTTATAAGATGTTGAATCTCTGTGTAAGCATAGAGATGTCTGACATGAAGTGTCACAATAGTATTCAATATATTTTGCTCAATGTTGATGTGTGATAAGACATTGATGAAACCTGTGCAAAGTGTCTGTGTTACTATCCTATAGAGAGAGGACCATGCAAGGCTGCATGGCTAAAAGACAATCTATTGCATTGCAAACGTCGCCACATTTCACACCATGTCTCCAATCATTGTGCTTTACGCTATGAAGCAATTAATAAGGCAAGCCTTCAGTTACAGCTTGTCGTGTTGGTGAAAATTTATGGGATAACATCGGTTGTGTCATATGTTTGTGTCATGATATCAGCTCAGCTGTATACCACAATACAGAAGAAATAGCATCAACACACATGACTTACAAGACATCACTGTGTTAAATAAGAAAGCCCTATCATAATTTCATGCCAGAAAGAAAAATACATAATGCTTTGGTTCAGTTAATCTCTGCATGGCACTAAGGATGGAGGAAAATAACATTGATTTAATTAGATTTTCATTCAATGGTGATATTGTCTTAACATTCATTCTCCACGCTGATGTGACAATATGACACAGTGCATAGAGAGCACAGTATAAGCCTCTTATAAGAGTATAAGCCTGATATAAGAGTATCAGGTTATTGTGAGAAATGACACACTCTTTCTAATATTTCACTGTCACCCTACAGCTTTCCCATACATGTTTTTTACTGATGCTCCTTGGTTCCTATAAAGGCATGAACTCAGTCACCGCAAGAGGCTGGACCTGCTGAAGAAAAAGCTCCCTCATACAAGACCCTTTTGTACCATTTTTGCCATTTTCTTTTGCATGTCTGGGAACATGAATAGAATCAGCCAGTACAGGGCAGCCTTTGCGGCACTGGAGGCTAAAGTGGCAGGTCTTTCATTTCACAAAAGCTTGTACTGCTGCCTTATCTTGAAAAACACTCAAGGGCACAAGCATAAATTTGCCTAGTTAGTCCAACATCGTGTCTTTACTATTGACTGTTTTTTTTTTAAATAAACACAAAGGCAGAAACTGTGGCACAGTGAGTGGGAACATAGAAATTCCCCTTGATTGGATGAAAGACAGCCAAGATATGAGTCAATATTGAGCTGTAGTATCTAATTACTACAACACTTTGGTTATAATTTATTCCAAAATTACAGCCGACCTTCATTTTAAATGAGGCAGTGAGAGATATTGACCAGGTGATACTTACATGGGTCACTTGCTAACAGCTTTCCCTTGTGAGCAATTTACTCCATGTCATTAAAATAAGGTTATATTGAGGGCCATATGTGTCTGCCAATAGATCTCCCCTCTTTTTATGGCACTGGTTATTTCACTGATGCGTCTGCCGATGACATGTAAGTAATAACCATCATTGCCTGATGTTAAGAGGGGGGGAGTATATGTAAATCCAGAACCAGAATCCCCAAACAGCCCCACATTCCCTCATTCCTCTGCATATGATTTATTGTCGGATTCTCTGTGCCTCAAAGACACATAAGAAGGAGTTAAGGAGGTCTCCAGAGCCTAATTTACGAATTCTCAGCACCGCCTGGATTCTGTACAGCCTAGTTGTGTTGCATGCTGTGTGCAGATTGAGTAATTGTGTGTAAGTGTGCCTTGCTTTTCTGTAGTGTGCAAACTCAATCAATACAAGTTGGAATTGTTTGATTTTGTTTGCAGTCAGTGATGTGAGAAAAAGAAGCCAGTTATCTGGGATCTGTTAGGCGCCTCCAATTTGAGAAGTGTGAGTTGAAATGGTAGGGAGCTCTGTGTATTCTGCATGGAGATGTCATACTTTTGCAAGAAACAGTGCTCAACAGAGGGTGTCTTCCTAAAAGTCTCCTTTACAGCTATATTTCCACTATTAATTGTTTCCCCCTAGACCTTGTACAGCTGTACACATTATTGATTCTCTCATTTGGTTGAGTGAAAATCCCGTTGGCAGGTAGTAGAGTTCTCTCTCTTCTTTAATGCAGTTCTGCTTGGTTTGCCAAAAAAGATCATCCCAAGGGGATTCCTCCAGAAGGGTAATCCGTAAACATAATAACCTTTTGATTTGCATTCTCGCACCCTTTGAGAATTGACTGACACCTCATCAAGGCCTCCACTCCAGCTCCTCTGGGATCTCACTGGCTGAACAATATATATATGTCTCACTAAGGAAGGTCTGTGTGTGAGATCTGGCTCAACAGGAAGTCTGATATGAGCTTGTCCGTCAGGCTGCTGCTGACTGACAGAAGCCTGGACTGACGTCATCTGTTCACCAGTGCCTGCAGTTTATGCCGCATGAGATTCCCTCACGCATTGTGATCAGCAACCAGTTGGCACTAGCAGCTTCTCCAGTATTCACCCTAGGGGATTCTGCTTGGCGCATCTGTGCCTCATTTGCAAGTGTGATAAAACTCCTCATTCACCCAAATGTGGGATTCTTCCATTCTGCGACCTTAATTTGGAGTATGGTCTAAAGCCTGGACTCAGGGGAACAGCAGGATCTGGGCGTCACATTAGGAGGATGTTTCAGCTCTCACGTTGCACACAGTAATTAGACGGAGGACTTGGAAATGAAAACACTGTGCGATGGAATCAGTCAAGTGGAGGAATTTAATTTAAAATGTCCCTTTCCATGATGAGATACTGGAATCACTAATTCTTTATATGTTTTATGATATGAGACTCAACCATGAGACTCAACCATTGTTATTTGTGGATTGCAATTTTATATATATATATACGATATAATTTGTTATGTCATTGTTTTTCATGCACTGGTCTATTTTGCTTCCTATAACGATCTAATCTTCTTTCAAACTAATGGAAAGAAAACATACAAAATGTACGTCTCGTTGTTTATTCTACTGTTTTTCTATTTGGTTCTGGAGATTTTTCCTTAATTCACCCAAAGTGGGGAAATGCCATGTTGACATATTAGTTAAAATGTTTACCATAATAAATATGTATGTCATTTATGGTATGAGTGATCAAAAGAGATCAAGTACCTTTGGCTTTAATATGTCAACAATACAATGGGAATTTTGAACCTGGTTTTATTGTTTATGTTTCAGAAATGCATGCAAGTGAGCACATATTTATGTAATGTATTTGTAATAAAAACAATATTATAATGAAAAGTAATAATATTAGTAATAGTAATACTGTCAGCACTTTGACTTCTCAGTTTTCAGATTTATACCAGTTTAGTCTGGTATAAAGAGCTGACAGTGAAATATGATTTGTTATATTGACTGTGTACTTCCCCCAAATCCTTCATGGACTACTGTAGGTTTCCTTATCTGATGGAAGGATAATGGTGGATCATAGACTGTGTGCCAGGGAAAGCAGGAGGATGAGATGAAAGGTGTTAGAAAGAACAGCATAGATACACAGCCTTGAACATCTATCACCCAGCTGGCAACTACACGTCATTTAAAATTTGCCCCTGCAGGTATCTGCTATTGGTTTTAATTTGAACATGCTATGGAACCGCAGCCAAGGAGATCTATTAAAGATGAGACCTTGGCAGGCGTTCTGCGCTGGCAACCAGAGATAGAGAGAACTTTGTCTTCCATTCATCTTGGATATAAAGAAAAGCTGCTTCCTTACAATAGGAGGTGAAAACCTCTGGGACAAACTCTTTAAAGTGATACATATAAAAAAACAACAGGATTTTTATCTTAATAAAATAAATGACATAGAGGCAAAAAGGAAATTGAGAAACCGCTTTGCTTGTGGTTTAACTGCACTTGACCTTTACTTTTCGGTTTCTGTTTTACTTTTCTAAAACGGGTTTTTAAGACATATTGATTTAAGTTCATTCTGAGTTTTCTGCACTTTAATGCGATATGTGCCCGCAGCTTTAATTCAAGATGGTCAAGAGAGGTAAAAAAGTGTATGTTTGTGTAGGGGAAGGGCTAGGTAGCCAATGGAACAGATTCAAAGACAGTTGGTGTCACCCAGGGAGCGCAGTAGAGCAGCAATCTGTTGACCAACGAGCCAAGATGCCCTCCTTCTGCCGCCCACCCCCCCTACAGGTCCAGAGGAAGGCGATCAGGACAGACGAGGCTGAATAATGGAGGCTGGATTTTATCGCTGCTTTGTGATTGAACTCCAGCAGGGCCAGCCAGTCATTATGAAGGAGCGCAGCGCAGCTTGGGAACGGCATGCAATTGTGTTTAATTGTAACTGATACTGAAGCCGGCCCATTCCATCAGTTCCCCCTGATTG
This sequence comes from Synanceia verrucosa, assembly GCA_029721515.1. Classification (NCBI taxonomy): domain Eukaryota; kingdom Metazoa; phylum Chordata; class Actinopteri; order Perciformes; family Synanceiidae; genus Synanceia; species Synanceia verrucosa. The sequence goes on along the minus strand of CM056561.1, from coordinate 16,635,148 downwards.
CGTGCAGAGGATATACACAGGCTTGAGTAAACTTGCAATTTTGTTCTCTTGGTAACTGAAGCTTTGTGTAGGCTATAATTTATACAGTCCCATCTACTTCTCCTCATTTTTATCGCCTCGTTAACAACTTCATCCAGTGCTGTTGAATAAATCCTGATCCAGCAAAGCAGATGAAATAAGTAGTGGATTCTTCTATATTAAAGGCAGTCAGGCACCACACATTTCATCATAAATTTCACCACCATCCTCTTTTTTTAGCATAACCACATGGCCCAATAGTCATGTAACAGGTGAAATGAGGCGATGGTAAAGGAAAATTATGGTGAGGCCAAAATTGCTGCAGCAATCAAAATCTTATCTCTCACATATGCAACATTTTTTGTGCAGTTCTCATATGGACAATTTGTGTAATTGAACAAGGTCTTTGTAAAGACTCAGTCCCCCCCTGAGGCTCAGTGCACTGATGTGGCTGTCGGGGAGGAATGTGTGTGAGAGCGTGGAAATGAAGCAGCACTAATGTCTTCCTCCTCAGCTCCTCATTCATCACTGTGTTTGTGTGTGTTCTTTTCACATCAGGACCTGGGGAGTACAGATGGTCCCCCACGGAACTGGAAAGGCATAGGAATAGCCATGGTGGTGATCCTGGCTGTTATGTCTCTGGTCATTCTCTCTGTCATCCTCCTCACACCTGGTAAACAAAGCTACACTGGAATGAAAGGAATAGTTAGATATTTTGAGTTTTGTTGTAACTGCCAGCTCAGCCACGTCACCACGTTGAGAGCTGTGTAGAGGCAATAGAAATGCTCCCAATATCACATTTAACACCTTTAAGCAAATGAAATATAACGTTTAATAACGAGCTTATTTTGAGGCATATTTTGCTTTTGTTGGACAGAGCTGGGCAAGCTGTTTCCCTCTGCTTGTAGTCTTTATGCTAAGCTAACTGGCTGCTGTCTATAGCCTTAAATTTTAAGTAAAGATGCAAGCGCTGTATTCTCAAAGTGCATCTACTTTTAAGGAAGGCATAATGTGTGCAAGCATTTTACAAATGTTGCAAACATACTAATACATGTAGATACACAAATGATATAAACATATTAACAGCAAAATTAAAATGTCATTAAAAGAAATATGGAAATAAACATGACATTATGTTCTGATGAACTAATTAACTCTTGTCTCTGCATCTGAAGATGAGTCTCACTTGTTACTCCGTTCCCATCTCACTATGGAGGATCTGGAGAGTGAAGAGTTCAAAGTTCATGACCCCTGTGTGGCGTGGTTGAACGGTAAGGACTCCTGCTCTGACTCACAAATTACTCCTGACTGACAAGGTGCTTGTGTCAGTTTAAAACCACTTAAATGATCTCATCTGAAATTGAGCTCCACTGGTTTGCAGAGCTCGCAGCTGTCGCTGCCTCTGTGGATTTAAGTCATCATTGTAATAATACAGGATCCTCTTCCCTGAACTTCTCAGAAAACGAAGTGGCTCTCCGCACCAGAGAAGGACATGTCCTGAAGTTCAGCCTCAACAGCAACCTCACCTCGACTCTGGTGGACAACAGCTCCCTGGTGAGTTACAACAACACAGCCTCTGTGGACAGGGGGCAGATTTCAGTATTGACTGGCTCATATCCACAGACAGCTGGACAAATTGACGAGCCAACGGAGCTTCTAGATTGAGACAGAGAGAAGCCGTGGAGTTCCGCTGTTCCACATCCTACAATTGAGTCAAGAAAAGATTTGGCTGTGCAACAGTATTAGCTCATTTCCCCAAAAATTCTAGCTGCACTGTGAGCCCTCAACATGTGGCTTCAAAGAGAATTTTCCAAGCAAGGGCATCATTTTGAACACCGCCTCTGCTCGATACTGACAGCATTATGTGGGTCATTGCCGGGGAGCTTAAAGCAGGGTTGTGTTGTCAGGATGAGAACAAGTCTCTCCTCAGTGTTGAAACATGGTTTGTTATCTTTGCTGCTGCTGCTAATTCCAAAAAAAATATATATATTTACCAGTATGAATACCACGATTCACATGGTGTTTCCTTAAATAATCAAATGGGTTTGACAGTTTCAGCTACATATAGACATTAGAATTCATAGTGAGTAATTAAGTTTTCAGTTTTTTTAGGAAGCACTTTTTAGACCAGAAGAATATATTCTGGCACGTCTATTTTATTAGACAGGTGCACAGGAGACGTAAATCACATTTGTATATATTATGGAGGGTTCTATTTGTTTATTAAGGCTGAATTTTCATTTGCTATGTAAAAGTATCCCTACATAGCCATCTGCATACGTAATCTGCAATATTTAGGAATGCAACTTTTTGAAAATGCAGTTAGCCTTGGGGCTTCAACTATTAATATTACAGGAATCTACTCATTAAATGTAAACATGTTTGGTGTATATTCCTTCCTAATGCATGTGAGGAATGTAGTATGTGATTGATTGCATACTTAAAGCCACTCTATTAAAGGGCTTTCTAGTTTAAAGGTACCTAGATCATCTGCATCCATTGCACCCATGGAGAAATCACACCAGCATTTTCTATAAAACCTGTAAACAATCCAGCATAGAATATTTTAAGTGAAATAAGGGCAAATTGAGTGTTACTGGAAAGTTGATAGACCTAAAAACAAAAACTTTTCCTGATGGCATCGTGTGATGGATCCAGAATTTTTAATTCTACCATTTGGCCACGCTGTAAAATTTGTTTCTTGGTGAATCAGATGAAGGTCCAGCACTGAGTTCGACAGCATGCATGTCAGCAAGTTTCATTATCACTTTTTCAAACCAGGCTTACAAAGTGCTTCACATGGTAGAGAGCTAAATCAGAGACAAACAAAAAATGTTTAAGAGTATGAGGGCTATACCGATGATGTGTTGTCTCATTTTCCTACAGGACCTGACCACTACTAAGTTCCAAGTGTCTGCAGACAAGACCTTTGTCCTCTTGGCGTACAACATTCGACCGGTGAGTTTTCTCTGGATACCAAGTTGTCTCAGATAACTGTCAAGCTTTTTACCTTCAGAAGACATTCAGGGTTGTAAATTATCTACTACTGTGGGACCAATGTTGCGTCTCAAATTCCATCCTATACACTACATACTCAGTATGTGTACTATCATTCAGCATACTTTTGAGTGAATAAATGTAGTATGCATCTTTTCGGATGCACTGCTTAGTGCGGAAGTGATGCACTTCCTGAGAGCCTCTTGGATTGGAGACGCGTAACCACGGTAACCCGTGCCAATCTCACCTCTACCAGCAATCAGCGATATTAATACATCTAATAATAATAATCTAATTATACACCCTTGATATGTTATTATTATATATGTTAATAACCGCCATTGTCCGTTGTGCTGTTGTTGTTGTCACCGCTGCATTGCATTGTGGGACATTTATGCCGGCGTAGTGTCCAGTGCTTACTGTAATATTTACCGGAAATAGTATGCATCTCACGTACTATTTGCGTTCATGCTTCGGATATACTTTGGACATACAAAAAAATCTCACATCTCACAATCTTTTTTAGCATACTCAATAGCATGTTAATGTGGAATTTCGGACGCAGCCCAAGTCATTGTTTTGCAGTTGTAAGTCTCAAGTCTTTGCAGTCAAATCCCAAGTCAAAGTGAACTTTGAGTTTCAAGTCCTTATGCTATCTTCACCATGTGCAATGACATTTTTGACCCACAGGTATTTCCTTTGACCGCCGCATGAGTTTTGTTCACAAACAAAATCATCTTTGGTGTTATTTCTTTCCAACTAGCCCTTGGTAAGCAATGTTAGTTTCTTTCCTGCAATATGATTAGTTCAACCAAAGTGGAGAATTAATAGCCTTAATGTTATTTTATTACAACAAATACAGAAAAACACATTTTTAACTGTTTTTGGGTTTTGGGAGAGGTATCAAATATTGACTTTTTAAGTCCAAGTGAAGTTATTGGTATTAAAGTTCAGTTAAAATTTAGTTGTTTAATAGTCTTTAAAGTCAGCTACATTTGGGTCTCAAATCCAAGTTGCGCAATTCAAGTCCACACCTCTGCAAATATCAAGGACATGCTGTTACTGCTCACACACATTTACGTGTCTGTTAGGCCACCGACATGCATCTTAATCAGAACCCCAAAGAAACAACAGAGAGGAAGAGCGAGAACATGAAGGAGGAGGTCGAGGAGATGAGTTGTGTGTGTGTGTGTGTGGGGGGGGGGGGATTCTGCTACTGCAGCAGTCTCTGTAACATGCCTGCTACATGACAGGGATAACATATGGGGGCGCTGAATATCTAACAGGGCGATGGCAGTAGGTGCAGCAGGATTGAGGAAAGCTTCAGAGTGAGTGATCCGTGTGATGGGGGGAGATCAAGGAGATGGAGGGGTAAAGTTGGAGCTGCAGTAATGAAATCGCCCTGCTAGTTTGGTGGGGAATTTTAATGAGAAGCTTGACGAGAATCACAATTGCAGGTGGTTTCAGATGCGCGTTGGGGTAGACAAAAAAAAACACATCTTTTGCTCTTTTGCTGTACTTTAACACCACATAGCTTCAGTCCCCTCGCTCTGTAAATACCTGCACCATTAATAAATAGTTGAGTCTTTCCTCAAAGGGCAGGCAAGTTGTGTAATGTGCAAGTAATCAGCGACGGGTGAAAACAGAATTAGGAGGAAATGAAAGCCCTCAGCACATTTCCCCCACATTCTTATTAAAAACCTAAAAGCAGATTTTGCTGCTCTGTCGTGTTACTCATTCAGTCGCCTCTCTCTCTCTCTGGGTTTCCTTAGATCTGCTTTTGCTCTAATCACTGCATATCTTATATTCTGTGTATATATTACTGTCTCACATACACAGGGCATTCTCGCTGCATTATTGAAGTGTTTAACATATACAGGGCCTTCAGTCAGTTTTCAAATAGAGAAGAGGACTCAGATCTTTGTCCAATCTGTGGGTTGCTTTATATTTATTTCATTAGCATACTTCCTTTGATGTCGGCAGGAATTGTCTTGTCTCATCTGTATGCTCTGTGTGTATTCACACTAGAGGGAATCAGAGGTAGTGGGCACGCCACCTGGAATCATTTGTGTATTTAAAGAATGGATTCATCCACACAAGCATGGTTGGCATTTAGTGTGCATGGGGGCCATTCTCCAATCCTCCATTCTCCTCGTTCTTCCTTGCACTCTCCTTCTTTCTCTTGCTCCGTCTTCCTCACTCTCACTCAGTGTTTTTTTCTAGTCTATCTCTTGGGGGGATTTGTGCTGACTGAAGCAGTTTGCGCCAGGCACCAGCTTTGCTGTTCGAAAGAGGAGTGGCGCGCTGCCGAGAGAGAAAAACAGAGAGAGCAGTGGGGGGGGGGGGTACTTGCGATGGGGGGAGGCATAAAAAAATGGGATATGCACCATTTGCCCTCAGATGCACTGCCCAGTTGAAATCAATCAGGTTATCAAAGAATGACAAAGATGCTAAAAGAAGAAGGCTGCAGTGGAGAAAACGGATGAGTGGGCTGTGGGTAAAGTTAAAAGGCTTCTCTGGATTTTCTGTTAGCTCTGGAGGCTTTAGGGAGGCTTTTGTGCCCAGTGGGTGAAAATAAATGGACTTTGATAAGAGAGTAGACATAGAAGTGAGTTGGGGATTTGGCCACATAGGAACAAGCGAGTTCCTGGATATAGGAGAATGCATTTCCTCAAAGCCTGTTTGAAGAAAATTGGTTTGTGTGCAAGAGGAGAAAATGAGAGAGAGAAGACCCACATGTTTTATTTTTTAAAGGAGCGCATGGCGAGAGTTTAGGGGAGATTGAGATTTCTGTTTTTGATGCGCAGCGGCAAACCGACCACGACCTGCCAACACAGTGCAGCTTAGGGACAAATAAGATGCCAGGGAAGTCGTGTCTGCACTCTGCAGCAAACGCTGATGGGTGCTGGTATCAAAGGCAGTGCATAGTGGGGCTGCTAAGAAATGCTTGTGAAGCAGGAAGGATGCTATTATTGCATATCTTGCAGTATATCCTGATATCTGTGCTCATGTAAAAGGGTATTATAATCTCTATAAGTTTTGTCACGCCATTCCCACGCTATTTTTTGGGTGTTTTAATCTGTGTTATATGCCCCCACCACCGTTTTGGCAACATGGATATGGGAGGGGGTGGGAGGTGTGGGGAGCAGAGCAATCTGGAGGATTTATGATATGGTACTGGCAGCCACATTAGAATTCACTCTGCCTCTCCAAGACAGATGCTCTCGCCGTCTCTGTCTGTTTATCACAGTGACGCGCACAAACACACAATAACGCACAGCCTCCGCCAGCAGTTCTGTGACATTAAATCACGAGCAGAATCTCTAAGTTCTTTTACAAATCATAAACAGCTGATCGAACGCCATGCTCACGGTGATGCCACGTCCCCCCTTGGAGCAGAAGAGTGATTTTTCCTTTTTCTCAAGATGGGCCTTGTTGTGCATCGAGTACCTGTCAACTCTGACTGTGCCTCTGTGCCTCTGCCCTCTCTGCATTATTTCCTCCCTTCCTGCTTTTCTTTCTTTCTTATTCTTTCTCAAGCTCGATTACATTTTTTTTCATTGGGCCAATTATCTTTGGTTATAACCGCAACAGCTTTCCTGTTGTACTGTTAGACCTGGTTGCCCCCTCATGCTCAGATTTTACACCGCAATCAGATTTCAATTTCATTTAGACAGCCTTAGAATTTATTTCCCCTCCTTTATGCTTGCAGTGTGCTCTCCCTCCATCCATGCATTTTCTAACAACAGACAAACAACACAGGGGAGAAATCCAATTTCACCACTAAGTGTACTGTATAGAGGATGTGACATTTAATTTCTTTAGGGACTGGTTATCCAGTATAAGGTCAGGCTTTCAGAGGCCACTTGGTAAATACCCTGCTTGCATGAGAGAGAGAGAAAAAGAATGATATCAATAGTTAACGTAGAATTCATCAGGTAATGCTGGGATCAGTTAAACACGCATACATACACATGCACACACTCATTGATCGTGGTCCTTTAGTCTTCCTCAGCGCATTAATTTAATTATTCATCGAGCTGCTGATGCTGGTGTCAAGGTTGCGACAGAGTTGCCAGCCACAATAGATCTCAGCGGGAAGGATATTAGCTATAACAATGCTATTAATAAAAATGTCTGTCTTCATTTCTGCACCTTCCTTTCACATGTCATGTCTGTAATGTTGTCTCTTTTACTCAGTGTTTTTTATTACTACAAATTCAAGTACCATATATTGTATAATACTGTAACAGTATCAAAATGTTCAATCCATGAAATGCACACTGCCTGTATTCAGAAACTGTGATCAGGATCTCGATCTCTGTACAGCTGTGATGTCACACACAAATGTACAAATATGGACTATTCCACTTTCAAGATGTGTCCCAGTTTATTTCCTGTTGCAGTGAATGTGAATGACATCAGCTGACAGGAAGGCAACATGAGCCCAAGCTGTTGCCTCAAAATGCATTTCCATTATGCACTAAAACGTAGCGCTGCAGAGGGTTAATAATCACAAAAAGTCTCTTGATGCTGTGCTTTTAGAATAAATACATACCAACAGCTTCCCACTGCTTATTGTTTGAATATAATGTGGGTCTCAACAGTGCCCTTAACCTTTCGTTTTATTTGCATTTAACTTCCTGTATGCGTGTTATAAGCATGTGTGAGCTCTAAAATAAGTGTGTGCTGTCATCTAAGTGCGGCACACCTGTGTGTATGATATCCTCTACCTTTTTCAGGTGTTCTCTCAGTCCTTCACAGCCTCCTATGCTATCTACACTGTGGCTAATGGGTAGGTTCAATCATGAATGCTAATGCATGGGCTGCACTGGGCATGAGCGTCACCAATGCAAGCAGACCAGCGGATTGAAAAAAAAAATCCCTCAGAGTGTTGTCTCATTGAATCCGAGCCTCATGTTTCTGTCAGACATGCATTCATTCGTCAGTGTTCTCTCCAGGTTCCATATTTCAACGTAAGGTTTGTAAGTGTATTTCAGAATTCACCGCCTGAGAGTCATATTCAGCATTATGTCAGTGAAAAAAGTGGTTTCTGTGGATGATCCCTGGAGCTTCTGAGGAATGGCTCGGAAAAAAAAGGATTTCAGGAGGACCTGCAGTAATGTTCATTGCCTGAGTATGCCTTGGAGGAAAATGTTTGCTTGTCCTAAGGAAGAAAATAAGTGCAGCTAGGAATACAGAGAAAGAAATGTTGCACTCTTGCATGAACCAACTCCATTCTCTGTTTTGTTTTCCCTCTCTGCATCTTGTCCTTGCAGTGCAGTGTCTCTCTCAAGCAAAGCTCAAGGCCAGGGCATGGATGGACCTCAGAGGGCTTAAAAAGGGACACTCGTCCCTGATGGAGGGCTTATGTCTGAGTATGTGTGTGTGTTCCAGGGATCTGCTGGAGCTTAACCCTCCTGACAGGGAGAAGGCAGCACTACAATATGCTTCCTGGGGGCCTCAGGGGAACCAGCTGGTAAGCCAGATGCCTACTCATTTACCTGATCAATGTGTTGTCAAGCGCATCTTCTGAAATAGCTACATTTGTCTGTATCATAAGGAGATTTTTCTCAGCCTTTACAATCCATAATAATAATAACGTCACTTGACAACATTTTCATAATGATAACATCAATGTATCATGTATATGTCATTATCACAGAGGTTATTGCAGATACTGTTTTGCTATAATGAGGTTGTTTTACACTCATAATATAATTCATCTAACTTTCCTGTAATGTAATTGGCTTTTGCTGCTACGTCTGCAGCATATTAACTGGAAAGTAAATATGTAGTGGCTCTCACTTGTGTGCTTGTGTGTGTGTCGATGATTCATTCACTCTTGGATGGCGTCCGACCAGTGCTTAATTTAGGTAGCCAACAATGAAGGCTTCAACCGTACTGTCTTTAATAATAAATTGGCACTGTCTGCCAGGCCTATGTGTTTGACGGAGATATCTACTACAAGGCGAGTGTGACCAGCAAAGCCCTCCGTCTCACAACCACTGAGCCGGAGCAGAATGTGGTGAACGGGCTCTCTGACTGGACTTATGAAGGTAGGATATATTCCACCAGTCAGTTGGAGTTAGGAATCTGCGAATCCAAGCTGACAGCAATAATCAGGACCAGCAGATGTATGCTTTGAGTCTGAAATACACTGTCTTTTGAAACAGAGGAAGTACTCTTGACATATGTTGCCCACTGGTGGTCTGTGGACGGGGCTCGGCTGGCGTACCTCACCATCAACAACTCTGCCACACCTGTGATGGAAATACCTCACTTCTTGGGTGGTCTCTACCCCTCTAATGTGCTCTTCCCATACCCCAAGGTAAAAAGTGATTAAGACAAGACTGACAACTACAGGCACACTACAGGCTCTGTGAGGTTGTATTTAACATTCCTGTGATTATCATTTCTAATCAGGTGGTCCTGTAACAGGTGTTTCAGTGCCTTAAACTTGCGACTCTTCAGGTTGCAGAAAGAAATCTGATTGTGTGGAAGTCTATTAGAAAATTACTACTTCTATCATTGAAAATTGGAAACATGATCTCAACTGCTACTGGATTTTGGTCCCGTTTAGAGTAAAATATACCATAAACAAGACATGCATTCATAGTGTATGAGTGCATGAAAGTTAATTGGAAATGTTCCAATGAATTGCTCAATTATTTGCCTCAAAATGCCATATTCAACATTCGGTTATACTTAGCTCTGCAGTCTTGTTTCAATACTGAGTCCAAAAAAAAGCGAGATGGCAACAGCCAAACTGACAAACTTGACTACAGTCTATTGGTGTGATGTTTGCAAATTAACATGAAATGCAAAAGTAAAACTAAGGCTGGTTTTGTGGGCATTTGGTTTTAAGCAAATTATTGGACTTTCTAAGTCTTTGGACCTGTCATCCATCTAATAGTTGAGACATTTTTCACTCAAACCTCTCTCAAAACAAATGAACATCATGATGGCACTTTGATCACATGAATGTCTGTCCAGTAGATGTTGAGATATTTCACTCAATGTGTGCAAAGTCGACCTGCAAATGGAACAAGGGGAGTCAGGGGAGCACCAAAGTCATTAGGATTGGTGCTTTGGGTACCATGGACACCTGGAACTATCAAGACTTTACACTCTGGCACAAAGTGGTGAACCACCAGGCTGGCATTGCCATTGTGTACACCTTTTTTAATTTTGATGTTTGTTCTTTTCTTCCAGGCTGGCTCAAATATTCCATCTGTCAGTCTGTTTGTGGTGAATCTGTATGGTCCAGCTCACACTCTGGAGATGATGCCCCCTGACTCCCTCAGGGCCAGGTAGTGCACCTCTGTGAATGCAAAAACAGAATAAAGAATAGACATCACCTGTCAGATATTATTACTACCGTGTCCAAATCCATCTCCCCTCTACTGCTTTGCACCACTTTCCAATCACTTTCTCTGAGTATCATTTTCTGCATCGCGTCTTCAGAGACAGCTACATCTCCATGGTGACTTGGATTGGCAGCACCCGCCTCGCGGTTCGTTGGCTGAATCGTGCTCAGAACCAATCGGTGCTGTGCGTGTGCGAGGCCACCACAGGGGCATGCTCAGAGGTGATTGGTCATCAGTCGTTCCACATTAGCAATCTACAAATGGCCTCAGCTGCAATACAGCGCTTTGATAGAATTTTTGCTTCTTTTACACGGTGTTGGGAGTTGGAATTGATTTCCTTAAGCTCTCCGAAGTCGACTGGTTGGATTAATATTTAAGGTCATTTGCTGCATGAGGAGAATTCTCAGTGATGTGCTGCAGTATTTTATTACGTGTTCCCTTTCTGTAAATCCTCTCTGATTCCTCTTGCCAGTGTTTTCATATTCCTATATTTAATAATTGATTAATACGATACGCTTTATTTACACTGCCAATTAAATTGGCTTTAGCTTTGGAAACGGTGTGACTAATCTATTTCTCTGTATTTTATTTATCAAAATCAATAGAAACACAAAATGGCTATGGACATAATGCAAAATCAACGACAGGTATGTCACGCTTCATATGTTTATTACATATGTTTATCGCTGCTGTCTTTCTTTTTGACTTAATACTTTTCTTCAACAGGACGTGCCATTGTTTTCAGCAGACGGCTCTGTGTTTTATACAATCCTGCCGGCAAAACAGGGAGCTCGTGGAGAGTTTCACCACATCGCTGGTCTTTCAGCTCAGGTATGGTTTGAGGGCAGTTAACTTTTACTTCACCAGTTCATCGTTGAATAATTTCTGCCACATTTGGTTGTTAACATTTCAACAGGGGTCACATAAAACAATGTGATTACAGATTTCAACAGTACACCTCTTTATAGTCTGGTCTGCTTACAATTTGCTCTTTCTTTCATATTATTGAAGCAATTTGTTTTTGGTTTTCTCTGTAATTGCTAAAACATTGCTTTTATCGAAGGAGTCATTACACGCATTAATACTTAAATGGTTGTTTGCTCTTTATATTTTGAAAGATTGCACAGTTTAGTTCATTCAATTTAGCAATTAATTCATGCCCAGCAGAGAAATTAAAATGTTTAATGATGTTTTTTTTAAAGATTTGTTGACATTTTAGTCTTTATTGGACAGATGGGTTATGTGGCATGTAACAGGCTGCCAATGATAATGATACTCTGTTTTAAAAAGTAATCTGCTCACTTATCTGCAGTCTGTGCATGGCACAGTTTGCTACTGTTAATGATTTTGTGTAGAATCCCTATACCAATGCTAGAAAAAAAAGATGTACCCTGATGTTTTTGATGCCATATATAAATTGATAAACTCCTCTCAGTGTACAAAAGTGAAATATCCCATCTTGAGAGCTTTACATTGTTTGGAGCCAGAGTCTGTGCAGTATTGTTCAGAGGGGACTGGAGCCACGGTATCAAGATCCTGCACACAATGCTGAGCGAATCATGAGCCGAGCACAGTCACAGATGCTGGTGTGAGCCACCTAGCTGCTATTTTAGCACCACGGTTGCTGTTTGGCTAGAAAAATACAGCATACCAATGCCAAAACAACATACCTAGCCTGTATAACTACATTTATGGTCAAACTGACACTTACACTGCCTGTCTCTTTACTTTTTATGGCTTCAAATAAAACCAAACATATTTAATGAACACTTAAAATCAGTGTGATAACAATGATTAAAACAATGTCATCCATCTTCGTTGAAGAATATATCCAATGTTTGGCCCACGTCCCATCTGCTAACTTGGAAAGGGTAGGCTTAATGATCTATTCATCAAAGTAAATGTTTCATTAAAACAAAAATATGTTATATAATTGTTAGGTCTTACACCTTTGGGTTCCTGCAAACCATTAGTGTCCTAGAATTTAATCCAAAGTTTTAATTCCTGTTTCTCAAATAATAAATTAATGAACTGTTCCTGAATTCTCTTTCTGTAGACATCAGTGCCTTCATGTGGTTTAACTTCCTGAACCCATCTTCATTTTTTACCCCTGTCATCTGACACACACTTGCTGCACCTATTTTTATTCTGTATATCTGCCTGCTTCCACATTGCTCTTCATTTGTGTTTCTCTGTGTAACGTAGCCTGCCATCCCCTCTGTCCCTCCTCGCTTCCTGACATCAGGGAGCTGGGACGTCTCCTTGCTCTGCGCCCTTGACGAGAAGGCAGGAAAAATGTATGTAGGAGTCACAGTGTCATACAGAGATGGGTTGAATCACCTTTCAGTGCATGTAATGAGTGGGGCATCATTAAAATGATCATTTGTTGCCGAGAGCTAATTCCTTTGTTAGGTCAGACAAAAGACTGTCTGTTTGAGAATAACTGAAAGGGACATTTTAACATGCAGCATTGATCTCACTTAAAAAGCCACAGAAAACGGCTTTAACCCTGACTTTGCTCGTGGCAATGCTTTACCGATGAAGAGGCTAAAGGATTACTTACCCTTGAACAGCAGATTATCACTTAAATCTGTCTTTATCCTGCTGGGGGCGGAAACCCCTCATTAACCGTTTGACTGAGGCATGAGCATCACAGAGAGTCAAGGAAAGTCAATTGTAGATCTTGTCTGTGGTTGCCCGACTGCTATTTTCCTCCACACAAGTCACTCTTACTTGCATTCATATAGAGGTGGATAGTCAACATATGATGCTTTACAATTGATACCATCACTAACGGTAGTTTAGAAATTATTTTAAATGTGATTTTATTAACATTATGAATTGTTGATAGGATTATTTTGAAGGTGTAATTCTTAAATAGTGTGTCTTTTGTTTTTTTCCCCCTTATAAACAGCTTTTTCCTGAGCACAGAGGAATCCAGACAAAGCAGACACCTTTACAGGTAATCAAGCTTCCCTCTGAAACAGCAGCTCCCTGCTAACATCCTCACTGTTGTTGTTAGTTTCTTTTTTTTTTAAACCGTGTACTTAAAAATCTAAAAATATGAAGTGAAGATTTCTGCCACATGAGTCTCTAGACACATTACCAGACACTAAAAAGGTTACTTTACATTACCACTAGTCTCTTTCACATTAACACCAGCATCCAGTCATCCATTCTTCCAGTAATACTATGTAATTGCTCAACATCTCATGTTGGTAACATGCTTATGTATAGCAGTAGGTAGGCGTCACAGGAAACATCCATAGGATTCATCCTCTGGGCATCAGGAATATCTGTGCAAAATGTGTGCCAATCCATCTTGTAGATATTGAGATTTTCTGTTGGATAAGTGAAAGATTTGACCTGCTGATGGCACAAGGTCTGTTCAAAATGTTTTCTGCAATTCATCCGATGTATGAACTCACGGCTAAAACGAGCATTCAGAAGAGTAAACTGCACATTAACACGTTGAAATATGAAACTTTACTCTTGTGTGCTCTCAATGCTTCAGGCCAAGAGCTGACCTGACACATTTGTAACAGGAAAGAAAACCTACTCAGTGGACAATGACCACTGAGACTAAGGTCCCCCCTGTTGTGATGAACACACTGGTCTATTCCCTTACCACCATCCTAGGTTTCATATCTTTTTATTGGCTTACATAGCTTTGGGCTTCAGGAGATACAATGGCACAATATTATGGAGGCTTGTTTAAACTTGGCCTGTGATTAATCCTGTATGAAATTTGCCAGCAGCAGAGTGAAGAGACTCGACACAGAGCAATGCAATCTGTATAACGGCTTTTATGTCTAGCCTTATTGAACCCCATTTGTTTCTTAAAAGCCTTCCGCCAGAGCAGTTTGACTCAAGACACAGACACTTTTCCTTAATATCTTTTTAATAGCAATTAATTGACCTTCTGGAGCAAATCAACACTCTTCTAACGTGCATAGACAATAACCCTTTTCTCTTATGTCCAAGTGTGGACCTGGATGGAGTGTTTCAGCGCCGCTGCATCTCCTGCAACCTGATAGATGGATGTCATTTCTTTAAAGCTGAATTCAGTCCCAATCAAACCTACTTCACCCTCTATTGTCTAGGTGAATGAGACACACACACATGCAAAAGACATACTTTAAAGCTTTATGCTGCTCAGACATTTGGTTTTATAATGTTTTCTTTTGAAAAATCCCTCAGGCCCAGGAATACCTAAAGTGACAGTTCACAGTACCAAGGACCCCTCCAGTGAGTGCTACACCTGCTTGTCTGACAAATCACACACACACACACACACACACACACACACGCACACACACACTGACTTATATTCATCTCCAAGACACTTCCCTTGACCCTAACCATATCCACTACCCATGTAATCCTAACCCTAACCAAAGTCTAACCTTACACTAACTTTGAATGTTCTCCAAGTCTTCAGCCTAAAATGTAACCGTTGACATTATGGGGACCTGCATTTTGTCCCCATAAGGATGGTGAGTCCCTACAATGTGAACAAATTTATGTCCCCATAACCGGGGTAATACCCACTCACACACACACAGGCCTAGCTGCATTTCCCTGCCTCATCCTGCAGAGGGCAGTATGTTCAAGCACACCAGAATGTAGATTCATTAATTCCAGGCTTGTGAACACTGCCCTCTGTCTGTGTCTCTTAGTTAGTGCTGTTTGCATGGTGATGATGAGGATCTGGCCTGTAAATCCTGATGGACTGGTGTGTCTGTAATTACGATTAAGAACAATAATCTGATGCTGTTATTTTATCTTCTATAGGATATGTCGTCTTGGAGGATAACAGTCCTCTGTCTAAAGCTCTGGAGGACAAGAGGCTCCCTGAGACTTTGTTCAGAACACTCCCAGCAGACAACCATGGTACAACAAAGACAACTTTGCACATTATTGACATTTTGGGAAATTGGCCGCACAAATAGAAGAGTTCACAGCAGTGATGGATCAGTGCACAGAAAGTTTTTAAGCATGTGGAGCACTGCATCATTTTCTTCATTGTGAGAGCACCCATTAGTGCACTGCATCTCATTTTCTGCACTGTAAGACCACCCCAGGGCAGAGTCACAGGGGAATTTTTTTAGGGTTGCCAAAATAAATTGCTGAATTTCTTCTATATTTTTTTTATTTCACATAGCAGCAGCACACATTTGAGCCACATGAGGGAGCCTGAAAGTATATTATTTTGAGAATTGTAGCTTACTTTCAAACTTAAACTTTGGTGTCCTATACATACACTCAGGTAGGTACACCTTGCTAGTAAAAGGTTGGACCCCCTTTTGCCTTCAGAACTGTCTTAATTCTTCGTGGCATACTTTCAACAAGGTGTTGGCAACATTCCTCACAGATTTTGATCGACATGATAGCATCGCACAGATTTGTCCGCTGCACAGCTCTCCCATTCCACCAAATACCAAAGTTGCTCTAGTGATTGTCGAAGTGTTTGGAGTATAGTGAATTCATTGTCATGTTCAAGAAAGCAGTTTGAGATGATCTGATCTTTGTTACATGGAGCATTATCCTGCTGGAAGTAGCCATCAGAAGTAGTGAATGTGGTCATAAAGGGATGGACATGGTGAGCAACAATACTCAGGTATGCTGCGGCGTTTAAACAAGATAATATAAGATAGAACTTTATTCATCCCGAAGGAAATTCTTTCACAACAGTTGCCATACACAGTAGGAAAAGTAAGGAAATTTAAAGCTATTTAAAAACATATATGCAGTACTGAATAATGCAAAAATGCAATATAGTGCAAAACCAGCACTCTAAACAATATAACAATCTAGGAGTTTCAAAGTGACATTTGCTGATAAAGTGACCAAGCAGGTTAGTTTAAAAGTGACATACAGTAATGATGATAAGTATTACAGTAAGTTGTTGATATGTGGAGGTAGAGAGAGTAGAGAGAGAGAGAGAGAGAGAGAGTCTCAGGTGGATAAATGGCTGCAGGAAGAAAGGACTTGTCGTTCTGTTCCTCACCTTGGTGGAATCAGTCTGTGGCTGAAGGAGCTCCTGCAGGAGTCCAGTATGTGATGGAGAAGGTGAGAGTTATTGTCCATGATGCTCTGCAGAGGACATCCTCCTCTCTGATACCACCACCACAAAATCCAGCTCCACCCCCAGAACAGAGCCAGCCTTCCTCATGATTTTGTTGACTCTGTTGGTGTCGACCATCCTCAACCTGTTGCCACAGCACCCCACAGCATAGAAAATGGCACTGGCTACCACAGACTGGTCGAACATCCTCAGCATGATGGTGCAAATGTTAAACGACCTGAGCCTGACCTGAGGAAGAAGAATTGGCTCTGGCTCTTTATCTCAGAAGCTCAGCAGTTTCTGAAATACTCAGACCAACAATCATGCCATGTTCAAAGTCTCTAAAATCCCCTTTCTTCCCCATTCTGATGCTCGGTTTGAAGGTGAGCAAGTTGTCCATCTACATGCTTAAATGCACTGAGTTGCAGCCATGTGATTGGCTGATTAGCTATTTATGTTAACAAACAATTGAACAGGTGTACCTAATAAAATACCCAGTGAGTGAATATGTACACACATCTGGATCTAACCCATCCTAAACATGTGCTTGATCATACACAAAGGCCATGTGGATATGACAGTAAAATGTTCAGGAATGTTAATTTAAGCTTTTGTCATATTTTATAGATAAAGCCTTTAGTGAATTGGGTTGTGGTGGTTTGTCAGTTTTAAAATATGAGCCCCAAAAAGATTTTTTGGGAAACTTTTGTTTCAAATGGAGGCTCCAAGGGTAGCGTTCCCCCCCTACCCCCCTCCCGAGTCCAGCAGTGATTCACAGATCACCTGGAGTGCCTTTCTCCAGCAGTGAGACCATATTAAGCACTGGCTGTGAGTATCTTTAGTCTGGAAGCGACAAATAGTACCAATTAAGTACCAATCAGTTTCTCTATGTGGTGACTGGGTCATTATTAGCGTGAGTCATGCCTTACCAAAAGTCTCTCAGAGTGTGTGTTTTGTTCAGATTTAAGATTAACACTTTTTTAAAGATAATTTTTATGTGCTTCAGAGGTTCAGTTGTATTTCAGGCAGAGGCTCTAAATGTAGCAGCACCAGTTGACCTTGTTCAACACCTGTTTGCGTTCCCTAGATCTACACCTGAAACTATCTCTACCTCAAGGTTATGAGGCCAACCTGCACCCACTCCTCATCATTGTGTAAGTGTCTTTGAAAAAGCGTACTGACTGGCAGTTAAGAGTTACATACTGTCACCTATTTTGCAACCTATGAACCCATAACCTTTACTTCACTCATCCATGCGTAACTGTCTGTCACTGTACTAGTTACACCTGTTCATCCTGTCTCTTAGGGATGGTGTGCCTGGCAGTCAGTCGGTGACTGAGGAATTTTCCCTGGACTGGCCTCAGGTTCTCTCCGGCACACATAATGTGGCCTTGGCTTGGGTGGATGGCAGAAGTGGGGTTGGCCGTGGACAGAAGTCCACTGCCGTGGATCCACGCAAGCTTGGCTCAATGAGAGTCAAAGATTATCTGGGAGTTGTAGAGTCAGTACAGTTGTGCAACAAAATAAATCAATATGAGTGATACATGGGAATAATTTGGTCATCCAACACAATGTTATGATATTTCCACAGGTTGCTGATGCAACTACCTTACATTGACGATCGTCGGATGATCCTCTATGGCAAGGTTACAGCATTTTTTTTAGATTATGAAATTCAGTTGTACTATTGAAGCTAGTAAAGTTATTACATGTTTTGTTTGATTTAGCACTCTTCTTTTATCTGCAGGCGTTTGGTGGTTATTTGAGTCTCAAGATGTTAGCTGCAACAGATAAGCTCTTTCAATGCACGGCTGCTGTGGCACCGATAACTGACTTCCGGCTTTTTAGTGAGTTGAGATCATGTCAGAAACCTCCAACACTGAGTGCATGAAATTTGTGATGAAACAGACACAGTTCATTTTCTTGAATGGAAGTTATTTTACATTTTTCAGGTGCTGCATTCTCAGAAAGGTATCTGGGCCTTCCAGCAAAGGAGGAACATGCATACTCGGTGAGGCTGGGACTATACCCTCAGATTTCAGCTTTGTTGGTCAAAAGAACAGCAGTTTCAATAAAAACCGTGGTAGCGTGAGCTGAAAAATGCGTAACCATGGTACAGCTACCATCTGCCTTGTTGCTCCTAAAGCAGTGTCATTACAGTATGGGTGGCCTCTGAGCAAAGCAAACAGCATTACCACAGTTACACACCTGTTGTGTCAGACTGCAATAGTTTTAGCAAGCTGTATTCATCAAAACACTCATATTGTGATGGTGTATCCTTTCAGACTGCCTCTTTGCTCGAGGAGGTTAACAAGCTGAAAGATGAGAATTTCCTTATTCTACATGGAACTGCAGATGGTGAGATTTATTTTATCTATTTATTTATTTTATTTATTTATTTTATTTATAGTTATTTTTATTTATTTTTTTTTAAATTCCTGTCTTTCTTTTTTAACCTCACTAATTTCAATGTGTGTGTTTGGCCAAAGCGAGGGTACACTTCCAGCACAGTGCGGAGCTCCTGAGCCGGCTGGTGAGAGTGGAAGCCAACTACTCACTGCAGCTGTACCCAGATGAGGGCCACATCCTGAGAGAGCCACGCAGCATCCAGCACTTCCAGCGGACAGTGGTGAACTACCTCCAAACCTGCTTGAAGCACAGCATCCTCCTAGATCCCATAGAGGATGACGAGGAAGAAGATGACTGAGCCCAGCGTCCCTTCCCCCCTTCTGGAAGGACTATCTTTGGACTGTGTGCCATTTTATGCATTACCTTGGGTTGGCTTACCAGACACAAGAGCACAGGAGTGGGGACCAAACACATCAGATCACCTCCTACAACTTCTGGACAAATTGATGTACTGTATACATTGTTGCACATAATTATTTCTGCTGTTATATTGTATGAAGCCCTGTTGGTTTACATAATTCACTTGAGATGGTGTGGATTAGAAAGCTACTGATTTTGCCAAAGGTTTACAAAGAGATTAAAACATGCATGTCGTAATGGCTGCATGATGTGGATTAGTTTACATTGCATTTTCTGTGTTTTGCTAATGTAAATCTCACCCATCAAGGTTAAAAGTGTAAATCTGCCAACAGCTGGGAACACATTGGAAAACAAAATTATCCTTATTACAAGCCTATATGATCATATTCAGGTATAAGCTGATTCCAGACATACAAAATCAAACAATATGGACAGCTTCGATAAAAGATTAGTTAATCCTAAACTCGTAGATAAGATGCAAAATGGTCCTACTTGTCACTGCAAAATCTTTAAGATGTCATTGTGAAATATGAGTTATTTTAGGGCTTTTGCACAGTGTGTTCCTGGCAAGTTAAATTAAACATATCGTCACTATTAAAATAATGGCCTAAGTCATTTTTTCAAGTTTTTGGGAAAACACAAAAAACTGGTGGCCAGCATTATCAAGAGATGATTTAAACCAAAAACCCATTTTCGTCAAAAAATAACTTAGGCCATTATTTTAATAGATTGATGATATGTGTCTTTATGAATGTGCCAAATACATTTTGTGGACTTTATCCACTGGTTCTCTCAGCATACTTGCATTTTGTGATTAAGAATGAGTATGCAACTGTGACTTTTTACACCATAAGCTTCATTTTAAGGACACTTGCAAGAACATCTATGTAGGACTGTCTATTTACTGTGTTTGAAAGTGCGATATGTTTTTGTTTTGTTACATCTTGATATTTTATGCATTTCTTGTGTATTGCAGAATTAAATTATTTACTTCAAACTGTTGACCTTATAGTCCACAAAAGAAATAGGCCATCATCAAACCATCAACCTAACCGTACTGGTTAACTGCATGCAGTTGGTTTGAAAACAAATACCCTACAAACCAAACAACCAGCTACTCCTTTTTTTCCAACAATCCCTCACAATAAAGTTTGAACTTATTGTTTTACAGCAAAATAATCTTGTTTTGTTCCTTCACTAATCATCATGGCTCATTCTAAATATGGGTTTACTGTACTTATTATGCAAGCAAACAGTTTTGAGAGCAAAACTGTTATGCTCCCTCTGTCTGGCTTGGTTATGTTACCCATTTTTGTCTTGTGCCTTCATGTTGTCTTGTCATTTCCCATTTTATTTTGAAATAACCCTGTCTCCCTCTTGTTTCAGATGGTTTTACTTCCTGCCCTCCTGTGCTCCTGCTTCTGTGATTGTCTGCCCTGCCCTGATTGTTTCCACCTGTGTCCCCTTACCTCCTGTATAAATAGTCTTGTCTCCACTTTGTTGTTGTGAGATAGTTGTGGTCCATGTCCTGTTGCAGCCCCTGTCTCACAGCTGGCTTCCAGTGCTTTCCCTCATGGCTCCTGAGTGGTTTATTTTATAAGTTTAATAGCCTTAGTTAGTTTATTGATTTTCTTTGTAGATTGTCATTCCTCCCAAAAGAGAAGCATTTGTTCTTACTGTAGTTTGTCCCTCTTGAGCAGGGGTGCATTTCCCAAAACGTTTGTTGCTAACTTCCTTAGCTACTTCCTAAGTTTAAACGATGGATCTACGACACAATTGTTTTCCAACAGCATCACCAAACGAAGCAACTTCCGATGTTTACAACTAACATGCATTGTTGAACGACGCAAGTGTTTCCCAAAAGCTTAGTGGGAACGATGCATTGTAAGCTGCATCAGAAAGTTGTGTCGTTCAAACGAATAACATGGCGCTGCCGTTAAAGGTTCATTGTCTTTCCCCTTATTAGTCCAGTGCAGCCAGTGTAGGAATTCCCCGGCGCTCTCTCCAACCAGCCTGGAGAGGCCTTTCCCCGACTGGAAGCGCTGTGCTTGTGTTTAAATCGTACTGCTTGCACTAATAAAACTCTGATCCGCTGCTACACCATGTCTACTGAGTCGTACATTTGGGTTCAGATCATGGAACCCTCACATAAACTGTAAACATACAATCAAATAATGTGTAAATGGGTCGGTGCAACAAAATGTTTTTCTGCAAATACAAGAGTTTTGTACTTAATTACATGAACATCTTAGTTGCAGTGAGAATATCACATTTGAACTAGTGCGTGCATATGTATTTTTTTTTTTTTTTTTTTTAACCATCTGTGACCTGTAGCTTCTAGCTTAGCTCAGTTAGGTCATCACTGGTATGTTACATGCTCAGACTGCCTATTAGCCTGCATGACATTGTGTTGTGTTGTATACAGCTACTATTAACAAGACTGTTTTTGTTCAACAATCTAATGTTAACATATGTTATACTAGTGAGTGTTACACTGAGTGTTGCCAAGCTGTCAGACTATTTTACATTTGTTTGGGTCCCGCCCACAGGATTCTGCTCAACAAACAAATCTTTTGGATTTGCAAACAAAACTTGGGTTTTTGCAAACAAAACATAAGGATTCAAACTATTACATTTTAAATGTCAATGTTAATTTATTTACAATAAAACATTTTTTATTGCAGTGTTGTTAGTTTTGCCCTTTAATCTGTTGTTATATTACCTTGATAAACACTGACTTTGATCTTTACAAAAGTACCACTGTGGCAATTACAACAAATATTGTCAGCTATTAAAGCTTTAAATGCCTACAAAGGTCATGCCTACTGATATTAGATGAATATGCCAGACATATAACACCACAGACATAAATGATATAGCAAAAACATATATCTGAAAAATAGTATTTCCCTCTGAGATAAAACTATAATTAAATTCAGATTACATGCTAATTTTAATTTTCCTTATTGATCTTGATAAGATAACACACTTTCAGGTGTAAAGCTCAGAGTCCACTGTGTGATCCACAACCAAGATGACTGAACCTATGAAGATGTAGCAGATAAATCTGATAAATAAAGAAAAATAAAGTATAGAGGACTATCCTTTTGTATTATTATCCAGGATACATGTCGCTATAACGAGTACTTCATCAACTGTAATCAGTATCGCAGTAGTATGGCTTTACCTAAACAGAAAATTGGATAGAGTTTATAAAGCTCGTTCTTGAACGTACCCTGATCTCCCGCAGTCGTCACGGACAGAGGGTGGGTCGAAGGTAGGGCCAATATCCAATCGGCATTCCCCCAACATCCGTCTAGCCAATCAAATCTCTTTACGCTATTGTGCCAGCCAGTCCATCGTCCAATCACCAACGCTGCTACTTGCGGGCCTGAATCCCTCTTCAACCTTCTGCTTTCTGGAGGGGCACCTTCAACCTGCTCCGCGGTGCACTGGCAGCGGCTTTCTTGTTGTACAGAATAAGTGGAAATAACAGATTTACACAGACACAATGTCCTTTCTGACCGCCAGCAGGTTAGCGCCTAAACTCCTCAATTCAAAGGTAAGAAGGCTTGAAACGGCCTCGGTGCCACTTTAGAAGTCAAAGTTGTGGATGGTACTTACGGCTAATCTCAGGTTAGCGGGCTAACGACGTTAGCTAGCTTAGCCTGTCAACCACATTGTGAAACGTTGCTGACCAAAGAACGTGGGTAATAATTGCTAAAACATTGTAACTGCTTTTCAGCGTAACCTAAATTTCTTTCTCTAATATATCGTTGTTGTAATAACGGCCATGTTTGAGTTGTAGCCTTAGTGTTTGTGAACTTGTGCCTTAGCGGTTTGCTAATCATAGGAACCGCTGTGCTGGCCTGGTATTGTTACCGCCTGTCTGAGCGTGTTTCTTTAACTAGACCGTGTAAACTTTGTACGGATTCGCCAGTCTAGATCTCTTTGTTATCAGGAAATAATCATTATTATCGATTAGCAACTGACACTGTGGTCGAACTCAGCTTCAACTTTGTGGTTCTTCCATCCGCGTTGACCTTCACGTTAAGATTGCAGCCAATTATCTAAAACCTCTTTATTTGACGAGGTCCTTAAGATATGTTGAGAGGTCTTTCAAAATGTGATTTAGACACTTGACATAAGTTTCTATGATGTGGTCTCAGCCGGCAAATCTTTGTCATTTTAACGTGTGATTATAAAATGCTTTGCCACAAGACTTGGTATGCTTTGTCCAGCCTAAAACACTTCCAGTCAGTGTTTAAGTAGGTTACCTTACGTGGTAAATGTAACCTTCCATTGACTATAGTGTAGTATCTTACTCCACTGACCTCTCAGCCCAGACTGCTTACACTGAAATGACCCTCATATCATCCACTACTGTACTGGCTCTAATAATTTACTAAGTGTTCATCCCCACAAGCAAGTAATCAGTGACTACATGGCTTCCTTCCTTGAACTCTGTACAGAATGGGGGGCATCGTGTGCTTTTGTTATCAGCCTTGCAATTAGGAATATGAAGATATAACCGGTGTTCCACTCACCCTTTCTGCCTTATCAGTTGTAATCTTTGCCCAGGAGTTTTATTAGTGGGTCGTTTTTGTGTTTTCATATCTATCTTTGACCATAAAATGTTTTCTCCCCGAATTATGACTGAAAATCATGTGATTTATAGATTGAGTGCAGGGACAGTAGTATACATTGTGTGATGGTGTTATCATTGCTCCTTGCTTAAGGTGATAGTTGTTTTTCAGAAGACAATGTTGATTTTCTTGTTTTTCTAGTTTAGAGAGGAGTGGAAATTAGGATTCGACTAAGGTTTTAATGATTTTCTTTTTGGGGGTAATAAATGTGTCAACTGTGTTTGCCACAAACAAAGTTTCTTCCTCCAGGTTGTGTGTTTAGTTTTGTTGACCTAAGATAGTTTTGAGTCAGTGATACATTTTTGTGCACGTGTTGCTTTTCAGCATAGTGTCTCCTCTTATATCCTTGGAGCTGCTCTAACCTCTCTCCCTGACAGGACGCTGGGAGTGACTGAGTGAAACTGCTGCTCTATATTTAAGATCCTGAGCTGTTACATAATCTCTCTCTCAGCTGTGTGCAGTGACGCAAGTTCCCACCTTTTGTTTTCCGGTGAGCCATGTTGTTGGCCCTTTTATCTGCTCACCAGTTGCAATTTTTGGGAGGGGATCCTGTTGGGGGGTAGACCCAGCTGTCCCCTTTCCCTCAGACTCCTCCCTCCTCCATTGATCATTTTGATCAGTTGAAGGAGTCTCCTTTTGGTAGTTAGCAGCAGACTCAATGTCTCATTGTTGTGCCTTCAATCAGATTACCAGCCACCACGCACTTCATAACCACATCCATTCGTTTTTGAACTTCTCGTACATCCCACTGCCATGTCCCAGTTTGTACATTTCCAAGAAATATTTGATCTTCATGGACTGAGCGATTTTCTTATAGCTCAACTTTGCAAATGATAAAGTAACCACCAGCTAACTCGGCACAAGCGGGATTATATATGGAGACAGTTGAACACTTAATGTGTTTAAAAGAGGATGCCCAGAGGGATAATAATTTAGGCTTTTAATTAATTGGCTGTGTTCCTCTTCTGCAGTGTAAAGTGGTTATAGCCACAACTTGATGTACAGAGAGAATCTGTTAGACTTTCAGAAACAGGGAAATGTTTTTGTCTGCATACGTTTCTGAATACTCTCCTACTACTGCTACTAAAGAATGATTTATTTAAAGTCAGTTTTGGCTATTCAGTTCATATGATGTTAACTGGAGTGCCATGAATAAAAAGAACTGTAGCTCTCTTGTCTGAAACTCATTGTTTTGTATAATTTCTTGCAAACTAATAAGTTTTCGTCCACAGTATTTTTGAGGTGCTGCTGCTTCTTGCTGGTCTTAGTTCATGTCGAAGGAGCTTTAGTACTCTAGCATTGTTATTGTGTCCTTTATATTTTGATTAGGGTTTGTTGGGCTTCTCATGCTCAAAATCCTACTATCTTTGTCTGTCCCACAGAATGCAACTTACTTCCTTGTGGCTGCCAGAAATGCTAGCGCATCAACAACAGTAAGTACAATCCAAGGCCATCTGCTCCCCTCCAATTTGAACCTATTTCATTTTCTGTCGTGGCATTTGGAAAAACCTGCTGGTTTTCACTCTGTGCTCTCTGAAGTATTAATAGAACATCCTGACCTTTGTGGAACCACAGATCAATATTTTCCCCTAAAATGTTTACATAAAGTCTGCTTATTTAATCTGTGTAGTACATTAGAGCGGTGTGTTTTGTTTGAAGAATAGATGGTTGATCAAGTGCGACTGATTGTTGTTGGGTTTTTTTTTTTTGTTGTTTTTTTTTTAATAAAGAATCTGAAGGATGTTCTGGCAGACCTCATCCCTAAAGAACAGACCAGGATTAAGAACTTTAAACAACAGTATGGCAAGACCAACATTGGACAGATTTCTGTTGACATGGTAAGTGAAGGTTACATTTGTAAAGGGATCAGAATAAAATGAAAGAGCATGTAAGATCATAATGTGGATCAGACGCGGTTATGTTGGCTTCATCTAATCTGTCTATGCCTTCCCAGGCTAATTTACTGTATCAGGTATCGCCGTTGGGCCGTCTTCCTAAGAGGTCACAATATGAAGCTGCACTGCAGCCTGTCAGCTGGGACATTTTAGCTGAGTCACTCAAACCTCTACTGTGCACTGCCCCCAATGCTTTTCCACACCCACCAGTGCCACAACTACATCATCCTTAATTTATCATTCACTACACCTCTGACCTCTGACCAGTTGCTATGGTGATTTTAGAAGAATTTGACGGGGGGGGGGGGACAGTGAATAAGCATTCAGCTGTGGCTCATCCATGTTTTGTAAATCAATTTATGTAGGTGTACGTATACAGTCATACAAAAGAAATACCTATCAACTACCACGGAGGTCCCACTCGAAGTGTGTGTGGCGGTGTCTGTATCTGCTGAGACCCTGCCCTGTAACTACAAAATCACCACGCTGAAAACCTGTTACAGAGATAGCAAGTTGGGCTTCAACAAATGTTCATTTTCAGAGGAGTAAAGAAACTGGAATATTTACGTTTAAGAAACTCAAATCACATATTTTTTTTTATCCTGAATCTGGAGTTTGCTTTCATCCTCTGACGATCATTCTCACCTAAACCAAAGTAAGGAAGCATCCCCATCCACTTTTGCACATTTGGCATTTGTTGTTAAATTGGATTTAGGTTATTCCTTCCTATCTTTGCAGAGGACTTGGCAGCCATTGTCAAAATTGTCCAGTGTTACATAACTGTTGTTACTGAAAACAAAACTGTGTGTGTGTGTGTGAGAACAACAAATTTCAAAATATGCTTGTGTTTTCATCTACAGGTCTATGGAGGTATGAGAGGGATGAAGGGTCTGGTGTACGAGACCTCTGTCTTGGATCCTGATGAGGTCAGTGTGCTGAAACAGCACTTTTCTATTTTGAACACCCTTGGCCTTTTGGAGAGCTGCCTGTCTTGTCGGCACTTACCTTGATTGCCTCTCTTACTGAGGCAGAGGGCTTTCAGTGCCAGAGCAGCATTGTCGTCGTATATCTTGTCTTGTTAACAGGCCACCACATGGAGTGAGATATTGAATCATTCAAATTCATAAGTGGAGTCAGAGCTCTAAAACTGCCAAAACTGATGCATGGTGCATTTCAGAATAACTTTTTTTTTTTCTTCTATTTGACTCTCCTTTGATGCACAGGGCATCCGTTTCCGTGGCTACAGCATCCCAGAGTGTCAGAAGTTGCTGCCTAAAGCTCCAGGAGGTGAGGAGCCGCTGCCTGAAGGCCTTTTCTGGCTGCTGGTCACAGGACAGGTGCCCACCGAGGAGCAGGTGAGCAGGAAAGGAGTGCCGGAGCTTCAAAGAAAACTGCAGTAGAGTTATAATGAGGGTGGGCTGTGCAGCTGTTCATTCCCTCCCATCCATCTATCAGTGGAAGCTATAGCAGACACTTCTTATCAGATGAAGACAGAATCTACCTCTCCTTTCAGCATTTTCAAAATGAGATACAATGCAGGGAAAATAAATTTAGATTAAATATTTGTGTTCAAGGAGGAACTTGATAATATGCAAGCAATATTAACATGATTGCTGTTGTTTTGTCTTAAATGTGGGAAGGTGGGTCACAAGACGTTTGGCAGCAGTATTGATTATGACTTTCCCAGCTATGTGTAATTCCATAAAGCCATCTTATAAAAACCCCACAATTAAATGAACATTATATTGCACCTCTTTGAAGAGTGATATGAGAGTACTGACTGATAAGCCTTCTTGTTTTAGCTGACTACAACTATTCACAGAAATGACCCTTTGTTCTGTCATATTCTGAAATTGAAAGCGTCTGCAGAGTAAGTTAGATGTACCACTTATACTTATCTATTTATTACTTATTACTTACGTATTTTACTTATCTATATGTTGACTGATCTCTGTGTCTGTAGCACACTGTATCCTTGATGTAGAAAGAGCAGAAAAAGTGAATATTTCGGGTAGGGGTGTCGCGGTCTCGGTCCGATATTAGCAAAAAAAAAATAAAAAATAGAGGGTTATATTGGCCTGCATCTAAAATCTCCGATATAAGCCCTCCTTTAATTTTTTCATTAATGTCCAAAAAAGGCTTTGCAGCTCAGTACAAAACTTGTAGTTTCCTGTGTTGGCACAGAACCGGGGAAGTTAAATACGACCAACCTCAGTGTGCATTTGAAGTAAGGTGATCCGATGTCTGAAATAATGTCCAGGAACATTTCCAGCTCAGAGATAATAACAGTAGCGACCGGCTACCGTAATATCTGTTGTTACCTCCACCAAGGATGTTATGTTTTCACCGGGCTGCATACTGTAATAAATGTTGTCTGCGCACAACATGCTCACTTGCGCTTCGTACTGGGCTACCGTGATGACCGTTGTTATAGTCAACACGCGGCATTTATTTTCTCAATCATAAAGTGAGGGGCATTTTCAACCAGAGACTGGTCATCCAAAACGGGGACTGTCTGCGTCTGTTCACCTTAATTTGAAGCAGCATCACAAAA
Organism: Synanceia verrucosa; assembly: GCA_029721515.1. Taxonomy (NCBI): domain Eukaryota; kingdom Metazoa; phylum Chordata; class Actinopteri; order Perciformes; family Synanceiidae; genus Synanceia; species Synanceia verrucosa. Next base: position 16,606,832 of record CM056561.1, on the reverse strand, counting down.
AAACAGCATGGGGATTTTCAGGGTTTTCTAATTTATTTTTATTCTATTCAGTTGTAGAATGTGCTGATGTTTAAGTTTAAACTAGTGGTTATTTTGCACTAGGGCTGGACGATATGGCCTGAAATTTATATCGCGGTATAATTTGAACCATAGACGGTAGAGGATATATATCACGGTATGTAAATTACTGCATAAAAGTTTCTTAATGGTTACCATAGCACATGGTAAAATCACTCAAGCAGGAAGTTGTTTTTAAACTATTAAAATAACATAAAAGTCAAGAATATTACTGTAAGAAAATGTATTGTGCAAATCTGTAATTGTAGAAAACAAAAAACAAGTAACTTAAACTTCTGTTAACACTTCAGTACTGCCTTCAGGATGAGTTAGTTAATAATAAATGGGTCAATTTTCCTCATTCCTACTGTTGCTGACTATTGTTCTCTGTTTGGATAGTATCACTTGATCAAGCCTTTTCTAACATTCCATACTACAAAATAAGTAATAAAAGTATGTGTGATTCATGCTGATATTGGATCGATATCAGTATCGGCCAGTATTCAAGGCTGCAAAAAGTTGTATCGAAACCCCCCTAATTTCTGGTCACCTGCTTCATATGGTTTGCTCCTGTTCCTCCAGGTGAACTGGGTGTCCAAAGAGTGGGCGAAAAGAGCAGCACTGCCCTCTCATGTTGTCACCATGTTGGATAATTTCCCCACAAACCTGCACCCCATGTCTCAGTTCAGTGCTGCCATCACAGCGCTGAACAGCGAGAGCAGCTTTGCGCGGGCGTACTCTGAGGGTGTTCACAAGTCCAAGTATTGGGAGGTGAGGATAAATTTGCACACACACAGGAAACCTAAACCTTAAAACAGCAACAAAGTTGAAAATGTTTGCCCAAAGTGGAATATCCCTACTATTACATACGTTGCCATTAAATCCGCTACATCTCTTTTGCATTGATTCTTTTAGTTTGTCTATGAAGACTCCATGGACTTAATTGCCAAGCTGCCCTGTGTTGCCGCCAAGATCTACCGCAACCTGTATCGCGAAGGCAGCAGCATCGGAGCCATCGACTCAAACCTGGACTGGTCCCACAATTTCACCAACATGCTGGGCTACAGCGACGCCCAGTTCACTGAGCTAATGAGGCTCTACCTCACCATCCACAGGTGCAAACTTGTAACATACCTTATCAGATATTTTCAAAATAGATTTCTCACCGTTTTCTGAGGATTCACCCTCTGCTTCTAGTCTCAAGCTTAAAGTAAAACCATGTGTGGAAAAAGAACAGGACACACAATTCAAACAGTGGCTCTTTTTTCTGTGCCCAGGGACTAAGATAATATTGACAAAATCATTTATTAAATTTATTAACATAAAAAAAAGTATCCAAGGCAAAAACATGTGAGAGTGACAGAAAGCTATCAAAACTGACAACAGCATATGCAGTTTCCAAAGAAAATGAGCAAAGGTTTCAGTTTAACTAAAATAACTGTCTTATATTACACCTTTATAACATTTGATACTAAAATAATGTGAGTGATGTAACTCAAGGAAGCCCCCTGTTGCTGAAGCCTGTCATCCAAGCTGTAAAAACATCTGGATTTAGACAAATAAACAGCCCATCTTAACACCCAGAGCCAAAGTTGTGGCTAACTTGAGACATTATGGTATCAATAAATAGATAGTTGAATAAAATGTAGCTTTTGACAGCTTTTGTAGTGTAAAAATGACAAAACCTGAAACACTTGTCGTCTTACACCGTAAAGAGCGACATCTACTGGTCGATGCTGCACACTACAACTGCACCATGCAGTCGGTGTATAGGAGTGCCTTAATGAGAGTTTTGTAACGTTACAGTGACCACGAAGGAGGCAACGTCAGTGCCCACACCAGCCACTTGGTGGGCAGTGCCCTGTCTGACCCCTACCTGTCCTTCAGCGCTGCCATGAATGGATTGGCTGGTCCTCTGCATGGCTTGGCCAATCAGGTTTGTACAAAGCAACCAATTATTTCCACATAGGGATGATGCAATTGTGCTGACTTCAAAGGTAGGTGTGTTTGTCCACCACCAGAAGCAGTCTCCCAACAGGCATTTCTTTCACAGAGGACTGTTTGACATGTCACAGCAGGAACAGCATGAATGAATGATGGCTAAAGTCCATTTAAGTGATTTGGCTTCAGGGTACTGGTGTTATGCTGGTTCACTGTTGTAGCATATTGGGGCATGCCGCTGCCGCAAGCCGACTGCCACTTTTTCAATGAAGAGAAAACATAGACGGTGCAAAATCACTCTTCACTCTTCTGCTGGCTGGCAATGTGCGATACACTTTACGGCCTCACTGTTGTGTGTTGTCACCATGACAACTAATGTCATTTTCTTTCGACCTAGTCAGATGACCACAGCAAACCATCCATTTTCTGTTCTTCTCCTATTTCTATTGTCAGCTCATTTCATGCATGATGGTTCAAGATTGAAGTGTTTTTTTTTTCCAGGAACTGAACAGCACTGAGGATGAGAATAATGGCACAAAGGAAGAAGAGTTTTCAGTTCTCTCACAGGCGTCACTGTTGAATTGTAAAATTTATTTTGGAGTTGAATGACTGTTAATCTCCTCGGCTGGTTTGTCAGTACTTTGGGGAATCTCATCCCTGTCTCATTAAGCCCATAAGTTGTCAAGTGCCCTGTACCACCTTCAACAAATCCTGTCATAATATTTTTTGTTATTATTGGCTGATAAGTTGCAATTGTATGATTCAACCTATGTCACTAAGCTTTCAAAATGACAGCTCTGGCTTCCATTTAATTCGTAGTTTGCTTGACATCTGAAAGTTTACGGAAAAGCAGCTCACATATTATTGTGGAAAAGTGTCATTGTGTACTTTGTGCTGTTTAAAAATTAATGTTATTTGTGTATGATGATGCAGTGTTTTATTAAATTGAGTTATAACTCATTAATATGTATTTTTTGGGCACAGGAGGTACTTGTGTGGCTGACAGCCCTGCAGAAGGAGTTGGGCGGAGAGGTGTCTGATGAGAAGATGAGGGATTACATCTGGAACACACTGAAGTCTGGAAGGGTAAAGACACACATTCCTCAACCAGTTCTAGCCATTTATTTTTTAATTAGTCATTTCTTGATAAATTGGTCAGGGTGATATCTGCCGCACTGGTAGCCACACCCTAAAGCATACCCTGCTTTATGGACTCTAAATGTGAACATAAATTACTAAATGAACATCATGGTGTATTCAAGGAGACTTGCAATCAATGTAATAAATGAGTCACTTCTCATAGACTTCCATACAGTCAGATTTCTTGAGTCACCCTGTGTTGACTGAAAAAAATAGGCATTTAAGGCATAAAATAGGCAAATAAGGCATTTCTCCATTAACTCCACTTTCCAGACTCAAAGGTTGCCCACTGATTAGAGCTTCCGGACATTTATCTGTTCTCATTAAATCGTTTTCATGAACACCTAATCATCTAAGCTGCTATTACAAGCAGCAGAAGCACAGTTCAAAAGTTGATGAAAATGTCTTCTCTCTCTGTAGGTTGTGCCCGGCTATGGCCACGCTGTCTTGAGGAAGACCGACCCACGTTACACCTGCCAGCGTGAGTTTGCCCTGAAGCACCTGCCCAACGACCCCATGTTCAAGATGGTCGCCCAGCTTTATAAGATTGTGCCCAATGTGCTCCTGGAGCAGGGCAAAGCCAAGAACCCCTGGCCCAATGTGGATGCCCACAGCGGCGTGCTGCTGCAGGTAAGATGCAGACAGCATCTTTTAAACACACATTTGTCATTCTATGGTGGCAGCTGCAGATCCCAACACGCCTGACTCCCTTTCCTTTTGTCTGTGCAGTACTACGGAATGACTGAAATGAATTACTACACTGTGCTGTTCGGTGTGTCCCGAGCCCTCGGTGTGCTGGCTCAGCTGGTGTGGAGTCGAGCTCTGGGCTTCCCCTTGGAGCGCCCCAAGTCCATGAGCACAGATGGACTGATGAAACTGGTCGGATCCAAGTCGGGTTGAAGAACCACCTGCAAAGAGCCGGGGGGTTAGTGTGAAGGGTGGGAGAGGTGGAAACATCAAAAAGCAGACATAAGTTGACCCCCCCCCTGTCAATTCCAACCCCGGGGATTCAATGGGATTCAAAGAGACAGTACGCTTTTAATGTCATTTTACAAAAGAAGGGCCTTTTAAAGTCCATCACACCATTAGTGTTTGAGTGTGTTTAGTCAACCACTAAAAGGCTTTCCCATATTTGCAGCATGACAGTTGAAAACTTCAGACACCCGTACATGAAAGCTAAAGTAGGCTCAAACTATTTATCATTGTAAGTCTGCTAGCACTGCTGAGATTTCCCCCCTGCACAGTGCATGTTTAACTGCTTGGTCTGAACTATGACCAGGCAGTGGCATTCAAAGGGAATTGTGGGAGTGAATTATACTTCCTTTTGTATTTGCTTAAGGATCTAAAGTTAAAAACCTAGCTTAAACTTTTTCAGCTTTTGACAAATATATTTTTTTTCTCTAATCAAGACTCTCCACTTAGTTTAATATATTCTGTTTCCAGTCATCACCCCACCCAGTCTATCTACTCTCTTCACTCCCGTTTATGAACACTCCAGTTTAGAATAAAGGTCCTCACCCCTAAAATTGACACACTGCTCAAGATATACATTAGAAAATCATGCAAATCTGTTAAAAGATACTGCCCCTTTAAATCTTTGGTCCCTCCTTTTCCTCCAACTTGTAGTTTTTTTCCTTTGTAACAATAACAAACCTGTATTGTCTCTATGATCAAAATAACTGTCTTGACTATATAAATTTTTTTCTTCGTTAACATGCTTGCCTGTTTTTTAACAGGTCTCTGCTCAAGGGGTCTTCTGAATGTTTGAGAATCAAGAGTAATGTACAGTAACAATAAAGATTTGAGCAAAGGGTGTTGTAATTGGCAGCCTGTAGTAAGTCCTTAAGAGCAAGCTTGAATTAAAAAAGTGGGATAGGGGTCTTTGTGTTTGTTAAAATCCTGTCTTATATGACTGTATGTTTGACTTTTATCCCCACAGAAGAGCGCTTTAAACAACTACTCCAAAATGAGCACTTGCTTGATTGGATTTCCTAATTAGTAGCAGTAGAACCCTCCCTGCAGGTTGACTGTGTCCGTTTTACAGTTTTTTTTTTTGGTGTTGAATATGTATAAAAGTATAATCGTTGGGTTTTCAGTTTGTGGTTTTATTTATACTTTGTGTACATAGGTATATATGTATAGCTCGAATGTATGAGCACCGTGTGATCACTTGCTTGTATCAACCACAATGATTACCGTAGTTGGTCGCAGCGTCCAGTCTCACTGTCATGTTCAGTCCCACTGGTCGCTGAATTTCTCACAATGAACAAAAAAGGAAAAACTGCAGCTATTTTGTATATACACAATCTCTTGCCTAGCTCTGTGGGCTTAGTCGGTGCTGTTTTTCAGGTGTTTCACTTGAATGTTTCAAGCTTGCTCTTAAAGTTCCGGGTTTGTCAACACTCCATTTTTGTCTAGCTGAATTTCTTTTTTGTTCATAGTACTCATGCCATGTTAGTCAGTAGGTCACTCAGTTTTGAATCTCTGCTCTGCTACCATCTTCTTTCTGGCTTTTATCAGGCGTGTTTGTGTTTTATTGTAGTGTTCAAGGAGTGTTCAAGGGAGACAGTTGTTTTGATCGTAGAGGAGTATTTAGGTTGTAGATGATAACTGGGAGAAATTGTTGCAGATGATTCATCAGAGAAACACTTGGGGGATGGGGCTGGATGGGTCAAAAGGGCAATGTAAACTTGAGGAAAACCTAACAAAAAAAGAGAAAAATAATAAAGGTTTTTATTAACGTGTTTGCTCTCATTTTGTTCAGAAAAGTGCCTGTAAAATAATGTCATTTGCCCTCGCTTCAACATACACAACTGCTGAGGAGTTAGGTTGGTGCTGTGTCTGAGTGATTGATGAACTTAGGATATCCTACTTATTAATTTTGGATTACAAATTCATTTTTGAATACAATACCCGAAGACCGATAGTGAGGCCTGAGTTTTATGTGATAAGTAACATTTACACGACCAAGAAAGAAGATCCAAATATGCACCTCTTCTATGTGCTGTTATTAATAACTGGCCCACATACCATCACCCTGCTCTGGTTTCTTGTGCTGGTTAGCTGAGGGCTGTGTCCTCCCTCTGTCACTGTCACTACACGTTCATGACGTCATAGCTTCTTCTTAGGTGTTTGATTTTCTGGGCAATTTGCAATGGCTTAAAAACTGCACACAACTAGACAGTGTCCGCCATTTTTTATTTAAATAACAGAGCTTTGAAATACACAATATTTACAAAGATATATTTTAGCTTGCAACAGAAGATCTGACTGAACAGCAAAATTGTGATATTTTCAGTTGTAGCATCTCTCCATCCTTATATACATACTAGGTTACTGCTATTTATCGACTTTATTTATCTGTTTATATTAAAATATTTCACTGTTTTTGGTTTACATTGTATTAGCACCTGCAGTAATAATACTTGGCAAGAAATTCAATCTGTGCAACATAGTGAAAATAAAAAAATGCATTCTTACATGATGTAATATTACTGACAATATGAACACCATGCCTGAATACAATTCTGTGGTATATTATAGGCTTAATCAATATTAATCCATAAAGATATAACACTCAAAATGGCATCCAACAATCTTACTGTGGCTTTTGTTATACTTTTTTTGGAAATGTAATATCAATTAACAGTCCAATTTTGATTTAAAACACATGTTCGTGCACTGATGATCAACTTTCCATTGATTTCCAATTACCAGCAGAGAACATGAGCAACAACTTTGAGGACAAAATCCAGTTGAAAATACTGTTTTATTGAAGTACGAGACTCAGAGCATGTGGATATAATGCACTGGCTGTTATGAGGAAGGTCATATCCATTGACCTTTTGCTTGATCTTGATCACAATCACCTCTTAAAATAACAAGTACAATCAGTGAACTTTGGGAGCCCTTTGTCATGGAATAAAGCCACAGACTAATTATATATGAAACATAAATCCCAGCTAAATATAGTCATGCACGAATGATGCAACACATAAACACTGTGTTTGCCTCTCTCTTAGTAACGCCCATGCATCATAATGTAAATAAGTTAAAGTTAACACTTCCACCAAAATATAAGCATGGAACCCTCAATGGTAAATGATGGAGAATGTTTTATTCTACAGCTCACCAGTATGTTTTATACCAACCATGTACATGACAGAAGTAACATCCTCCCTGTTGACCTTTAGAAGATGGATCGTAAAAAATACCAATTAAAGAGCATGGAAACTTTTACAGTCTATTATACATTGCTTGTTATCACTGTAGTAGTTGGATTATATCAGACTTGTAGTTATCCGTAATAATCTGTGACTTTTCCTTGTAATCCAGTATTTCTCAGTATTCTCCAGCCTCTCTGTTGTTCTTGTTAAGATTCCCCTACCTCTATTAATCACAAAATAGTGACTCGAGCTGAGCTGTAAAATAAGACATGATTAAAAATGGCAGGCTCAAGTCTCAGTTTCCCAAAACACAATTGTCACAGCACAACAACAGCCAAGATGAATGAAAATTTTTCCAACCTTGAACAGTATCAAGGGCACAGTTCACTAAACAAAAAAAACACCCCCCCCCTTTGCAAAATGTTGCATGTCAATAATATTGTCACAAAAAACAGTAACAATACTCGACGTTCCCAACATGGCACATTTAATTTGAAATCCGATAAATCAGCATGACGATTGATGAATAAATTAAAAAGGCTGAAATTAATTAGCATTTTGCACCACTCAAGCAAAATATATTAAAACTTCCATTTGAAATAAATGGAAATGCTAAAAGTAAAAGACAAAGAATATGCATTTCTCATACAGAACAAGCAGCTGAAGTTGACTAAAAACTCGACACACTTTTGACTGCATAACATGTCAGTGTGGCAAATAACCTTCAGATCACAATGAACTATCGTAAGACTTGATCCCTGCTGAGAGCAAATGCCTGTGCCTTTTTAAAAAAATAAATTAAAAAAGGTGTTGTTGTGTCAATGTGCTGTGTGCTTAAAATAATGGTCAACTCTCTAACATTGGTAACAAGGATTTACTGTTTTCATACATAAATACAGCTTGTAACTGCCATAGAGTGAGAGCAATGGTGGCTTCCTTCTGCTAAACAGGGATCCTTTCAGTGGAGGTAGACAAACTTAACACAAGGAGGACGAGTTAAACAAGAGTTTGTTGGAGCAGGAATTCCAACGTGACGCTTACAAGAGTCCGGATGTCTAACATATTCTGGAGTCACGGTGTCTGTGTAGCGTCGGAGACTTGAAGTGAGTATCATGCATGATTGTGTGGATGAAGGGAATAAAAGGTTGGTGTGGTTTAAGGCCAGATGAGGACATGCAGCAGCTGGGATCACGTCTGATGCACCTCATGAAACATCAGCTCTCGCGGGATACGTGTCTCTGGGCCGTAGAGTTTACTGGCTCGCCGCTCAAATGCGGCTACATTCTGCTTTACAACCTCATCGAAGAACATGGTGGCTAACTGGGAGTGCAGCAAAGAGCGGAACTCAAAGGAAATCTGTTTAAGATACAGAGATAATGAGACAGAGAGTAGTAGTAAATAACTCATAAAAATATGGCAAATATAGAGGGTGAACGCAAAAGTTGAACATTTTGGAAAATGTGATTTTGTTGTCTTTCTTACTAAGGGTTAGATGAGAAGATTAATATCATTCATGGGAGACTGGGAAACAGCTTGCCTGTCTGTAAACTAACAACCACCATGTGTTGATATGAAATATTTCTTTGCCGTAGTGAAGTCAAAGCTCACAGCAAAGCAAAGTTTTCACACTTACACTGTTGTAATGTTTATACATACTTATGTGTTGATTTGGCTAATTTTATAACCTTAAAACAAAGACAGACTAGCCGTTTCTCCCAGCTTCCATGTTTATCGAGAGGGCTATTCAGCAGGCTATTCAGCAGGCTACTTACAGAAAAGTCTACCGTACAGGTTCGAGGGTAACCAGGAATGCCAGGACTAAAACGCCATATCGTCTCCAGATGATTGAACAGCTTTCCATCTGTACACACTGCCTAAAAGATGCCAAATAGAAAATCCAAAAGAGAAATTCCTGAATTAGACGTGAGAACTGTGAGCCATGGGTGCTTGTTGACATCACAAACGCTTCAACTAAAAATTTGCTTTCAGGCAGCTGCTGACATTTACACCTATTCACACTGCGACAGAATCAAATGAGATTGCCAAAGGACAGAACTGACAGACTCAGAGAAGATATCCACACTTACTTTGACTAGATGAGGACGGACACTAGTGATCATAGATGTGTATCTCTCCACCACTGGAGGAAATCCCACTTCCAGTTGGGCTTTGGAGTGGCCAGCTCTTTTCATGATGGTCTGGGACTTCTTACACCACGGCACAAAGTGTTTGTACTCGTCAACATTGGCTACCACATCATACATTTCTTGCATAGAAAACCTACGACGAAAGCACTGCAAGATTAAGAACTTAAAAACACTTAAAGACATAGTTATTACTGGCTCGCACTGGAAAATTACCCAAGTATCCTACGCTCGGAGTACTCCTTCCTTTTGTTGGTGAGGCTGATGAAGCTTCTGCTTTGGGGAACGGTTGTCATTGTGTCCCAGTCTTGAAGACAAACTACTCTGGGAGTTCTCGTCATTAAAATGCCACATGACGCCAAGTGCCTAAAAAGGTTAGAGGAAACGTCCAGTAAGCCACATTCTGGAAACAGAGTAACCTGCCACAGTCACAGTCCATGACAACAAAAAGGGCCAGTGTATTCCAGTTTCAGAGTCCACACACTACACTGGACCAGCAGGTAATGGAAGGTCTGTGTTGTGAATGTGTTGTTTTTTTTCCTGAGTTCTCTCTTACATAAACAGCAAAGAAACAATATTGTACCACATGGCTGTGTCTATATAGACTCAATGTGCCATCACTATATACAGTAACTATAGAAATGCACTCAATAAGCCCAAATGCTGTCTATATCAGCTGATATAAACTTAAATAACCATAAGTAGTTATTATTTATGACTACATGTTTCTGAACATGTCTCTATGTGCCCTGCGATGAGGTGGCGACTTGTCCAGGGTGTACCCTGCCTTCCGCCCTAAGACAGCTGGGATAGGCTCCAGCCCCCCCGCGACCCTATGAGGATAAGCGGTATAAAATGGATGGTTTCTGAACATTTTTGTTTTAGTTGAAACAAGTCAGTATTACAGCTGTCTTATCACAAATTAAAGTGCTGTGGTGTATTTATTTAGGATGGATAAAACATCTTGTAATAGCCATGTCTGGGAAGTGCCACTACTACAAATCATTCAAATACGTTATCAGCAGTGTGGACTGGAGGGGGCTTGTGACACAACTGTTGAAAAACGTGCACTTAAGTGCCCTGTTTGGAGGTAAAAATGCATGCTAAAGTGCCCCCCGGTTGGCGAAACACACTAAATCGCCATCTTGGGTGGAAAAAAAAACACTCTAAACTGCTCTCTTGGCTGGTTAAAATCAAATAAAATGCCCTCTTGGGTGGCAAAAATGCACGCTTTCTTCAGTGGCAAGAATGTACTATAGGTGCCCTTTTTTTTCTTTTCACCCCTTGCTCTTCAAAAAGTCTACGCACGCCACTGATTATCAGTATTGGCCAATACTGGTGACACAGCACTGAATAGTGATAACTTTAGCAACATATCGGTCCATGATGTGTCTACTATTTGAATATGCATTTATTGTGAATTATCAGGTCTAGATTGTGACACTAGCTACCAGGGGATCGAAGGTATCGTTCTTATGGAGAATCGTGACACTCTTGAGATAAGGAGTAGATAAATATAACCACCCTGAAAAAGTCACTTTCCACCTCTGCATGTTAGCCTTCGATCCAAAGGAAACACCGTGTCAGTGATTGTTGTATTGAAGGACTCGATGTGTGACACTACAATAATAGACTCGGCTGTTTCTGTGACAGGCTTACCTGATGTTTTGTCGCATACATCCTCTTTGCACCGCTGTACGACACGATCGAGGGGTTCCCACAGAGGCAATCTGGAGAAAGTCACTAAATGTCCGCACACCCATGGGTAACCGCCGGGCACTGGCCGTGGCTGCCATCAAACCAGCCACTCGTTGCAAGGAAAGGAAGCGTCTGAGAAGTTGAGCCCGGTGTTTGGTCCAACTAAACCGGGCAGTGGAATTGAATGTTAAAGTCCAAACACCTTGCTTTAGTGCGGAGAAATTTCTTTACACGTAGCACTGAATAACTAGCATTCGCTTGCTAGTTGGCTACCGTCACTTCAACACCGTCTCCCGCAGCTTTAGGAGCTGTCAGCGTAACTAACGTTAGAAGTTAGCTGCTAACGTTAGCTAGCAAGGCTTCGCGACCAAACGCGACCTACAGCCGCGTTCCTCTATTTTTTCGGCAATACTCACGTCACTCCACGTTTCGAGCTACTAATTTGCTATGAAGTAAAATTATATAGGTTGGTTTTGCTTAGAGGTACTGTCAAACACCGCCCAGCTGCGAACGACCTTCTGCGGCTAAATAAAAACGCCGGTGGGACAAGTTGTTCCTTTCTTCTGTCGGTTGATCTTCGGTTTAGTCAAACAGCTCTGCGGTAAAATGCTGCCTCCTACTGTGTTGGAGGATGACGGCTGTAAAACAAAATATTTTGTATGTATTTTTCAACAAAGCAAGACTTCGTTTATATGTCCATTATATTTTTAGTCTGTCTATCTAGATAGACAACAATATGCAGACACTGTTCATATTACCATTTTATCTTTCTTTTTTTAAAAAAAAGATTAATATTCGGATTATTATTTGTCTGAAATATGTTTCGTAAGATTTCTTTTTTAAACAGTTGCCCCAGCCTCTCAGTTTGACCTCACACACAGTTGAATTGTCTGCAACCCATGTTGCCACTTCAGTCATCATAAATGCATTACCGTTTTCCTCCACGTGGTTGCGCCATTTGACCCGAACATTCGAAACAGACCGCCACGCCTGTAGGCGGACCAGCACAGTCGTAGCCCGTATCGTCAGACACAGACAACAACAGTGACAGATCAAGACCGCATTTCTGTTTGCACCGAGCTATGGGTGAAGTCTGAAAAGTGGATACAGCTACGCACCGCAATATACCTCGAAGTTTTATCCTCATGAAGGAGCTCCGTCCTGGCTGAGTTTGGGAGATGGGAGTACTCAATATCGCAGACCAGGTACGCTGGAAGAAAGCGCTCCGTGTTTGCGCTGTGGCGCAGTCTATTTGCTGGGGAAGCTCTACTCTTGTGCGTAGCATACTACGTTCTACTGGCGGAGCAAGTTGTTTTTTTTTAGCTTATTGGTGGTGCGTGTTTATTTCAGTGGATGTCTGAAGCATGCTGATGCATTTCCCTGTGATAAGCGTTGTTCGGCATTACTATGGTAAACATATGTTGTTCGGTGTTGCTAGGCCCCACTAGCTCTGTACCTGAATTAGCCAGTTAGAGCTGTTTGGCTAGCTGACATAACCAGTGAGACAAGGGCCTGTAGGCCTCAGCAAGGACCTGTGTATTTGCTGGATATAAACAAGACATACGCCACACTAAACTCATTAAATGCAACATTTAACACCATGATATCATATTGATCATTGTCGTATTAATTGTTATAACTAAAATGCAACCTGTTCAGAGAATGCGGATCAACGTAACGATAACTTGGCATGTAATCTGTGTTGCAGCCTCCTCTGGTCCAGGCCATCTTCAATCGTAATGCTGAAGAGGTTCAACTATTATTGCACAAAAAGGAGGATGTCAATGCACTGGTATGTACGATATGATTTTTCGGGTTGCAATGGAAAACGTGTTCCTCTCTTTAAAGATTTGGGGCTCTGTAATTTATAGTCGTTAATGGTCATCATCCTTTAATTAGTTATACATTTATCCCATAGGACCAAGAGCGCCGTACGCCACTTCATGCTGCTGCCTGTGTGGGTGATGTCCATATAATGGACCTCCTCATTGAATCAGGTAAGTGAGCTGCAGTATGCATTCCTGGTACATGGCTATGTGTTAATGTGTTAGTCCTCTGTGTCAGTGAAATCTGGTGCATAGACCATCCCTTGTCACCACTCCCAGGAACACTGCTAGTTCACTGTGCAGTTATTTTGCTGTTTTCATCTACAACATTGATGTGACTTGATAGCCCTTCATTTTTTGTCTGCCAGGTGCCACTGTAAATGCTAAGGACCATGTATGGTTGACCCCATTGCACAGGGCGGCTGCTTCCAGGAATGAAGTAAGCAATATTATATCTCCTTTGCCATATTCGAGGAGTCTAATTATCTCTGTTTGGATGACTTCATCCTCTAATTCCATTATGTATTCATCCGCAGCAATTATAGAGCTTGTTTTGATTCATGCACCGAAATATTGCGCAGACTGAAGGAAATGCAGCACACTGCAGATATGATATATGCCTTTAAACTCCTGCGATTGCTTCCTTCTCCCCAGAGGGCAGTGGGTTTGCTGCTGAGGCGCGGAGCTGAGGTGAACGCGAGGGACAAGTTCTGGCAGACACCGCTGCATGTGGCTACTGCCAACCGTGCCACGCGCTGTGCAGAGGCCCTGCTGACCCAGCTGAGCAACCTGAACATGGCAGATCGCACTGGCAGAACTGCCCTGCACCATGCAGCGCAGAGTGGGTTTCAGGAGGTGAGACTTCAATTACTGGCTTCCCTTTTTGAGGCTTTCCTAAATAATGAGAACATATGTTGGGATTTTTCAACAATTGTACACATTTGTCCCGTAGATGGTGAAGCTGCTGTTGAACAAAGGGGCCAACCTGAGCGCCATCGATAAGAAGGAAAGACAGCCTATCCATTGTGCTGCTTACTTGGGTAAGCAAGTCTCACTTTTTTGCCAGTGCAGTGCACCACAGCACACATTTCTATTGTCAAATAGCAGTAAGAGCTTCTATTGTTCATGACATGTTTCACTCAAATGATGAACAATACCGTTGCCAAGTACTTACGTCATAATCTGGAGTGTAAAAGACAATACAATCACTGATTGTTGTGTCTCATTTACTCTCTCTGTCTTTGTAGTCATTATTGCTTTGAATCTGGCACATTAATAAGAATTTGTGTTAAAGAATCAATTACTTTATCCCCTGTTTGTGCATTTCTCACAGGGCATTCAGAGGTTGTGAAGTTGCTGGTGTCTCGCAGTGCAGACAAGAGCTGCAAGGATAAGCAAGGCTACACACCTCTTCACGCTGCAGCTGCAAGTGGTCACCTCGAAATTGTAAAGTACCTACTGAGGATGGGAACAGAGGTGAGAGATTTTTACTTGCAGTCTCTCTCTGTCAGCAGAGCAATGGCTCTAAGAGAGTGGCTCTCATATTTGAAAGAGTGTTGAAGTAGCAAAATAAAATGACAAACGTCACCCAAAAACAACAATCAGTCATGTACTTTGCCATTTTTTCCCCAATAGTTGATTTCATTAAATGTCACAGCACATGACTAGTGTAGTTTTATTAACTGTCTTATTTTGAGGTTTCCCGGACTCTTTCCTTTCAGACTTGAAGCACTGTCTGATCGAGTGTGTTTGTGTTTTGCTGTCAGATTGACGAGCCCAATGGCTTTGGGAACACTGCGCTCCATGTGGCTTGCTACATGGGGCAGGAGGCTGTGGCTACTGAGCTGGTGAATCACGGAGCTAATGTTAACCAGCCCAACAAGTGCGGCTACACCCCTCTGCACCTGGCTGCCGTCTCCACCAACGGTGCCCTCTGTCTGGAGTTGCTGGTCAACAATGGGGCAGATGTCAACCAGCAGGTATGAAATGTGCTTAAATAGAAATGACAGAGCCCAATGTATTTCTATTAATAGTAATTATTTAATTTGATGATGAGCTGTTTCTGTATGTCTGAAAATACATATGCTGTTGCTGCTTAATTTTTTTTTTTTTTTTGATAAATAAACACCATATTGTAGAGATGCAAAGAGGTGCTGTTGTCCAAAGTTATTAAATTGATATATGGGGTTACTATGGAGAACAAATATAAAGCTAATACACTTTCTATACGGACTATAGAATTCCTGCTAAAACTCACATTTCCATAGTGTGTGAGAAGGAAAATGTCCTGATCAATCTAAGGATTCATAATTAATCGTCACTATATAGCTTACAAGATATTTATAAATTATATATACATTAGCCTCATTAACTTATAATTAATATGTTAGCAATGCTCTGTTGTTAAACCCTCCTTGTTCACTGAGGTTGTAGCAGCTTTCTGAAGCTTGCTATAAAAAGTGTTTGAACTATAGTGAAAGTGAAATTTTTTTTTCTTTTTATATCTCTTCTTTCTTTTTCTTTTTTTTTTTTTTTTAATTTTTCTAGAGCAAAGAAGGGAAGAGCCCCTTGCACATGGCCGCCATTCACGGACGCTTCACACGCTCTCAGATCCTCATCCAAAATGGTAACAGTGTCTGATCCATGAGAAAATATTGGTCCCAGCTTTTCCTCTCCTCCTAATGAGTGTTTTTATTCACTCCCTCTTCCCTATTTTCCATCAGGTGGTGAAATTGATTGTGTGGATAAGTATGGCAATACTCCTCTCCACGTTGCTGCTAAGTATGGCCATGAACTGCTAATCAGCACTCTGATGACCAACGGAGCAGACACGGCCAGGTATCGGAAAATCCTAAAATGCTGTCATGAGGTTTTAAAAAATGCAATGGTGCACAGCCCTTAATACAAGTAACATCTAATTCACAACACCTGCCCCCAGATCAAGGGGGAGGTCTGCGTTGGTTTGGTGCTTTCCTATCTGTGAACTGTTCACAAATGGAGAGAAACACCTGACAGTGCCTGTGGGATGCAGACACATTATCTAGCATGCTAAATATCTGGATGTGTTGGGTAGCTACAGCTAATGAGAGTGTGAGACTGAAACCTGCCGAAGGGGTCGCCTGTAACAATAACAACTTTACTCTATTTTTTTGCATATGAAACATAAACCAAAGTTGCACTTCTCTGGCAAAATCTTTGCTAATATCTAGAACAATCATTACAATCCAATAAGGTTACTATGAAATGGAAACATTGTTCAGTGCTCCTGTAAATAGGATGACCCTGAGATACGACTTGGCAACAGGAACTATTTCTGGTCCGCTCAGCTCTGAACCCATGACCTAATCTCATGCTAGCAAGACTCAAAGTCAGTTGTGTATAGTTGGAAAAACAGTAAATATAATATGATAGTATGTTTACCAACAGGGCTACCTTGCTATCTCGCCAAGTCACAATCCTTACATTAATATTAGGGCCCAACCAATTACTCAGATGGCTAATTATAGCTCTTTTCAGTAATTCAGTAATCAATATCTGCCAGAATTTTGCAGTTTAAACACTGATTATTTTCATAAATTAGTGCCTGTATTAAATGGTGTCCTCCTGGCGGTATTTATCCTGTAGGAGCACCGACTCAAATCACTCCCCAGTGATTAAACGCAGCAGTATGCGCCGCAACATGTTCATTTTCGTTTCACATGTGTCCACTGTAAACGCAAATTATATCCAAAATGGAAAAAAAGATGGTAAAGAATTATGGAGCAGAGAAAATGTGATTTAACATTTAAGGGTATCAGAGGGCTGCTTAGATTTATTTGAGATTGAGATTTATTTATTATTATTATATCTAGCCATGGCTAGAAGTAGTGTTGAATTGAGTCATGCATTGACTGCTTATGTACATTTCAGAGGGGCAGTGTGAACTCAAATTGTTGCAGTTTGTGTGTTTGGATCAACTTTACACTCAAGTGTTGTCAACAGGATATTCAAGTTTCACTTGAACTGAATTAATAGACATTCACCCAGACCCTGATAGTGTAATGTGTACCTCATGTTGGCTTTGAACAGGGTTACATTTTCTTCTAACATTAACTATTTAATTTTTAACATTCTGTTTGTGTGTGTGTGTGTGTGTGTGTGTGTGTGTGTGTTTTGTTTTTTTTTTGTTTTTTTTTTGGGGCATTTCCAGACGTGGGATCCATGGAATGTTTCCCTTGCACTTAGCTGTGCTGTACGGGTTTTCAGACTGTTGTCGCAAGTTACTCTCCTCAGGTCTGTCTTTGTTCCATAAACATTTGCACTGAATCTATTATTATGTCTATACACTTAAACATAGCTGTTACCACCAACTTGTTTCTTCATCGCCCTACAGGTCAGCTGTATAGTATAGTTTCATCCATGAGTAAGGAGCATGTACTTTCGGCCGGGTTTGACATAAACACCCCTGACAACTTTGGGAGGACCTGTCTACACGCTGCTGCCTCTGGAGGGTGAGATACAGAATCTACTTTTTCACTGGAATATTGAAATGACCCAAAATATTCTGTTATCATCTCTTAACTTAATTTCCTTCCGATGATCACATTCCTTTACAGAAACGTTGAATGTCTGAACTTGCTCTTAAGTAGCGGTACTGATTTGAATAAGAGGGACATAATGGGAAGGTGAGTTTCTCCTCATCTGCTGGATGTTTGAATTTGCTACTGCTGTAACATTGATTCAAGTGCAACTTAATACCTATGACTATTCTGTAAGTGACTGTGTTTTGTCTCCTTACAGGACACCGTTGCACTATGCGGCTGCTAATGGGAGGTACCAGTGCACTGTGACCCTGGTGAGCGCTGGCGCTGAGGTCAACGAGCCTGACCAGACAGGCTGTACTCCCCTGCACTACTCTGCCGCCTCCCAAGCCTTCAGCAGGTTGGAAAACTTGTCTTTCTCTTCTTGTGTCTGCTGAAACACAAGAAGCAACGCAACTCACCAAATTCTGTTCAGAGTCTGGCACAAAGTCAGCTCTTGTTCCAGAATACTGATTGACTGGACTGACTGTGAAACTGGCAGATGGATTGTGACATTCAAAACAGTTGGCGAACAAAAAGAAAACAGTTTCATTATCTATCTCAGTTTTTTGTGTCTTCTCATTACTCACTCTGTTCAAGCTGTTAAAGTCACGGCTGAGATTTATACAAGCAGTGTAACTAACAGCTTCAACTATAGCTTCAACTCTTCTGGGAAGGCTGTCCACAAGGTTTAGGAGTGTGTTTATGGGAATTTTTGACCATTCTTCCAGAAGTGTATTTGTGAGGTCACACACTGATGTTGGACGAGAAGACCTGGCTCACAGTCTCCGCTCTAATTCATCCCAAAGATGTTCTGTCGGGTTGAGGTCAGGACTCTGTGCAGGCCAGTCAAGTTCATCCACACCAGACTCTGTCATCCATGTCTTTATGGACCTTGCTTTGTGCACTGGTGCACAGTCATGTTGGAAGAGGAAGGGGCCAGCTCCAAACTGTTCCCACAAAGTTGGGAGTATGGAATTGTCCAAAATGTCTTGGTATGCTGAAGCATTCAGAGTTCCTTTCACTGGAATTAAGGGGCCAAGCCCAGCTCCTGAAAAACAACCCCACACCATAAACCCCCCTCACCAAACTTTACACTTGGCACAATGCAGTCCGACAAGTATCGTTCTCCTGGCAACCGCCAAACCCAGACTTGTCCATCAGATTGCCAGATGAAGTGTGATTCCTCACTACAGAGAACGCGTCTCCACTGCTCTAGAGTCCAGTGGCGGCGCGATTTACACCACTGCATCCGACGCTTTACATTGCACTTGGTGATGTATGGTTTGGATGCAGCTGCTCGGCCATGGAAACCCATTCCATGAAGCTCTCTGTGCACTGTTCTTGAGATAATCTGAAGGCCACATGAAGTTTGGAGGTCTGTAGTGACTGACTCTGCAGAAAGTTGGTGACCTCTTCACACTATGCGCCTCAGCATCTGCTGACCCTGCTCCGTCAGTTTACGTGGTCTACCACTTCATGGCTGAGTTGCTGTCGTTCCCAAACACTTCCACATTCTTATAATACAGCTGACAGTTTACTGTGGAATATTTAGGAGCGAGGAAATTTCATGACTGGATTTGTTGCACAAGTGGCATCCTGTCACAGTTCCACGCTGGAATACACTGAGCTCCTGAGAACGACCCATTCTTTCACAAATGTTTGTAAAAGCAGTCTGCATGCCTAGGTGCTTGATTTTATACACCTGTGGCCATGGAAGTGATTGGAACACCTGATTCTGACTATTTGGATGGATGAGCGAATACTTTTGGCAATATAGTGTATGTTACACCAGTGTTCCTCAACCCTGGTCCTAGGGCCCCACTGTCCTGCATGTTTTCGATGTAACTCTGCTCCAACACACCTGATTCAAATGATCAGCTCGTCATCAAGCTCTGCTGAAGCCTGATAACGACCCACTGCTTTTAATCAGGTGTGTTGGAGCAGGGTAACATCTAAAACATGCAGGGCAGTGGGGCCTGAGGACCAGGGTTGAGACACACTGTTACACTAAACCTAATAAAGTTTATGTAATCAAAACATTTCTTGTTCTTTTTAGAGTCGATCGTCATTTTTCTGGGAATCATCAGAATGATGAGGATGAGGCGAAGGAGTCATACTTGTGAGTTGTGTTGTGTTTTTTTTTTTTTCCTTTTCTCCCTTCCTTTCTGTCCTCATGTGTCGAGCCATGGCTAATGCTATTACACCGTCACATTCAATACACTGACACCAAGTTAGTAGTTTTGTGGAAAACATTTGTGCCCAATGGCCTTTGAATGAAATGCTTTGCATTCTCTTTTAATTTCAGCTGCTTGGAGCATCTGTTGGACAATGGTGCTGATCCATCGATGGTCAATTCGAAAGGTTACAGTGCTGTTCACTATGCAGCTTACCATGGCAACAAACAGAACCTGGAGCTGGTGAGTTTTTCGGTTTTAATCTAAAAGCACTTGATGTGCAATAAAGCTCTGAGCAAATATGATAAAACGTTTTTAACGTAACAGTCTTTATATCCTGACAGAAGTATTTGTGTGTAAGACAGATAATCTGTGAAAAAAATATCTCCTCCTGTGCTCATCATAGTATTTGCAAAATTCCACCGCACCCAAACAAAAATAAACAGATAAATCAGAGCCAAGCAGCTGTCAATCACAGCTTGCAGATGTTTTCAGAAACATATTTTAGTGTATTGTTTTGCGGTAAAATTAGAAAAATATTTGTGACTTCATAAAAGTGTAAAGGAGTAGTTAATAGGATTGTTTCTGCAGTCTGTGCTTGATGAAATATATTCAGGAATAGCTGTTGATTCATATCCATGTATAGCATGTTGTGTTTAACTTTAGTAAGTGTTATTAAGTTTGTTTATTGTTTTGTGTGTGTGTGTCTGTGTGTGTGTTTTTCAGCTCCTGGAGATGTCCTTTAATGCACTAGGAGACATAGAGAGCAGTATTCCAGTTAGTCCTCTGCACCTTGCTGTAAGTGTTTCACATCTGATCGGCTCTCTGGGCCAAAACCCAAGCAGTCTCCGACCTTTGTCTGCTCTTCTCTGATTGCTGTTGCACTCATAACTGGCCAAAGAAACTGCACCAGAGTTTGATGACACTTTCGATACCGACATTGCAGTCTTGAGTATTGGCCGATGTCAGCACAAATCACACATTTTTATTACTTATTTTGTATTATGGAATGTTTGAAAAGGCTTGATCAAGTGATATTACTCAAGCAGAGAACAATAGTCAGCAACAGTAGGTATGAGATAAACCGACCCATTTATTATTAACCAATGGGTTACATCAATTTTAACCTTGAACATAAGAATGTCCCACAATTGAACAGAATAAATGAAAAAGTGCATGACAAGTTTTGCACTCAGCTGGCACGTCTTTTTCAGACTTGAAAGAAAAAACCTGCCACACGGCCAACGTCACTCACACCTTGCTACTTTGTTAGCACCTTAACACAGCTGTTGTGATCATTGCGTCTGAAATGCAGGCCGATATAATCCGATTTTGCTGATCTCAGCAAAGCTATAGCAACAGGGCACCCTTAATAATAAATACATGCGGTGCAAAGATGTGACTGTCCTCCTTTGTTCCTCCAGGCTGACAAAGGCCATTGGCAGGCGCTGCGTGTGCTGACGGAGACCGCAGCCTATGTGGACATGCAGGATGCTGCAGGACGTTCTGTACTCTACTTGGCTGCCCAGAAAGGCTACACTCGCTGTGTGGAAGTACTCTTGGCTCAGGGGGCTTCCTGTCTCCTTAATGACACCCGCCTCATGTGGACACCACTTCATGTTGCAGGTGTGCTGCTCTCGACAATGCTCACAATAAGTTAGGGATATTGTTATTTACGTGAGTGCTTTTCCTTAGTCTGAATTTTAATGATATGAGTAATAGTTCCCTTTGATTGATTACTATTAAATGTATGAGAAGAAACACCGTTTTCATTAGCTCAGTATTTATTACCCCAACAGTTTCGACAATAACAAAGATAACCCCAAATAACCAAAATTTCCAAAGTCAGTAGTGGGTGTTTCCACCATTTGCTACAATGACAGCTTGACAGTGACGTCTCATGCTCCTCACTCGCCTCATGATGTTGTTTTGAGACAATGCATCCACTCTTCTACAAGTGCTACAGCACTTCTGCCAGGTCATGTGGGGGTGGGGTACGAACATCCAGTCGTTGCTTCAGCTCGTCCCAGACATGCTCTATGGGGTTCAGGTCAGGGGACATTGCTGGTCATACCATATGAGACACTCGGACTTCCTGAAGTCGAGCTGTGACAATTCTGGCACCATGTGGTGGAGCATTATCATCCATGAACAGAAAGTTGGGTGTGTGCTGGCAGAATTGTGGCGCTGCTCGTCCATGAAGTGATGTCGTGTATAGCGCGCCCATCCGTGAAGTGATGTCGTGTATAGCGTGCTCGTCCGTGAAGTGATGTCGTGTATAGCGTGCTCGTCCGTGAAGTGATGTCGTGTATAGCGCGCCCGTCCGTGAAGTGATGTCGTGTATAGCGTGCTCGTCCGTTAAGTGATGTTGTGTGTTCATGGCTGCTTGAATGATGAGCTGGGAATGACTTACTGACAGTACCAGCTTTTTATACCCCCAGAATGTTGAAATTGATGCCACGTTGAAAAGGGTTGTCTTTTTGTGTTTTTTGGTATTGGCATGTAAGGCGCACTGTACACAGTGAGACCATTACGTGGAAAACACTAAATGAGGTTTGCTTATGACCCTAATACAATTGTCTCCCTATCCAAAAAATCACTGAAGTGAAACAAACACCTTATATGTGAAATCCACTGAGGACCTCACAATATCCCTAACTTACTATGAGTAGTGTATTTCTGATTGCTACCACCTGAGGAGTGAAATTTTATGTCATAGATACTAACCTTTACATTTTCACACATTCTTTCACCTGTGCTTTGTTTCATACCAGCTGCCAATGGTCACTCAGACTGCCTGCGCATGATGATTGATTATGGAGAGGAGGGGGATCTCACCAACGTAGCAGACAAATTTGGCCAGTGAGTTGCTTTCTCTGAAAAGGATGGCTTCAGTTAGTCCGTTGAGATTTCAGAAGCTATGTGAGCAATCAGCATAGAGTGGGGAAAAACGCGCATCTGAACTGTCATTTCTGTCTCCTTCAGGACTCCTTTGATGCTAGCTGTTCTAGGTGGTCACACTGACTGCGTCCACTTCCTGTTGGAGAGGGGAGCCTTGCCAGATGCTATGGACAAGAGGGGCAACACAGCTTTGCACAGAGGGGTAGGTCAAAAATACAACACGAAGGAGAGCATCAGCTTCATCACAGAACCTTGTACAAGTTTAATTGCTGGTTAATGTGCTAGTGTTAGTTGCACAACACAAGTCAACATTGACAGTGTTACATCTTAATTCTAACTGCCAAATATAGTAGTTAATATAATGTAGTAAAATGGCCACCTGTCTGACGGTGAAGGCACGCTGTGTCCAGTAACATTTGTTTATTTACTTGCCTATGTAATTATCGTGTGAACTACAGACACGTTATTTGCCTCTATATAATTACATAGTTGATGAGTTGCCCCAGACCTAGATCACCTTTTTTTTTTTTTTTTTTTTTTTAAATTTTTAAATATAAACTTGTGGTAGCACCATAATGTCATAATGTTCTACAGAGAGCACGGTTTTACTAATTGGTCAGTTTCCTGGATTGGTATTTTGCATAGTCATGGAATAAACATAACATTTTCAAATGACATAGCTATCAAATATACTTAATACATACACATACATAATTAATTCTTATTAGAATGACTGATGGATTGTGAAATATTTAGTTATTCGCAAACTATTTTTTTAAATTGATTAAAGGCTTAGATTGTTTTTTTTTAATGCTTTGAGTGCCAGCTGTTTTATTAAACAGAAAGTGCCTTGTGCCAGCGTTTTTGGCCATTTTGAGTAATTTCAAGGCCCACAGAATATTTTGTGCTGTGTCTCTGAAAACCCAGAGTACTTCATGTGAATGAAGAGACTCTCTATTTCATCATGAAAAAAAAAATTGTTTTTAACTTATTCCGTTCTTGTTGTATCAGAGGTAGAGTCCACTCCCACCAAAAATGCCACATTTTGTCCAGAATCCGTCAGTTTTGCTTTCTAATCGCCATCACCTCCACTTTCTGCTTTGATCTCGGTGGACTATACTCTCTTTTTGCTCCGACTACATCTCCCAGAAGCCCCAACATTACTCACAGGTTGCGTCGGACTTTAAACAATGAGAAAGTACATCAATGGCACTCAAAGAATTAAAGGATTCCGGCTTTTTGTGTGAATGTGATTATGTTTATCTTTAAGTATTGGGGAAACATTGTTTCACCACTTGCTGACAATGGCTGTCCTGTCACTGCAGAATTCACACTAGAAATGTGAAATGATACTACAAATCAAGAAGTTATAACTGTAAAGATTGTGTCATCACCCCTTGCTGGTCCTTGTCTAGGCGGTGTTGGGCCATGATGACTGTGTGACAGCCCTGCTGGAGCACAAAGCTACTGCACTGTGTCGGGACGTTCAGGGTAGGACACCGCTGCACTACGCCGCATCCAGAGGCCACACGGAGATCCTGGCCTGTCTGGTGCAGGCCACCATGGCAACAAACCCACAAGATAAACTGCTGGACAACAAACAATACACCCCATTGCACTGGGCTGCTTACAAAGGTTTGCTTAGTTTGATTGACTAAAACATGTCTAATGCCTAGATGTTGCAATTAATCACCGTAACGGCTGTTGTCTATAATGAGTGGCTTTGTTCTCAGGGCATGAAGACTGTTTGGAGGTTTTACTTGAATTTAAAACATTTATTCATGAAGAGGGAAACCCTTTCACTCCCCTGCACTGTGCTCTGTGAGTATGTTCTCTTGTCTTGTCAAAACTAATTTCTCAAAAAAATACAACAAAATTTGTAGATTCAGATGAAATCATCATGTCATTAACTCAGCCACCTTGCTTGTAGGATGAGTGGCCACAGCATTGCTGCAGAGAGGCTGCTGGAGTCTGCTGGGGTCCACATGATTAACACCAGAGATGCCAAAGGAAGGTGAGACGACAGAACGAAACAAAAAAAACACACCCCTTGTTTGGCGAAACAGACAGTGCTGTGGATGGGGACAGCGGTACAACATATTTTAGCCATCTGTGAAAAATCTATTTAAGTTTATGCTACATTTAGAATGTTTTCATCACTTTTCCAACACAAAAACAGACTAACGGAACAAGGCCGTAGTCATCTAGCAACTACTGTGTAGTTTGGTGACTTAGAACAGAGCATAGATAATGGCTTCGGTTCTCCATCGAAAAGAGCTAAGAGTGAAGCCATGACAATATTTTAATTATAGTGCACACTGCCCTTGCCCACAGCAGTACAAAGCTTTGGTCCATGTAGTGACTCCAGTCTGCTTCTCCAAATTGGTGGCATGCTGACCACCGTCTTCTGTAGGTAATACACTGACAATGGATAAGTACCTCATGTAGCCTTGCTTGTTTAGTTGGGTACACCTGTGATTCAAAGAAAAGGTAGATCCTTAAGAAATAGCTTATATGAAAATGTACTTCTCCTCATCATAGTGTTAGAAGGAGGAAGCAGTTTCAGTACTTACCAAGTAATTGGTCTTGAAGGCCTAATGTGTTGTGCTGCCAGAGTCCCTGAAGCGGTAACACTGATCATACAATAATTAGTGGGTCTGACTGTCTGTGCCTGTAGGACCCCACTGCATGCTGCTGCATTTGCGGAGGATGTTGCAGGGCTTCAGCTGGTGCTTCGCCATGGGACAGAGATCAACGCAGTGGATAACAGTGGATGCTCTGCTCTGATGGTAGCTGCTGACAAGGGACACAGTGGTACTGTGGGTAAGTCTTTGTCCTGTGGGATTTAAGTCAGTCTGTAGGCTTGAAAAGCTCCCCTGTCCATAACTGTCAGGTCTGAGCATCTATAGTTAGAGCTGTGCCATATTGCGATATATATCGTAGTGCAGTATAAAAATGTCTACCGTATGATATAAGCCTCAGTTGTTTATATTAGCTCTGTTGCTACATGAACATTAACGTTACTCAGGTTTAGATACACCGTGTAAAGCACATCTCAACATCTGAATGACCACTGGATAATCCAAATGTATCATGAGAGTTCAAAATATGTTAAGTGTATGAAGCATAGACATAACGGTATGAAGGCTAATGTAACTGCAGCAACGCTACTGCTTTGTGGTTGTGTTTTTATGTCACCTGCAAGGATTTGTTTGCAACAGTTGTAGCTCAGGAGTAAACAGAGGTAAAGCAGCATGGTCTTGTTGCGTGTGAATGATTCCTGTGGCAAGTTATTAGCGCTCAAAACATCTTTATTACCAGCCAAACTGCAAGAGAGTGCAATGGAAAGCAAAAAATAATGTTACCAGTGAAGTTACATCAGAAAAAATACTATGTATATATATACACACACACACACACACACACTAAGAGGCATTAAAACGCAAAGTCAGTGTAAAATATAATTGGATACAACTACTTTGTATACAAAAAAAATGTTTTGTTTACTACCACTCGTGACTATTGAAACTATGGAGCCACATTTTTCAGCTCAAACAATAAATTAACATGGCAGACGGTACCAATCCCTGTTTTTGCATGTGTGATTCGTTAGGACATTGTTTGAAAGCTTTCAATGAATTCTTTTGGTGATTTGAGCTCAATTGGTTAAAAAAACCGGAGGAAAAATGCAAGCTGTCACAGACAGTCACCATGCCACGCTTAGCAGCAAACATGAGGGAGCAGGCCATTGGTATGCTGAGATCCGGAATGACCGAAGCGAGGGTAGCCAGGCATTTTGGCATCCACAGATGCACTCTCTCACGCCTGCAGGCACGTTATGCACAGACATAATGTGCAGGTTATGGACTGGCCGCCTTATTCCCCGGATATGAATCCAGTTGAACATCTTTGGGACAATCTGGATTTGTATTGGATGAATTCCAGTGGCCGAAATCAATGCGCTCATCATGTCTATGCCACGACGATCACACAAGATACTGACATTTGTAATCCATGTCGATTAATTTTTCTATTGTTGCTTTTGTTCATTCATGTTCAGTATCATACCAAGTGAAGTCACCCAATAAATTATGAAAATTCAAATTAATATCGAAAAAAATACAATGTTGCATTTTTAATGTCTCTTAGTATATACATATGTTGCAAATAAATGTCTTTGTGTCTTGATTTCACCCAGCCATCCTCCTTCATCGGGCCAAGGCTGACCTGACACTGCTGGATGAGAACAAGAACACTGCCCTGCACCTGGCCTGCAGCAAGGTACACAAAGCTCTACCGTAATGTGCTGAACATCAACACCTGAGTGTAATGTGGTAGACATACAGAAACACCTGGTGGGAATTTCATTCCTTCACAAAAGTCAGCGATTTTAGTTTTCACTTGTCTTTTTGTTTCTACCCTCAGGCTCATGAGATGTGTGCCCTGCTGATTCTGGGGGAGATCCACAGTCCCACGCTCATAAATGCCACCAACAGCACTCTGCAAATGTGAGCGTCACAGTCAACCAGTAATGTGTTAAGCTATCAACAAAAATGTGCCTAATAACACAGTGTTTAGGATTTTCTTAGCCTGGTCTTACCAAACTCTCGTACTATCGTACAGAGGGTCTGGCATTCCTCCATTGAGAACCTATTTCAGACGGGAGGCGTGAACTCTGTTGAAGTTTGAAACGATTGGATCTGATTTTGCCCAGTCGCGAAATTTTGGTCGTAAAGTATGTAATGCTCATTCGCCATTAACGGAGCTAACTGAAAAATAACCCACAACATCTTTGCCAGAAATAAAACTGGTTAAACATTCCTCTTGCTCCGACTTCAATTGCTGAATATTTGGGAACCTTGCCAAAACTGATTGAATGGCTTCCTTCACTTCTGTCTCCGCTGCCATTGCCAAATTACAACCAGCTAGACTAAAACACAAATGCTGCTCATACGTTCGACATCATCATTAACACCCGTCCCCCCACCATTCGCTGATTGGCCAGGATGGAAATCATCCTGAGAAATCGAGTCCAAGGGGATCAAACCCAGGCGTAGTCTGCAAGGAAATGATAATTGAGCAGAAGATTACAGAGGGCTACGGCCAGGCTAGGATTTTCTGTAAATAACTGTACTTTCCTGCAAAAGCACTAATAGATTTTAAAATACTTTGGATGCAGTGTTTGTCTTGGGGTTATTGTAACAAATCATCTGTTTTATATAATACTTTTAAGGTGTTCTTCATATCTTCAGCTGTCTCATACCCTCTTCCTGTTCTTACCCAGGCCCCTCCATCTTGCAGCACGTAATGGCCTGGCTACGGTGGTGCAGGCACTGCTTAGCAGAGGAGCCACCGTGCTGGCTGTGGATGAGGAAGGTGAGGGCTCGTCCAGCCTGATAACACAGGAAGTGCTGTGGTGTTACACTGAAATAAGCCAGAGTTTGGATTTTTAAAGATCCTAATGCTTATAATATGTTTATCTCATTTACTATAAATCATATATGTTTTTCTTACTACCACTTTTCTTACTAGTTTTCCACAACACATTATATTTTCAGATTGTGTACATAGGGGCAGCACGGCAGGAGATATGCGTCGTAGTATGCCAGGATTATTTCTGCTGCGTTCCATTAACTTCGGATGTCTGAGTTGACGGCGTTCCTGTAAACAAATCGTTGTTTGTTGTGCTTGCTCTGTCGGAATGCGGAAGACTAATGCTGGAACGAAGAAGACAGAGAGTGTGTTTTTTGTTTTTTTTTGTGGAACGCTACACGGGTTACAGGCATTCCTGTTGAAACTTCCCACTCGGAAGTGTGCAGTGGGGGCAAAAAATAAAACTATGAGCTTAAATACTGTGTCAGACTGCTGGATGCTGCAGGTCATTGTTCTCTGTGGGTTCATCATTACCTGCAGTAGGGTTTTTTTGTTTTTTTTTAAGTTTGCCAAATTATCAAAGTTGTGGGTGTGCACCACTAATGTGGATTCTTTGTGTCACTCAGGCCACACCCCGGCCCTGGCCTGTGCTCCCAACAAGGATGTGGCAGACTGCCTGGCTATGATCCTCTCTACCATGAAGCCTTTCCCCCAGCGGGACCCTTCCTCCTGCTCCTGCTCCTCTCCCACCGTCTCTCCCTCCCCGGGTCTCAACTTGCTGAAGCACTGCGGCATCACCGCCGCCTGCGCCCCCCTGCCCAGCAACGGCCTCCACAACGGCTACGTCAAAGACCGTCACGGTGCACCAGTTGGCCTGGACGGGTGTCTGTCTGAGTGAGGTCGCGCGCCCCCCTCAGTCAGCTGCTATCACCATCATCACCACCAGGGGGGTACTCCCTTTAACATGGCCCAGAGGACCAGGAGAGCACCCGCCCACGTGTCTGTTCTCTGTGTGTGTATGTGTTTGTGTGTGCGTGAGTGTTTGGTCTTCTCTTGAGGTGCAGTCAAACCTAATATGCAATTAGATCCCATTCCTCCATCTCCTAGTAGTGCTTAATATGTAGAGGCAGGTTGCTCTACAAGGTCACTCCGATAGAAGTGTGGCATCCAAAACAAACACTAGCAATCTGGCCATGTCTAAACCATTTAACCCTTTAAAACCATGTCGACATAATTATATAACTGACATCTAAGAGCATGAAAATCTCTGTATCCTCAGCTGTCTTTCTCCTCATATCACTGAATATAAAAGTCATATCATGTTTAATCAGTTGTGGTGACCTTGTAGAGGAACGTACAGCCTTCCCAAAAGAATGATCAAAGAGTTTTTTTTGTTTTTTGATTTATTATTTTCTTTTTTTTGTTTTTAATTGTCCGTTAGCCTAGATTTTTTTTTTTATGAAGGAACCACACAAGGGAAAAAAATAATCTAAATTTTGCTTAAGAGTGCAATGCTTATGTACTACAGTACAATCCGAAATTTGGAAAAGGGTCACGAAGATGTTTAATTCCATAGTGTACTTTAAGTGTACGGCCTAGAATTGTTTGGCATTTTAAGATAATTTGGTAATGCTGCTGAATACATCGGTGTGTCTCCTTCCAAAGGAGAGCCACGTTCGGGTCGGCGTTGCAACGTTAATTTGTTCTTAATGCTGACTTCATGTTTTAAAGATGCTAAATAAGTGTTTGTTAAGCTAGAATGTTTCGAAGCATATAACGTATGACCAAAGTTGATCAACACTATTATGGCTATAAATTATTTATTTGAGATGAACTGTACTGTATAGAGAAAGACAATAGATCTTGATATACCTCGTCAACTCGTTTAGCAGCTGCTTCATCTTCACCCAGGGTCCGTGGGCCTAACGTTCTCTTTTCGTAGGACTGGAGAACCACTGTAGGATAGTGACTGACTGAGGCCTTGTTTATTTCTAGATGAAGGCTTTACTAGTAATATCTGCCAACAACACCTCATCAAAGCATCATATATCTGAGCACATAAATGAACAAGCCATTTCAATTTATTTCCCATCTCTTTAACAGTGTTTTTTGTTTTTTGTTTTTTTTTGGGGCAAGATTTCAGAGTTCGAATGGCCTCATTTATTAAAAGAGAGCAATCAGTTTTGCTTTTTAGGCACTCGTGACTTTTTGTTTTCCCCTCTCTCTATGTGATTCTGTCGTTGAACCGGCCATCCGATTTTAACAAATTCGCACTAGTCTTAAACATCTAAATAGCTTCTATCTCAACTTCTCGGTGATCAACTCTGATCAATTTGAACAGATGATGTAGAGTAATGTCTACTTTTTTTCTTTTTTTTTTTATTGGGCAGTTTTCAAGCAATATTTTCTTTTTGGCCTTTTTTGTCGTTATGAAATAGACAATCACTGTCACAAGGGCTTTTTGTTTCCCTGGAATGTGTTTGATTTTTTTTTTTTTTTTTCCCTCCGTTTTTATTATTTCATGAAAAATTTACCTGAAGACTAAACGAATGGCTCTGTGCTGGGCATTTTACTGTCAGTGTCAACACAAATGCACTGGATTGCCTTTTATGGCATCTCATGAAATGCCTTTTGACCCATGCCTTCCGTAACACATTATTTCAGTTGGATTGTGTGATGGCAGAGTGTGTTGAGCCCTGAGACTGATTTATCTTTCCACCCATTTGATAGCAACAGCATTGAATCACAGTTGCACCCATAGTATCAGTGGGGGGAATTGCCCGGCATATCTTTATGTTCCCGGCATTATCAATGACCAGGGAGCTGACATCCCTTATTGAAGCAGATAGGGCTAAGAGGAAAAGGAGAGGGAGCTTTGCTGAGGCCAATACCTTTTTATTTTTATTTTTTTTAAGATTTCAGGAATAGCAGAAATCCAAATATGTGCTTTTTTTTGGTGTTCATTTTGTTGTCTCCTCATCCCATTTCGGTACTAAAGATGATTGTATCGGACCACTAGAGCTGTTTGTGACTTTTAGATGTTAGATCTATGCTATTATGTCCTTTTTTTTTGTTTTGTTTTGTTTTTTTTTTTTCAAGACCATCTGCTGGTGGTTAAATTACACTGAGTCAGATTGTTTTCATTGGTGTAATAACTTCATATCTGCTGGTAATGAAGTGGCACAATTGCACACATTAGCTGACTGGATGAGGAATGAGGACCTAGACTAGGCAGTGTCTCGAAAAGTCTCACTGTTTTACTGAATTTGCAAAAACCGAGTCCTTTTCAGAGCAGTGATTTCTCAGTCATTGTCTTGGATTCATTGTTGGCATTTCAATTGATTCTCCACAACTGATTGAAATGAAGCTACTGTAATTGGTGATTTCTCTCCCCCCCACCTCCCCCCAGTCTTTGTTCTCTTGTTCAGTGTATAATTTTCAGGAGAACAGTTACATTATTATTATTATTAACATTAGGGACAGACATAATTTTTTTTCATGATCTCAGGATCTGTGCTGAAGCAGCAGGCAGAATTTAGTAATCCAATCAGATCTCAGCAGGATGATTTCTGTCGACATTTTTTGATGGGATATTCAGTCATTTTTAACCCTTATCCCACAGCACTTAGATAGTCAAGCACGCACTTTAGTACATTCAGGTTCTAAGTGAACAGAACAGATGTATGTACTTATGTTTACATGCATGTGTGTTGCTGCTGAATACAGGAAAGTAGGGTTGCAAAAGGACAAAGGCTGCAACAAATTGTACACTAATAATGCATTATTTAAAAAAGAAAAAAAAAGAAAGTGTCTTCACGTATGTCGGGACAGTGTCCACTGCCTGTTGACTTTTTTTCGTGTTATCTATTTCTGGGCAAGTGGCTCAAAATAAGTGACAGGGTTTCATTACCCGGCCTACTGTTAATAATACAGACTCTGGCCTAAGTCACTTAAAGTAGTCCAGTGATTCAACAGACACCTCAGGCAGGCTCCTCAGAACAATCTACCTATTCTCTGCCATCTGGAGGTGTTGTCAGACCAGTCCTTTCAGGCAAAGGTTCTCTTTTTCTTCTTGCAATGTCCTTGTCTGACCAGTAAATAGAGCCGTTGCCCCAGCAACTATACAAGTTGTAACTGAATCCTTTTTGTTGTATCTCAGTATTCTTACACATGCCTTTTTTATTATTTGTGTGAACCAGTGATAACTGAGTGATAGTGCATGGAGCTCGATCACAATTTTTGACAGAGAACCGACTAAGCAAGTGGAGCATATACAATATATCTGGTGTCCGAAATGGAAAGCAATGAAAGGTCCAATTGTAGCAATAGTGTGTGTGCGTGTGTGTGTGTGTAATAGTGTGCAGCACAAACATTGCACTGCCATCCATTCAGGCCAATTCAGTAAATCATGAGCATAAATGCCAATGGAAGATTTAAATGCGGGTTAGATGCTATAATCTTTGGTCACAAATGAGGCCTGTTTTGCCAAAATGTGTCGAGAGGGCAGAAACCTCTTTAGTAAAGCAGCAATGGATTTATGCATTATGTTCAAGCAGTTTACAGTCTGACCATCAAATCTGAGCCATGAACTTTTCTGACTGAAATGAATGTAGGGTCAGTTCAGAGCAGGACAATTTGCTTTCTCCCGACTTTAAACTGTTGGTCTTCATTTGTCTTGCGTAGATGCGACTATACAGGTAGCATGTAATAACCTAA